>JAQPZY010001610.1:1652500-2252500 GCA_029931535.1 Margaritifera margaritifera | reverse complement strand
TGTGACCATTATTGCCACAAGTAGGGAAAGTTATTTTCTATTTACACATTTGATGTTTATCATACATGATTTAATTCGAGTGACACAATGATCGAGTTTGATGCTTTAATTCACTTGCATTTATTTACTACAAGATTGCTGCCCTCTCACTCAAATGTTTTTTCTTGCATTTTTATTTTGCATGATATTGTATTCTCAAAATTTAGCATGTGTTTCTTACATAGTTTCATATGATTTTACCTTGTGTTTTTCAAAGTTTGTTTACAGTTGAACTTGTACCATAACAGAGCTGGAAAAATTTCATTTTCCCAACCTGCCCACCAGACAAGTAAAAACTAAATTTCACTTGCACAGGAACAAAACTAACATGCCTGCCAAAACAATCTCTATGTATATAAAGGCCTTATTTAACATAAAACATAATTATCCTTATATTTCCCCTATTTTTAAATGCCATTATCAGATTTGTGAGTGTGTATATTAGGTATTTTCCCCAAAGTTTTAGTTTGAAGGCACTAACTCTACATGATTTCAATCTGAAGTGTTTGTAACACCCAGTTTTTGACGACTATGTTGCACATAATGGACACAAGCTTGTTCATTATAACAATCGCTTAGAAAAATCTGGTTGCAGTCTTGAAAGCATTGATACTTAAAAGGAACAAACTGTGTCTAGAAGTAAAGCACATTGAAATATTAAGTGGAAAACAATCATGCACAGTCAGGCATGCTCATGGAATACTGTAGTTGCCCCGCAATTTGTATGTTTAACTTATCTTGTGTGTACAATGGATTTTTACAGTGATGAATATTCTTTTTACTGCATTTATCTTCAAATGTCAGTCAGTGGTGCTGCAATTTTATGGTGCAAAAAATTGGCTAATAAATTAGTATTACTGAAATGACAATTTAAGAACTGTTTTATCTGTTCATTATCTCTTTCCATTATATCATCCTTTTTCAGATTTCTAAAGGAAAACGTACTCTAGGGAGGTGCTCTTACAAGAAGACAAGACAAGAACCGCTTTAATACATTTTTATTTTACCATGTTGTGTAATTAAGTTCTTGATGAATATATGAGTCATACCCAATTCTATTTACATGTACTTCTTTATATTGAAAGTTATGAATTACATTTTTCAGGTAATAACTTAAAATGTTAAAGGATGAGAAATTTTTTGATAACTTTATAGCTGAATAGTATGTGCATAGCCTTAATGTTCAGGAATGTAACCAGAATAACAGACTTCCAGTAACTATAATTTAAGCTTAAATGGATCAAACAGCAACCAAACAAAAGTTCCTAAAGGAACTTCAATTTGCAACACTATATTATACAATTAATCACATTATATTTAAAAATACTGATAGACATTGTAAATGAATCACAGGATATAATCAAACTATATTGTAAAATGTACAATGTGAATCACTCACATTATATAACACCCATTTTCTGCAACTATTTATACATGAAGTTTATTCTATATGGATGGATTGACATTATGAGCTACTATAGCTCAATGGTAGAGCATCCATATACATAGTGGAAGACTCGGGTTCAAATCCTGGTAGTAGCCAATCTATCTCTGTTAGGCTAATCGCTCATATTTGCTGGTTTATTATACATTGGTCAATTTTATAAGCATTTAGCTATCACTGCATGCAATATTTCATGTTGCAGAGGTAAAGTACAATATCTGATGTTTTATTCTAGATGTGTTGCAGCATAAGAGCCCTATTCTCGAGTTCATTTGTATAAATAGCAGGAGACATCAATATGATGCAAGCAAGCTTCAATTATTTTTTTGTTGTTGTTCCCAACAGGTTTTTGATAGACTGCAGGTTCTAGTTGTGTCCAGTAGCTATGAAGCCACCATTAGAGAAATGGAGAAATTAGGCAATTCACGTTTTAAGGAGTTGCATTTAGTAGTCAAGGTAGGAAGAGTTTTCAGAATTGTTGGGGACAATGTAAATTTTAAACGGGTGTGCGACATGAAACGGAAAATTATCATGGAGGGACAAAACATTGGTTTGCATCTGCTGCTATTGTGCAGCACATGCATTTTGCCACTCTACCAGACCAGGCACAGGGAACAGTCCGAGACCTGGCCACGGGTCAGCTATTTCCATCAGAGGGAGATCAGAGGAGGTTAAAAGACAATTATGCAAGCCTGATTTTAAATGCAGCAGTTAATTACCTCCCGTGTCTGAAAAAGTTTAAAGACTTCTATGCCTGTGAAATTGATGGTGAATTTTCTGAGGAGCTCGCCAATAAATCAGTCATAGTTCCACTACCAGTTCTTCCTTATAATGAACAACAGTATAGTGATGTCTGTAAGATAATGCAATCATATGCTGAAACAGTATATGAGATCTATGGAGGCACTGATCATCCTCCAGTGCATATATATGTGATCAATTGACCAGGGAGAGATTTAGCGGAGCAAAAGGACTGCGTCAAGGTGCTTTTGATTCCAGAGAGAGACTGAGGGATCTGTATCCAGTTACTTTTGAACTCTGGCATGCAGCTATGAATTTCTTGTCAAGGGCTTACCAGAAGCTCTTTAGTTTGGATAGTTTTGAAACTGGCTCTATGAATAGAGAGAGAATTTGTATCAGGCGGCATGATGTGAACCCTGATGTGAAACATCATTATGATGTATATAAAGATTTGTTCTTATCATTTGTTAAATCATACATTGTGGAGGCACTGTGATTTCTTCGGACTTTCTGATCTAAACAGTATTCCAACCAAGAACATACCTCCAGAGTCCATAACAGACATGTGGGTTCAGCAGACAATGGACCATTTTATCAAAGTGTATGTCTTGGCAGGACGAACATTTACATGGTTGCCGAAGAAACTGTCCAGGAGTCACTGATCCCCATTCAAGTTAAAGTTAGCAGTGAGGAAGTTATAACTATATATGTTTTGAAGCGAGCATCAAAGACAGTATTAAAGTCAATGGACACTGATCATGTGCAACAATATGGCCATACTGTGTTACAGGTTGGTTTACTGTACATGGAGTTTTTGGATGTGATACACAGACCTGACAGGGACAGGTTACTTGGTTGCCTTAAATACATGATGTTGATGTTCAAGAGTCACAACAACAGATGTAAATATGCTCTAGAGATCTTGCGCCTATTATGCCATCAGCAAGCATCATATAGTTTGCGCACTGCATATCAAAGTATCTATGGCCTTTTTTGTCAACATCAGGGGGAAGAAAGATCGTCATATACCAGCAGATTTACTAATGGAACACCTTGTTAAAAGGACAAAAAAGATGCTTAAAGGACTGGGCCCAATGAACGAAGACAAAAACCTACTGGCAGGATTTAAGGCAGTAGCTGTCATGGACAACATTTCTGATAATTTTGATAGTGTATCTGATGTAAAGGTGAGGGCAGGCTACCACAAACAAAGAAACTCTCATACTGATGAATTAAAAATGATACATGATCTGCGTGAAGTCAAGCCTTTTGTACCACGATCAGGCAGGTTTTTCAGTGCTCACAGAAGTATACAGGCACCAGTAGATTCAGTAAACAGACTTGAGTTTGAGTCCTGGATTGACTATCACAATCTTAGACTGGAATTTGAATATGGAAAGTAATATTTAAAAATCTGTAAACACAATCAGTAAGCCTACTTCTTGGGATTGTCCAGATCCCATTATAGTTACACTGCATGTTAGATGGGGGCCAATACATAGGAATAGCAGCCCATTTTAAATTAAAAATGAATAGAATCAATTACAATTGTCTGCCATTATTCTCACAGTTTTTGATAGAAATATGTGATTATTGGTACATATTACATGTATAGTCATCTTATGATGATGCAAACATGGACTAAAGAATGTGCTGCCACAAAGTTTGTAATAGTCATTCAGCCTTTTGTACTTGCAGCTGCAGACACTAGTACCACGTTTGCTAATCAATGGATACTGTATCGGAACTATAGATTAATTTCCTTCACATGCACATAAGTGAGATGTTGTAGAAGTGCTTTATTTAAGTAAGCACTTGCACAACATTTCGCTAGTTGTCTTTGACATGTTTGGCAATGGCAAGACACAGGCATCGCTCATTCCACCTATTGTGATAGTGTCTTAAATAGTTAAAGTGGTTATGGCTTAACTTTTTTCTGTTTCAATACAATTCCCAAATTCCGAAGCAATTGGTGTCATATTTGGACTAGTGGATAAGTAAGCATTTCCCTTTTGTCTCCACACAAACCTATTCTCCCTCTGCTCCTGATTCAAGTTCAAGGTCATTTTGAGAATCCTGAATAATTTCTTGATTAAAGACAAATCTCAAACCCATGGGTGGGGGCACTGGTCTAATTTTTGAATTGTGCTTTTATCTCTACACATGCCCACCTTTCTTCTGCCCTTTTGGTAAGGTCATGGTCAATATTAAAATGGATTTGTATCAAGCAGGGTGACAGGTGAGACATTTACTTGCTTGCTCTGAATAACTTATTATTATTTCCTAAAGGTAACAAGTATTGCATTCAGTGAACCAGCAATGTACCTGGGTATGTTGTAATATTGAACAATTTCATTGATATCCATAGGTATGATGTCAGATGTTTCTGTTATGCGTTGAATTAAATCATCAGTCAGGTGAAAAGCAATTTCACCAGATACATCAGCTTTCACATATTCCCTTAAAGCCATGTGCACAAGGTATCTATCAATTTGATTTTGTCCTGTTACAAATTTTCATAACACTTGTACTACTGGGTGCATTATTTTGACAACGGTCACAGCATAGAAATTCAGAAGCCTCATATGGACAGTCAAAATAATCATTCAAAAATTGGCGTCTGCAGCCACTTTCCAGTGTTATATATCCTTTCATGTCCTTCTCAAGCATTTTTGAAGACATGTCATTGCTATTGTAAAAAAATAATAGCTTCAGCTTTAAGACCATCCCTTCCTGCGCGACCAGCCTCTTGAACATACTCTGAAGTGAAAATATGTATTTCTTTATTCTACAAAGAGTTCATGGCTCAGAACTTGGAAAGTACTAAATAGAACATTCTATAAAATGTATAGCTCCTTACGCGATGATCCATGGATTAAAAGCAGACCTGACTAGCATATATATAAATGCGAAGTCAAGCACACATGAAAACTTAGTATTGGATTCATGCTTGAAAGGCAAATAATATGGTTGGAAGTAAATAGAAATATGGGTTTACCTGGTTTGCTCTGAATTTTTCATTTTCCATTATAAAAATTTTAAACGAAAAAATGTCAATTTTCAGCAGACTTTATGAAAGAAGAGAAACATTTATACGTATTTGAATTAAACATTGCAGTCTTTTCAAGACTGCAACTCCAAAAAACTAATTATTAAAATAATTGAGAACACTAGGAAGAAGTAAGTTCTCTATCACTGTTTTGTACACAGACCTTTTCTTAGTGGATCAACAGACTCCAACTATTATAACCGAGGGAGTAGAAAGTTGCAAGTATGAAACTATTGATTTTTGGACTTAACATGCCCATAAAAAGACCTATTTTATGGTGTGGATGACTATACCTTCTACTGAAGATGGGGATCCAGCATGAATCACACTATGCACCTTTCTAAGGTCTGCACCCATTTCAAGTGCGATTGTTGCAAAAATGATTTTTATGTGATTGTCTTCACTTGAAAGACGGCGTAGAATATATTCATTTACTCTGTCATCTTGTGGAGAGTGGTACTGGACAACAATGCAGTTTTCTTCCTTTTCTCCATTGTACAACTGATCACCTAGAAGTAGCTTAGCTTGTTCCACAGCTTTACTGCAACATACGAATCTGGTGTAGACTATTGTGACAGAAAAATATGACCCATTCTCCTTTGTTCTAATAAGGTCCTCAAACAGTGATTTGAAAACATAGTCGTAAGGTGAGGTTGATGTGGTGTCACATGTATAGGGAGGTCGTCTTTTTACAAGCAAACTGATGTTCTTTCTCAAAAGAGGTGTACAGTTAATTATGTTGCATCTGGAAAGTTTCAACTCTTTTTTTTGATGGATTTGATGCTGCCTTTATTAATAGTTGCTGTCATAGCACAGATTGTACAAACAGGGAAAACAGCCCGAAGATTGTTAATTTCCTTGTATGCTGGTTTAAATTCATCCTGCCACTGCAGAATGCAGTGGACCTCATCAATAACCAAGCATACTTGTTGCTTCGTCCATTCAGCCTCTAGTAGACATTCAAGAACATTTTTGTCCAGTATGTGTTCAGGGTGACCAACAATGTATGAAAATTGACCTGTGCAAAAATTGACCTGTGCATAAGGTACTGCGATCTTGAAATTGTTGAGTAACACGTATCACATGCCCATCAAGTCTGGAATAAATCTGATTAAGAATGGCATTGAGAGGTTCCAACACTACAACTTTGCACTTAAGATAGAAAGGAATCGGTTAAAAAATCAAGGTTTTTCCATATCCTGTGGGTAGCACAACAACTAAGTCTTTGGACTCTCTCAGCTTGTAGAAAGCATCTATTTGTCTAGGCTTGAGTTCAGTAATTGTTGTCTGTGAAGCAAGAATTGTCTCATTATATTTCATGACAGCTAGTTTTAGATTACACATCCGCTCTAAGTAAGCCATCTGCAAACAAGATAGAAAAAAAGAGAAAGCTATAATAATGTAACTCTGACAAAAAGACTAGTTTATGAAAAATTTGCTATATACAAATAAGTGTACATATGATTAAATTATTTTTTTCAGCAAGCAGAGCAATCAGCAAATATTTCTTAGTATTAAGGTGCGTCCATGGAGTCTGTTTTTTGAAATATTTTATACAAGAACATGTCATTACAATATTTAGTTTTTTGCTGTCAATGGAAACTACTTTAATTTCTTTCAGGTAACTTTGTTTTAGGGGCTGTTCCTACAAATGTGTGTGTGTGTGCATGTTAGAAGATACTAGTATATAATCCTATATGAATGATAAGGGATATTCAAGACTGTAATAAATGTTTGGTGTCATCAAGTTCAACTGAAATCTGTTGGTGTTGGATCCTTAAAAAAGTTAATTCTATCACCCCAACCCCCTCTTGTTTTTCTTTCTATAGCACCTCTTAGGTAAAAGGTCAGAGCCTTAAATGCTTCAAAAGGAGAGCATATATCGCATTTATCTACTTCTTTACAAGTAATTCACTGATCAACACTCAATTTTGACTCCTATTCTTTTGATGTGTATAAAATCATTATCATGAAAATTGCATGCATCATGAAATGTCGACATATGATTCAGTACTACTGATACTGTACAAAGTGTATGTAGAATGCATGTTTCAGTTTCAGCAACCAAAATGATGTCCTTTGTAACCCAAATATAATTTATACTACACATTGAACTCTTGTGAATGAGATATGAATCTTGCAAATATTTATATTTCTTTTTATTTCTGTCATTTAAGATATTTTATAAGTATTTAACAATGGTAAGAGAGGCTGACATGTGAAGTTTTGTTTTCTTTCATATGTGTACCTATGGACACTTATGTGAATTCCAAATTGCATGACATGTTGCATATAACCATATTCAGTTATCAGGACATGACACTGCCAGATGACAATGAAAAATTGTGAGAAAGTCACATATGCTAGTATGGGTTATATTTGATGTATTTACATTTAAATCAAAGTACCGGTAAGTCAGAATTACTGCTGTCCATATTCATTTATTCATAAAATTTTCAGCCATTGCTTGAATCTACATGTCAATGTGTGTTAATTGTGTTTATATTTAAATGTAAAGACACAATTTGTTAAATTGAGAGATCACAGTTAGGACACGTATTTGGATGAATGATTGTGACAATGTAAGAAATCTACATAGTGTTACATTCCATGTGCCACTTTGGTAATGATGGAAAGTACAAGATACATTTTAACATTTTTTCTAAACTTGTCTACAACTTTTTCCTTATTGATGCATCTCTCAACATTACACTGATTCTGAAGAAAAAAAAAATTAAGTTGGTTCTAAAGTTTGGATTTTTATTAAGCAAATATTGAAAACAGTATTTACGATGGAAGCAAATCAAATCAGTGATAAGAACATTCAAAACTGCTTAACTGCACTTAACATTAAAAATAATATAACTGTCTTTCAGTTATGGTGATATAAAAACTAGAGTGATTGTTGAAAGGATCTTAACAATAGAAGCATGTCAATGAAACCGGAATACATTTCACAGCATTTACAGAGACATGCAACTACTCTATACTGGATTGTCAAAATTAACTTCATTTCTCCAGCTTTTTCTCCCCCTGCAGTTCCGGGGTTGCAGAATAGGCCCGATGCGTCCTCGCTGCGTGTCGTAAGAGGCGACTGAGTGGAGGCAACCCGTTTGCCGTGGGTTGCGACCCGTGTCGAGGGAGGAAAGGATCCTGGTAGTTGAGCAGCGGCTTTCTAATGCAATACACTACTTTGGCTTCTACTTCTTCTAGACGGGCGGTCGGAATGGGCCCGGTCTTGACAAATCGGCTGGTCACGTCGAGCCTAGGATGTCTTTTTAATTTTCTTAAATCACTATCTATATTTTTTTTTCGTTGTATCGCTCTTGATACCACCGTTGCCCCTACATTTTCTACAATTTTCCCTTTTTCCCCCTTTCTCAGAAGGCTTCCTAGAAGGCGGTGGCTTAACGGGTCAATCGGGAGGTATCTTTACCTGCTGAGTATATCTCTTGTGTATCCCTGGCATTTGAGAAATGTCCCCTTGTTGGGCTCCGTGGTGGGTGGGTGAGCACGAGTGATGAAAATACAACAAAATCAGCTGAAAAGAGCAAAACCATTGTCAGATTCAGACGATGAACCATGTGGCGTGGATTCACTTCCGCGCTTCATGGTCATCCAGTCCAAAGACGCATCGAAACCTCTTGCTGCACTGTCTCCATTTGAGGTTGAAAAGACAATACTTGGACTAGTCGGCACACCAAAAAGCGTGAAAAAATTAAAATCAGGTAGCTTGCTTGTTGAATGTGAGCGAAGAGGACAAACTGATAATATTAAAAAAATTCAAACTTTCCATGACATACCAGTAACCTCTTTTGCTCACTCCTCACTGAATTCATCCAAGGGCGTGATTCGCTGCCGTGACTTGGCGGGAGTCGGCGACACAGAAATCATCGAAGGCATGAAGAACCAAGGTGTCACTGCCATCCGACGAATCCGTATCAAACGTGTCCAAAATGTGCAGGACACCAACACTATCATACTTACCTTCACCACACCAACACTACCCAAAGTAGTAAAAGTTGGATTTTTGCAGGTCAAAGTAGAGATATGCATCCCAAATCCACTTCGATGTTTCAAAAAACAGAAGTACGGTCACCACGAAGACAGATGCTCTAAAAGCCCCGTGTGTGGCTTATGCGGCGATTCTTCACATCGAGAACCTGACTGTAAAGCCACCTCACACTGTATAAACTGTGGAAAAGACCATCACGCCAACTCGAAGGACTGCGAAACCTGGAAACGAGAGCAGGAAGTTCAAAAGATGAAATACACCTCTAATATCCCCTTTCCAGAGGCCAGAAAGATAGTAGAATCTAGAACATCACTACATGGCCCAACCTTCTCAACCGTAGTAAAAACCAGTCAGAAGATAACAAAGGATGCAGACACAAACAAGTCTACCCGATGCAGCAACACCCGCAAATATTCCTCACTATAAACCTCAGAAAAATACTATCTCTACACAGACAACATACAATAGTGCTCCAACATCAAAATCACCAAAAAATAAAAACAAACTGAACCCTAACAGGCAGCACAAGGGGTCCGATGACCCTAATAAGCTGCATAATAGGTTTAGCGACTTTGAGGACATGGATGCAGAAGAATTTGCTCCATGTTCTCAGGGCATCTCCAGACCTACAAACAAAAAATTTAACCCCGTACTTCCTCCTGATAAATAAGCATATAGAAGTGTTCTCTCCGAAAGGTCTAACCTAATTACTACACCATCCCTAATTTAATTTCATAATGAAGAACTCCATCTTACAATGGAATTGTCGAGGACTTAAAACCAACTACAATGATATTATTCTGTTTTTAAGTGAACAAATTCTGCAGTACTACGCCTGCAGGAAACATTTCTAAAAGAGACGGACAACATTGCACTTAAAAATTACTCCCTTTTTAACACCTACTCAAAAAATGTTGATCGCACCTCAGGAGGAGCTTCCGTTGTTGTGAACAATAGGGCCCCTCATCACGTCATTTCTTTAAATACAAATCTACAAGCCATTGCTGTAAGCGTCACTCTACATAGAGTGATTACTTTTTGTTCTATTTATATACCACCAAACACCAAATTACTACCAAATGACTTATACAACCTCGTTCAACAGCTTCCCACCCCATGTGTACTCCTTGGGGATTTCAATGCCCATAACATTTTATGGGGATCAAATTACATAAATGACAGAGGAAAAAAGGCATAAGATTTCATTTCTAGACACGATTTATAACACGAAAACGCCGACATATTTGCATCCAGGAACAGGTACATACACGTGCATCGATCCGTCAATTTGTTCTCCTTCGCTGCTTTTGGATTATAATTGGAAGGTCGCTGTCGACCTTCACAGCAGTTACCACTTCCCAATCTCTCTTATGAATATTAACTCTACCATCGATGAGCAAATTCCACACTGGAATTTAAAGAAGGCCGACTGGGCCAAGTTTGAAACATTATGTATAACTAGACTTAACAGAGATGCCTTTTTAAACGTTAATGACCCTATTCAACATTTTACATCTATTTTAATCGAGATTGCAGAAGAATCCATTCCTAAGTCCTCACCGAACCATAAAAGAACACAAAACCATGGTTCACTAAAGAATGTAAAGAAGCCATTAGACAACGCCGAGAAGCATTGAGAAAATTTAATAACCGCCCGACCCCCAAAATTTAAGTACATACCGTATATTCCGGGCTAAAGCTCGTCGCACGGTTAAAGAATGTAAAAGATCATCATGGAAAAAATATGTATCCACGCTCAACTCTCGTTCCTCTATAAAGAAAGTATGGGACAGAGTCCGCAAAATAAACGGTAAGGGAAAACACAACTCTTTCCGACATCTAAAAGTAAACAATAACAACTTCCATTTCGAACATGACATAGCTAATATACTTGCTGATAGCTTTTCAAAAAAGTCATCATCGTCTTATTATTCATCAGATTTTCGAAAGTTAAAAAGTCAAAAAGAAAAAATACCTTTAAAATTCACATCCAGCAATTCAGAAAGTTATAATCAACCGTTTTCACTTTGAGAGCTTATGGACGCTTTGAACAAGGCCCATGATACATCCGCTGGGCCTGATGAAATACATTACCAGTTTTTGAAACATCTACCAGAACCATCATTAATCGCTTCTTTGGAAATTTTCAATGATGTATGGACCACTGGCAATGTACCAAAAATTTGTAAAGAAGCAACAGTAATACCTATTTCCAAACCAGGTAAGGATAGCACAGATCCTACCAACTATCGTCCCATTGCGCCGACAAGCTGTGTATGTAAAACAATGGAACGAATAATCAATGCTCGTCTTGTTTGGTATTGGGAAACTAATAATTTAATATCTCCTTTCCAAAGTGGCTTTAGATAAGGCCGTAGTACCAGTGATCATCTGGTTAGACTTGAAACATTTATTCGCGATGCTTTTATCAAGAAGGAACACTTAGTAGCTGTTTTCTTCGATCTAGAAAAAGCCTATGATACAACATGGAAGTACGGAATAATGAATGATCTGCACAACCTGGGTTTAAAAGGCCATATGCCCTCTTTTATATCGAACTTTCTCTCAAACAGAGAATTTAAGGTATAAGTGGGTTCCACCCTCTCAGATATGTACGAACAAGAAATGGGTGTGTCCCAGGGCAGTATTTTATCTGTAACACTTTTCAACATTAAAATTAATAGCATTACCAAGTGTTTGGCTCCTGGTATGGATTGCTCCCTATATGTTGATGATTTCCTAATATGCTATCGATCCAAGCACACGCATACAATTGAAAGACAACTGCAACAAAATATAAACAAGATTCAAAATTTGGCCAATGCCAACGGTTTCAAATTCTCAAAATCGAAAACAGTATGCATGCATTTCTGTCAGTTACGAAGACATCATGATGAACCTAAACTCACACTGGACGGAACACCTATACCAGTTGTGGAGGAAACAAAGTTTTTAGGTGTTATCTTCGACAGAAAACTCACCTTTATTCCACACATAAAGAACTTGAAAGCTAAATGCTTGAAATCGCTAGATCTACTCAAAGTAGTAGCGCACACTGACTGGAGGGGGGGGGGGGGGCTGATAGAAAAGTCATTCTCAATTTATATAGAACTTTTATTCGATCCAAAATAGACTATGGTTGTGTTGTTTTTTACGGTTCAGCCAGAAAATCATACTTAAAGATGCTTGACCCAATTCACCACCAAGGAATAAGACTCGCTCTGCGAACATTTAGGACATCCCCATGTGAAAGCCTTTTGGCTGAAGCAAATGAGCCACCACTGTCACTTCGTAGAGAAATGCTCTCTCTACAATATGCCCTCAAATTAAAATCGAACCCTTTGAATCCTGCTTTTTCGGCTGTATTTCAACCAAAATACAAAACATTATACGAAAACAAACCAAATGCCATACCTACCTTTGGGATTAGAATACCACCCAGCCTTGACAATACAAAAGTTGACCTTTCTAAAATCCAGAAGACGTTCATTTCTGAAACATCTCCCTGGCTACTTAAACAACCAACAGTACTCTTTACACTACACGACGGCAAGAAATCGGATACAAACCCTTCCATCTTTCATGACACTTATCACGAACTCCTTACCGAATTTAATAACTACACAAGAATTTACACTGATGGGTCCAATGATAAAGAAAAGGCTGCTGCAGCCTTCGTTAGTGGAAATCACACTACAAAAGTTCGCTTGCCAGACGGCGCTTCGATTTTTTCAGCCGAAATAAGGGCAATAGACCTTGCCCTGAAATATATCGAAAACAAACATATTTTAAACTCCATCATCATCTCGGATTCACTATCAGTACTTCAGTCACTTCACAATAGGAAATTGGAAAATCCACTACTGACCAACATTCTCATGAAACATACCGAGCTGTGTACCTCCCACAAAATAGTGTACTGTTGGCTACCCAGCCATATCGGTATTAAAGGTAACGAAAAAGCTGATCGCGCTGCTAAAATGGCCCTATCCCTAGAACCAACTGATTTTAAAATACCATACACTGATTTTAAACCTAGTATCAAAAAGTGTTTACTTAATAAGTGGTAGGCAACATGGAATGATGCAGTGAATAACAAACTACATATAATAAAACCAACCCTCTGCGACTGGGCTCCTTCCTACAGAACCATCCGTAAAGACGAGGTAGCCACTGCAAGAATTCGAATTGGTCATACTGATGTAACCCATTCCTACATTCTAAAGGGCGAAGATCCACCTGAGCGTGTTTCTTGCAGTGAACCCTTCACGGTGAAACATTTTATGATAGATTGTTTCGATCTCCAACCTACACGCGATCGTTACTATAATGTTCAACATATGAAGGAACTTTTTGATACAGTAAACGTACCTTGCATTTTAAATTACTTGAAAGAAGTAAACATCTATTCTAAAATCTGACTTTACAGCTAGCTCTGAGTATTTTTAGAATATATATACAGTCGTTGATCCTAAGTACCTTTATTCCTATTCATTGACACACCATTTACATTCCCCGTTGATTGGGAAACTTCATATATTACCCTCACCACTTCATTGTTTAGATTTTAATTGTTTGACTCTATTATCGCTTGTCGATAATGAACCTTTTAATATTTGTGAATTGTTCATCATACAACCTTTTCTATGGCGCAAAAAAGCCTCACACTGCTGGTGCGCCGTTAAACCACAATCAATCAATCATAAGATATTTTAATGAAACTTTGCCCAAGTATATATCATAACTAGAAAGTGTGTCGCCTACCATAGCCAGTAACGTGTTAAAAGTGACAATAAACCAACCAAGCTGGCCATAAGGTCAAGGAAGCTATATTGGTGTGGCTAGTCATATGTTGTGCATCATATGGCTTCCATAGCTAGTATGTGTAAAACCTACTGCTTAATTGCTTCTCCAATTTTGGGATCAAACTTAACAAAAGTCTTTGTCTGGACATCTCTGCCAAAATTATGTCCAAGTTGGCATCCATTGCAACTGTGTAGGATCCATGATAACCAGATGGAAAACCTAATTTCAACTTCCGGAAATGGCTAAACATGTTGGGTAATAGTCATCTAGTATCAGATCTATTTTCTGATTATCTTTTATTGTAATGGCTTATGTAACAACCAGGTCAAGAACATGTTTTGCTTGTTCTGTTACAGAATCATGGAGTCAATTTTGATCAAACGTTTTAAAAATGTTCCTTTCTCCGCAGCTAGACAGAACCTTTCATAAATGCCTTTTAGTTTCACACAAATATATTAAAAAGTATCACAAATTCTTTTGAAAACAAATTGAAGTTCACAAGTATGTGCACATAGGGTGGCTTAAATTTGAGTGAACACTATAGGTGCAGCCTTCAGTGTCCCCCCCCCCCAAAAAAAAAATAAAAAAAAAAAAAAAAGATTTCAAGTTGAGGAGTAAACAACGTAAAAGCAGTGTATCTGTTTTGGTGAGTAATGTGTTTTTCCACAAGCAGAATAGTTTTTGGTACAGAAGTGAATTGTCTACCAAATTTAATTTGTTGCGCTCTGATGTAGCACTTTTAATTTTTTTTTTAATTAGTAAATTTCTATTGTTAGGTATCTACACTATCAACAATATTTTCTGGCCTGATAATCACTCAAAATCCGTGTCATCAGAGTTGGTCCTTGATAAATTGCTGTTGGATTTGTCAGAAAGAAAGGATTTTTGAAAAAAAACATCGAAGAAAACAATCCTTAATATTTAAGGACTTCTGAATTCTAGTGACTTCCCTTCATGTACCCCCAATATCATAATCAAGGAAACTGTATATGAAGAACATTAGAACTAAATACATATTCCTTATTTACATAAATCATTACTGGTGTGCATCAGAGACACAATTCAACATTTGAATTTGGTTGAACTAAGCCCACGTTTAAGGTGTTATACCTAGCAGCTTTTGGAGGTAAATCCATTCAGGAAAGGGAAACAACAAGCACGATAAAAAAGAGTGGCTTATGTCTGCCGTCTGTTTACTTTTGGTTCACAAAGACCTTGATCTTTATTTCGTCAGATTATAATAGTTATTATAAAGTGACCAATATGTGAAATTTGGTGGAGGTGGTATATTTAGTATAAATAAGTTTAAAATGCATGAACTTGAATTCCACTTGCTGCGTCACAGTGACCTTAACCTTTGGTTTTTAGATATCTTTACTATTAGGTTTATTTGTATAAGGAGCAAGCAACATATCAAGGCTTAGTGGAGATGCATTAAGAACGCATCTCGGATCACATAGTGAAGTTGCTGTGTTGTCACAGGAACATGTTATGTACCTATGTCCCCCTATAATGATCAAGATACATATATGGATATTTGTTAAAGTTAGGAGGACAATGGCAGTTTTGGGTGACAGAATGTCCCCTGGGCTCGCTCAAGATGGAACACTGCCTAGACTTGTGATCACACTAACCAACCGGGTTATGTGGCAATCCACAAATTGTGCAGAGTAATTGGATAAGGGCAGCCCATACACTAAATTGGAAACGGTATGTGAGACAACTCTCACACTACATTATGGAAACCAAATTATTATTAGAGGAACAGACACACAATTGGTGAACATAACCATAAAATAAGGTGCTTCGACATATCTCAGTTAAGTAAAAAGGACACAAAATACTTTGAGGCATTGTCATCTGGACTATATATGTATCCAGATGTACTGATATCCAAATTGCTATGCCAGGTATCCCCTTTCTCGGAAATGATTAATCCAATTTCTTTATTACAAATTGCTTTATTAAAAAGTATAAAATGGTTCGGGTAATGAAGGTATTAGGATTTATTGGATTTTACTGTAAGCGTTATGGCATTCTTGTAACAACATTCTTAATTGACAAAATCAACTGGTCTCCATAACTGCCTCTTCAATCATTCAAGAGTGGACATCATACTTGTCATACTTTTTTCCAACAAACATTTCTGTAGGTTTTGACACAAATAACCTTTTACATTATTTACTTTGTTTTACTGAATGTAAATCATGTTTACTTGCCTCTGTGAAGTATGCAATACACTAGGACTGACACGTTGCAGAATATGAAATTATAAAATATTCTGAAATATAAAGCAACACGTTCATTATTTTAAAAAAATTGAATGACTAAGGAAACTTTTACTGCCTAATACGTTTCTGAAATGTAATTCTTTCAATTAAGTCATGTTATCTTTAATTCACTATAACTAAATCACCAAGCACTTATACTACCTCGAATATTTAAAAAAAATCTTTTTGATGATTTTACTTGTTCACTAAAAATAAATATGAAACAAAACCTAATAGCACATATCCATACTAACAAAAGCAAATTTTAAGAATTTGTAATAACGATTCTGTCAAGTCTTTAATGAAGTGATTTAGATTCTGATCCCGTGCAACACTCATTCTCACGACATACTTAAGTTGTTACTCTTGCCTAATTTACACATGAAATAGTATAATTTAAAAATGTTATTTTCATTTCTTTTAACTGTATCGAGTTAATCCGTGGTATTTGAATTCTGTCATAATTTGACAAGTGACACTCTTCATTCTCATTAGAAAGCATAATTACTACTATCCATACGAGGGGCAAGGATTGAAAAAGAAGGATTTTGATTATTATTTTTATTATTATCTGCAAGTGAATTTTACAGTCAGATGTCACGTAGGGTCGTTTAAAAAAGCATTTGTGAGTCTGCTTATATCTGTGATACAAAAGCTGTATGTATGTATATGTGCGTGCGTGCGTGCGTGCGTGAATGAATGGATTTATGTATTTATGTGGTTGAACAGCACATGAGCTATACAGTGCTGATAAAAGTTAGGTTCCAAAAATATAAATGCAAGAAACTGAAGGAAGATAAACTCTTCAAAATTAATGTATACAAGAAGTCCTCAGAATATGAAAAGTAAGCGTGCATTCTAACAAAAACACAATAAAATCTATATATTGAGAGAGAGAGAGAGAGACCACATTTCCATCTAAAAGGAGGCCAACAGATGTTTTTTCATACGGTGGCTTATCTTTGCACATCTTTGTGATAAAATATCCGGTCATCTGCTGGACAGATGGACAGAATGCAGAAAGCTCTAAGCTGACAAAGAAAAATCTTCTATGTAATTACTACTTCAGTCTTGAAGTAATTATATTTTTAAATTTGATTAATACAATAAGCATTGAAGCTATTCCATTGTTTAAGATTCACCAAAGGATTACAGCACCGAGAATCATGATTCCATTGAAGCAATTAATGCAAATTTACTATTGTCAAGCACACATTGCAAGCATTTAATGTGCCCTGTTATTCCCACACATTTGTAGAAATTGTTGGGAATACTGTTAAGTTCCATCTGTATATCCATCCATTAGCACATTTTTATAATAGCTGCCTGGGAATTTAGCAAATTTGATAATTATTTTGCCGATGGAAAGGAATTAAGTTTAATCCTCCCATGAGGTTGCTGTGAGGAGTTCAAGGTCAAGTTGACAAAAAGAAACAAACAAATCATGGACATTTTCTCTGTCTTTTTCTTCAAAAATCTGTATATGCAGTCCTATCTGGCAGACACGTCGTGTATATAACGGGTTATTGATTCTTACCCTGGATCATGATCTCTTGGGGTGGTGCTGGTAATGACCGTCATGGTGGGAAAGGGGGATGTGTCAACAATTGCTGAGCACGCAGTTGAGAGCAAGCGAAGTTAATCTAGTGCTCTGAACTGTATTGGGGGGAAAAAAACAGTTAAAATTTTAAAAGGTATATGTGACACTAAATTCATGGTTGTGGACATACAGTCATGTTTATTTTACCCCTGGTTAAGGGAATCGCCAAAAATTATTATTACAGATAAAAGCTTCATTTTAAAGTTTTGCAGACCTTTTCGCATGTACATTGTAATTCGTCTGCTACTATTCTATGCACAGGTACTCTAGGAAGTTTTACATATTCAATGGACAAACTGACCAGCAACTTATGTCAAGAAAAGTTTAACTGACTCCAAACCTTAATGCTCACTAAAACTATATGATAAAAGATATTCATGTTATTCATATAGATGATGACCAATGCAAGTACTGACCACTGAACTGAGAGCTGATGGACTTTCAAGAAGGTGCAAATACAGGCTTTCACCATGATAACTTAAACATAATGTACTGGAGGAACGATAATGCCAAGCAATGACGCGAGTTCATAACTGATGGTTATGAGCCAAGTCTCACGACTTCTTCCGAGCTGTGTTCATTATTAAATATGTGATGATCACCGACATGCATTACTGTATTACATGTACTGACATAGATGTTATGTGAAATATTGATACACTTTTACAAAATGCATTTACTATAATGAATAGATATTTTGAATTAAAATAGGAATAACTGTGTACTATACACAATAAGACACTCTCTTAAAAGATGTGAACATGTAGAATTCTAATCATCATTAATAAACAATGGCATACATGATAGCTTCAGTGAAAATATTCCTGGAGACATGCACTAATCTAAAGTAAGAACTTGGGGCATGAAAGCATAAACTGTTACCTATTAATGTGGCATCTTGCCATAATAAATCAAGCCAAGGAGCATCCACACAAAAATAGTCCTAAAAGTAACATTGCTTGAAAAACTGACCTAGCTTAATATGGCATTAATGCTTGTAATGCAGGTCAGTAACATGCTTTTCATATGATGATAGTCCGGTACAGTATTTTTCTCCTATCAAGCCAACTGGCATATTATGAATTATTATTAGTAGTATTATTATTAATGTATTTTACAACAAAATAGGGTCATGTAAGATATCAACCATAAGACAAATGTTCAGGTGATAAAATTGCCTTAATGCTGTTTGGCGGCCTCATCATCAAGAATGGGCTTATCATTGCATAATGATGATCCTCACTATATGGATAAATGGGCAAAATCATGATTATACACAAATATTTGAATGTACCAAATACTGACTTAATTCCCGAGAGAAAATAAAATAACTCACTGCTGCATAAAATGTAGGTCATATTGACATTTTAGCATTAAAATTTAGTACTAAAAAGTATTTAATAGGCACAAAAAAAAAAAGAAAAAAAAAAGCAGATACATGGACCTTGGATCTGGGCCTTAATACAGGGAAAGTCATTATAAATAGCCTCTTCTGCTGCCCTATTGATGTGATGATTTTGCCCTTTTTTAAAATCTTTTTAATACTTTTCTTTTCATCTTTACAACTACCAGACATTAAAAATATTTTTAAGCAAAAGACCAATTTAAAAAAAAAGACAATGGCTGATGTACAGTAACCAATCTGGAAATTATATATTAAACTATTATTAACGTGAAAAACTATATTGCGATGACGTCTTAACATGCCAGCAAAATGTTGGTACAGTGAAACTTGTCTTAAAAGTCCACCTGTGGTGAGACATGATACTCAATGCATAAACTAATCAAGCTGTTATATAGAGGAATGACCTATAATAACGAAACATTTGTTTTGAGAGACCACGTTTTATTCGCACAAGGGGTGGTCTACTAAAATATCAATCTCTTTAACGCTACAGCTAAAAATGTTCATAAAATACTTCAATGACAAAATTGTATTGTGTAGAAAAACAATTCTTAGAGTTACCTGCAGAAATCTGGCAATTTATCACGAAAGATATCACGAATTTTCTGAAGGATATGATCATACGACCATTCTTTCAGGAAATGGACGCCCTGCTTATAGAAGCCATCCTGGATCAGCTTGAGCTTGACACCCTGCCTTGGCACCAGCTCTATCCTAGGATCTGGGATCAATACCAGATTCTTAACAAAGGGACCCCTTTCACATTTTAATTGAATCTGCCGCCTATAAATATAAAGGTTGAAAATAAAACAAAGTCACTTTATGTTTGTAGAACATGTATGTCCCCATTGCAGATATGTATAACAAAATAATCAACGCGAAAGAGCCTCATTCCTACATATATATTATAACCCTACGAATGGAATTTCTATTGTCTACCTTGATGCTTGTATATGATGGATATCGATGACCAACGCTGTTTTTCTCCTTTTTTAGAATCTAGTTGAAATAGGTAGTGATAAACATATCCAAGCACAAAAAAACTATCGGAAATATCGGAAAAATTCCATCAATTGTTACTTCTTATTCTGTATTGATGCTGCAAAGAACATTATTCCACATACGAGTTTCACTTATCGTAATCTGACATTTATAAGTACATTAATAATAACCTAAACTAACAATTCTGCAAAGTGATCTCACTAAGCTGCTGTTAATCAGCTGAGGAAAGTATTTACGTAATTTACAATTTACACTCATTAAAAAAAAAAAAAGAAAAAGAAAAAAAAAAAAAAAAAAGAAGTGCTTAAGAACTAAAGTAAACAAAAGTTATGTTGCAGAAACCACCTTGTCTTCATATATATGGCTAGACAGACCTTGTCTTCAGATATATGGCTTGACAGACCTCGTCTTCAGATATATGGCTCGACAGACTGAAGAACATCACTATTTATATATACCCTGTATTGTACCTTCAGTCCTTCCGATCCAATTCTGGAACACTGTTTAAAGCATACATAAAAGCTGTCCAAATAACATATGCATACACTAACTGAAATCTGTGTGCTTGCAAATAGTATCAATCTATCAAATTTTCATTGTTCAAAATTACCATAATAGGTATGGAAACATTGAGGTATGGAAACCTAGACAAATAGGGTGTGAATCTGAACTTAGACTACGATTTGCACCGTTATAATAGATTTCATCAAATGAAATGCTCAAAAATATTTTAAATGGGGATATATGTAGTTCAGTTAAAATATTGTCAAGCAAGGACTTTTCATTGCAAATATACGATTCTGTTTTGACAACTTCAAGAATGGAGTGTAGTAATAGTTTTCAGCTTACCGTTGACGTCTGTCATTGTGCCGCCCATATGTGAAGTTTCGTATAGCAAATGCTGGTGCTTGACTGGTGCTTTGTAGTTGGAGCTGATGGTTTGGTAGCCTCCTCAAATAAAGTATTCTTGGTCTGGTTAAATATAAAAAGGTGTGTAAAATAATTAACAATTTCTATATAATGATCTTGTGCATTTTCATGTTAATCAACTGACTGACTTCAATTAATTGTTATAAAGTTTTGACACTTCTTAGATATAAACAATAAATTAATTTTGTAAAAACTTTTGCTTCTTTATTTGTAAACAGCATTTATATTTATATGATTAACAGTTTCTTTGCACTTAAGAGTTCCAGTCTGTCATGAAGAAGTTGTCAACCATCTTTGGGTCTTGTGACTACCTCATTATTATTGACAGAAATAAGAAATGCTAATAAAAACGTAAATCAAACGTAGTATCATATATCTAGCATATAGTAACTGTGTTGCACCTAGGATTCTAAAGGCAGGGGATACCGTGTCTCCCACCCTCCATATTTGGGGGGCATACAACATTTTGAAGGAACACAGGAAACCTGTAGTACATAATGCACTAATAGTGCTAAAAAAATGTGATAATCTTATTTGCCTCGATAGTTTTGATACCTTAACTTTGTCGTCTGCACTGTACGATAATATTTTCCTTGGACACTCATATTACTGCAATAAACGTTTTATCACCTGATCAGGTAACTCAAAAACATTAACATGTTTGAATATTTGGTTAACCTGAAATGACCTGCACCATGGAAGTTTCCATTCCGGATCTTGCTCTCATATTAACTTTAGTGTTCACTCATTATCTACCAGCATTTATTATAGTAAATACCCATGCTTTCTTAATTCCTTTTCTTTTCAAATTAATAAATCATTAATTAAGAGACAAAGTGTGTATTTGCAAACATTTAGTTTCTTTTGTCATTAATTCAACCTTAAAATAAATTAAATCTTCCTTGCAGTAGGTGTGACTTTAGCCTCAAAAATATGCTGCATAAGCGGCCATCAAAAACTTTACATTGCAACTCGGCCGACTAGCACAAATCTAAAATGTTTTTATTGCCAGGTACATTGTTTAAAATGGATATTCACTACAATCTTACAGATTTTATCACCTTTAGTGACTTTGGTCATTGTTAGCGCCAACACAGCTGTGGACGGACAACCACTAAAGAAAAGTTGTATGCGTATTTTTTTATATTTGTTTCCTGACAAAAAAAGCGTTGGAGGGGGGGGGGAGCAGGGGCAGGCTGAAGATTTGGGGGACATAGGGCAAAAAATTGGGGGAAATCTGCGATCCCGCGCTTAAGGTGCAACACTGTATTAATGACTGCAAAAAAATAATGGCAATTTTGTTTTAAAGACACAAGAAATAATTTCCTTTTCACAAAAACAATTTCTTCCATATATTAGTTGTGAGTAGATGACCCCAAATATGGCTAACATTATTCTCAAGTTCTCAACAGAATTAATCATATGCATGTTAACCTACAGCGTTGCATGAAGATTCTCTAAAATATTAATTATTAGGAGGGTACAAAAAGTAGTTATATAGCACACCTGTCACAACTTTAGGGAGGAAATAAGTCCGTGGCAGAGGTGTGTTAGAGAGGGTTTGGAGAGTTCTGCTAAATCCCTCCCCATTTGCAGCTATAGGAAAACAGTCTGCATTTTTAATTCTAAAACATTGGGAAAGCTGGCCACTTTAGATAAAAGCGAACTTCCCCTTTTGAAAATCCTACGCAATATAAAGTGCCAGATCCACCAATCAATTGGCCTATCAATAATATCTTGATTAAACGAAACCAACAAGCTTCCATGTGGACATCATTTAGAAAAGTGACGTCAGCTTGTATACCGAACTTTACAGGCAAACGTGAATGGCTAATTAGAGAGGAATGGCTGATTACATATAAAGGGGTTGGAGCTATGGTATCTTGGATTTTGATATGATGGGTTTTGGCTCCATTAAGATTCGAGCAATTCTGGGCCCCCTCACCCAATAAAAAAAGTTGTTTGATGGGAATTTTGGGGTCCCATTGTTCCCGCCCCTTCCGCAGTTGCAGGGATTGCTTGCGTGGTTGCTATGCCACTGATTCCATATCTTATACAAATAATGTGTATTACATACCCCAAAAATCTGTACATGCTACTCATTCTGCACAGGATGAGACTAAAGTGTGACTTTAACCTGTCTTTAAGAACACTACTGCGGGTGGCCACCTACGCTGACACTTTAACAGGCCATATTTTCCATGAAGGGATTAACAAATGACACAGTGTTGAAACATTTAATAAAAGGCTACCTACCTTGAAAGACCCCTATTTTGATAACAGAAGGGGTGGTCTCTCAAGATAATTTCTATTTTAAAACTTGTACCGAGAGACCATTCTTTTTGCCAACCAGAAATACTTCCTCAGTACAGATGATCTCCAATAATAGGTCAAAAACTATATAAAGTCTATCTTGGTGCATAAGAATCAAGTCTTAAGTGACAGGTGATCTTCTAAAACAGTGTTCTCCCAAGACAGGTTTTACTGTATTGTACTTATAGAAAAATCAACTCATCGTTCTTTCTCTACCAACCATTCTCTGCTAGTTACAATTCTGATATGCCAGTAAATTGCTTGCAGATTTAATATATATATATATATATATATATATATATATATATATATATATATATATATATATATGTTTCATGCTAGTGATACATTGTATTGTGTATTCAAAATAAAAAATATGCTAGTGATACATTGTATTGTGTATTCAAAATACAAAATATGCTAGTGGATATTGAAAACAGTCGAACTATCAAAATACCGTTTGTATAGAAAAAAGTAAATTTTATGGGTCATGCATTTAGCAATATGTAATTTCCATGGGCCCAAAATTGCTATCTTTAACACAACGGCAAATAGAAGAAGTCACTTAAAGTTTTGATGCCTTTTTCAAAAATAAATTTATGGAAAACGGGCTGTAAATATGGAGACAACTGAGAAACTTGCCTATGTGCAGATGAATCGGGTCTGCATCTTTTAGTCACAATTTTATAAAGATTGATGAAGAATTGTAGTTGCAATGAAGTTTAGGCACAAACTATAAATATGCAAGTGTATGGGATTATCTCAGTGTAAATTTTAATATGCTCATTTGAAATAAAACAAATAAGCCAACATTCAAATCTGAATACCTTTTTTTGCAAATATTCAAATAGAAAGTAAATATTTGAATTTTTTTATCTTGCGAATTCGGAACTATTGCCCAGATGAAGGAAACAAGGCGAAATGTAATTATGCAACTCCTAATTATTCTATATGGATACAACCTAAAACCTGCTAAATCACATGAAATTCAAACTACAACTAACAAGATATTCATTATGTCAAAATTCTCAATATGACATTCCTCACAATATTGCCATTTCTGTTCATTGTCGTAGTGAGATTCCTCACATTGCCATTTCTATTCACTGTCAATCAGGGGCTCTGTTCATTAAGAACGTGGGAAAGAACTGGGGTTGTCGTATCAAAGTCAGTAACACCTGTATACATTAAGGTATCCAAATTTAATTCAATTAAATTGTCCACATTTATGTGTGATTTTCCTAGTGAACAAATTAGTTCTCTGAGAATTTTGTGGAGATGATCCCCACCTTGAACTGAAGTAATTTGGAGTTACTGCCCTGCTTTACCTATATAGTAGAGCAGTCAATCTTTAAGTATAGGAACGTTTTTGTACACACTGCGTTTAATAATATACATTGAAAATAACACTTGCATTCATCTGATTTTCAGCTACTTACATTTAGATAAATGAGTTCACAGTGCATCAATATGTCTCAGCAGGGAGCAATGTGGGGCGGGGGTGTCACTCAATATAATAGTACACAACAGAAAAAGCATTGATTTTATAGCTTTATTAACATAGAGGAATATTTGAATTCTATCCGAATACTAATCTTCAAACACAAAAATTGGGTAGACTTATTCCTTTCAGTTCTAATATTGTGCGTGAAACCATTACCTAAAGAGACTCCTAACTTTGTCCTCAACTTTGTAGGGCCTCCGGGTCTAGATCTAGCAGACGACAGATCTGATGCTTGACTCTTCTGCCTCGATCTAACAAGCTAGCAGCTGACTCCAATCCATGGGTGTCGGCTGCTAGATTCATTAGAATGTCACCGAAATTAGGGTTGAAGCTTTCCCGCCTTGCCATCTTATCATCCACGGAAACACAAGAATTTGTACGTTAAAATATATGGTTATAATTAAGTCCTGCAGCTCAAGACTGCTGTTTTTCAACAAGAAAGAGTAAGATCAATACTTTCAACAGAGGTGTACTCCTTTTAACGCTCATCATGAAGCAACCTCCATGTTTAAAACTAACGCTTTCCGTTCACGAGAGCGACCTCTGGCGAATAAATTCATACTAATTCTCGACCAGTGAATGGTAACTTTCAAACTGTAAGTGCATACAATGTAACGGCGCCTCATAATTTAATACACAAACGATACATCTTAATACTCGATATTATTTTCAATTGTTAAAGTTGACATTCTCATCCTGTAATGTAACTTTCAACACCCATATATCATTCCAGCATATAAAAATAGCAATTCTGACAAGCACAATGAAACTTTCAACTACCGCAATGTAATTCAACATAAAATCCATAAAACTCGACATGTGAAATGGAACTTTCGGCACAAACAATTTTTTTAACATGTTAAACTGGAAATCTCAACATACAACGTTAAAATTCCAACCGCAGGTGTGTAATTCAGCGGATAAAAACCTAAAACCTCGACATATGAAATGGAACTTTCAACACAAATAATTTGATTCAACATGCGAAATTGGAATTCTCTACATACAACATTGAAATTTCAACCACCACTGTAATTCAACAGATAAAATCTAAAAGTTTTAAATAGGAAACGGAACTTTCAACCACAGCTGTGTAATTCTACAGATAAAATCTAAAACATCGACCTAGAAAATGGAACTTTCAACACAAATAATTTGATTCAACATGTGAAATTGAAATTCTCGACTTACAACATTGAAATTTCAACTGCTACTTTCTCAGTGGACCAACTTTTGTACGGCACCTCATAAAATTTCCCTTTTCCTGTACACACCCACTGAGATTCAGCTCAGTCTGACACTCATCTGACGCAAAACCGAACGCGGTTTTATACTCGCAATGGATGCGCTCACAGTTCTATGTGAACTTCACTTAAATCCGTTTTCAACAGAATAAAATACGACAGTCACTGCAACATAACCACCAAATATCACATATCCATATTAAATCATATGAATAAAACATTTTCAGAACAAATTCTTATAGTTAATTCTACCGAGAATACAAATTTAACAGCCTGAGTTAGCCATTTTCACTTGAACGACTGTTGTCCCGATTTCTGGCACACGCATACCGTGCAGATTGCGGTAGCACGGTACATCGGTATACAGTTGTGTAAGATAAAACCATGAATGGGGTCAAATGCTAAGGACAGACGTACCAACATGCTGTTGTCGAAGCAATCAAAAATACATTGTTATTCAAGAGCAATGATGATGACATTAAATAGATATAACAGTTCTGAATTGCAGAAAGTGTAATAATACGGTCCAACAACTAGAAAAGGTGAAATCCTTGTATTTATGCTTATATCAATGACATTATCGTAGGCTTTGAAATGCTGATTCATGTACATGTGCTAGCCAATGGATAACGATAGATAGGTTAAATTGTATAATGGACATGAACTGACACATTACAATATATATATATATATATATATATATATATATATATATATATATATATATATAAAAGTGAGAGATTTCATTCAAGGAAAGAGATTGCAAATAATTGTCAATTTTTCTGTAGCAATATTTTCTTATTTGTATTACAGTTCTTGTATAAACATAAAATGCCTAAAAGGTAATGTTATTTGCGAGCCATTTCTATCTTAAAATGGGAAGTAATCATTCACAAATCGTGTATGCCCTGTCGTCAGCAATGCAGTAAACCCTATCCTGGTTCTCTTTCGATCGCATGATCTGCAAGCGCCTGAGTTGAGATAAGAAATCCTCAGGATGGGAATAGACGGGTCTGTTCATTCCACTATTTAATTCAGCAATATAGACGGAAAATTACAGAATATCAGCTTCAGCCATGGCTTCTTCGTAGGAAGATTTGCCATCATCAGCTTCATCCTCTGAAGCAAATATGATTACGATGAAGATCATGTTTTCTGAACATTTACGTAATTATTTTCTTTTTCTTTTTCTGCGGCTGTTGTGTAAAATTACCTGTATTGAAATTCAGGATGTTCAGTGTGTCCAGTCCTTGGACCATATAAAAGATTGCAATTCTTCATTTTGTAACTATTGTGGTAGACCCAATACTCAACTAGTATATGTTATAGATGGAACATATTTATACAATGATAATAGCTACAAACACAAGAAAGAAAAAATCCATGTGATATGCAATAAATGCACTAAGATATAATGTTAGTGATAGTTTCAGTATATAAATCAATCTCCTGTTCAGTGATCCAGAATGTTAGAAATACTCAAGAGTTCTTTGCTCTATCAGATGTTTTATGTCTTTTCTTTGATACATTTATTTAAAGCACGGGTGTACAGGAGAAATCTTGATAAATGAGAAATCAGGAGACTATTTGAAAGAGGATACAGAAAGAGAATCCGAGAACGTGGGCATCGCTGCAGAGTAGGAAGAAGACTAATGCCAAAGACGGTAACCATGTTGTTCCATTATGGACTCGTTAATGATTGATTTAATCATTGTAACTGACATTACTTCTTCGAATATCGTTTTTGCCTGAATCAATGATAGAGTAGGAAAGGAAAAAGCGAAATACAGAGATTAGATGGTATGAAAAAATGCGAATAATTGTATTCAAACATACATACGTACATACATATATATGGTCTGAAAGTATGGTGCTGTTTTGCATAAAGTTAGTGTACCACTTCTTATATCATATCTATCAAATTCATGCATATTATACACAAACAAAATTTACAACGGTTCTTATATTCCTGTCTACATGCAGAGAGCAGAAAGTTGACTGGGATCCATCAGAACAGTGGAACACCTACAATGGTGTAGAGATGTCCAGAACTAAACGGAACAAGTTAAGCTTTCCCGATGATCGATTCTATTCGTGTTTTGGGAATGCCCATTTAAGGCAAAGGGATGCATATATATGCCTACACATGACGTATTTGTCCCGACAAAATGGGAACAAATGTTAAAAATATCCCCGGTTGTAAAAGTTGGAAAAAAAGAAGAAATGTTTAGACGAAACTTTGATAACGACGAATTCATTTTTACCGCGAATGTAGTCGCAAAAGGAATATGCCAAGATTAATTGTGGTTATTAAGGGATACATAATCTGAAACATTCATTCAGATATTGTATATTTTGTTAAAGAAAGTAATCCACAAGTAAGTGTTAAATTATAGGATCTCGTCAGAAATATTTTCCCCCACACTTTAATCTCTATTTCTCTTTCATCCTGTTTGAACGTGGCTTTTGCATATCGACCGCAAACTTAAGACATTTTATCACGTTGTACCACCCAAGGATTGGACTTTTTGAGGGAAGGCAGTTTATATCACAAATGTTTGACTATATGTTTATTTTTATTTTTTTAACATGTTTACCATTATTATTTTATGTGCCAGTGCTGGTGAGCCGTTAAACCACAATCAATCAATCAATCAATCAATTATTTTATGTACCTTGAAAATAATTTGGACATCTTTACCTTTAATATTTTATCTTGTTGTACTTAGTGTTTACATCGATTTGGAATTTATCTTCATAAGATTTTTGTGTAACTCTTCATTTTAATAATTTTACAACTTTGCTTATAACTAGCACTGTACTTCCATTATTGTGCTGAGGTGCCGTTAAACGCTAAAGACATACATATACATATCGACCGCACGTTGTCTTGGCTGATTTTTGTGTTGAATGTTTAGCTGAGATAACTGATTTGTACTTCTCTTTCTCTCTCATCTTGTATTACCGTTTTTACACAATTATCTAATTGATTCCGAGTTTTATTTGAGTTAAAACAACAGCATCAATAATAATAATAATAATAATAATAAAGACTTTAGTTCATTATTACCATGGTAGTGTAAACAGATATGTACACAGAAACAAGAAACCAAGTTGACGGCGTATAGGAAATATTTAACAGAGAACCATTAGCAACATTATTGTTGAAAGAAAATTTATCTCGGGGACTGACCAATTGAGCCTTGACATTAGATGTGTGTATCGATAGTGTCAAAGTATATGATATGGGAGAGGAATATCGGGTTTTGAATATCGGTATGGGTAAAGAAAGAGAGAGAGAGAGAGAGAGAGAGAGAGAGAGAGAGAGAGAGAGAGAGAGAGAGAGAGGGGGGGGGGGATGGATTCGGAGTACCAGGAACCCCAAGATGTAAAGATCCATGTACATATAGTAAAATAAAGATTACATAACATGATTAATACCCTTACATCAATGTTAATCATTGATCAGAATTGGGTTCAGGACTTAATACAGATGTTTCAGCATGCCATTTAGAGGCGATACAGAGTTTACTAATCAACCATGGAGAATTTAATCCATTAGGTGATTTGCCCGATTTGTTAAAGATTAGGGATTAACCATCGTAGAATACGAAACAAGACTTTTTATTTTCGTGGGCTTTTCTGACAGTTAGAGAGGGTACAATATCTAGCCTATGATGACAGAGGTAAATATGCATTGAAAACGAAATATGATACACGAAAGAAAACACACACACACACACACACACATCGACATACGCAGTTCTATTAAACCAATGACTGACTCGGATCACGTTAATTATATTGCACACTGATAGACCTTGAAAAAGAAGCACGATTACGTGGTTATGGAAGTGTTTCTGCTCATTGTTTTGTTTAATTTTTTTTTTTTTTTTTGGGGGGGGGGAGGTGAGGGGTGACTGAGGATGACAGTATCAATTATTGTACAGATGTACCCAACGGGCAGTGACATGAAAATTAGTCGTGGGGTTTTTTTTCGGGGTTGGGGTAGGGTTGGTCTCATAGGAGAGAAATCGGAACACACTTGGGCCTTTCCGCCAGTGATTGGAAAAAAAAGCAATTCGGAAACACCCCATGTAGCCGTGCATCTACATGTACCCTGTTTACTAAATGAAGCCATGTGCACATCACAATCCATCATATCGTTCATTATGTCAACTCAGACGAGATGAATTTTTCTGGGCCGAAACATTTCCAAAGTTTCTTTTTTCAAGCTTGAACTTTCTATATAAAAAAAAATATATATATAAAGTATATTTAACTGAGCGGTGCAAATAATTTAATAAATATACCATTATACTTTTAATGTGGTTCTGTTTTGCATATCGTACTTTAGCGTGTAACCGAGTCCTCTGACATTTTCCGGCGATTTCTCCCTATTTACGATGTATCACTCCATGGAATTATTTTAAGGTTTCGCTCTACAGTTATTATGTACTTCTGAGAAAGGGACCAGTACAGGGTGAAGTTGTTTGCATTGGCAACATGCACGATGGAGAGAATGTTGGCATACCTCTATGCTACTTTCATGTACGGTGACTGAAATTTCTTTACATGTGCTAATTATGGAAACTATACACTATTTAAAGCAGGTAGCTATCAAAATGGCTGCCCCCATGTGCTCGAAAAATGAGCCTGAACTAGTCCAAAGAACACTCACTTTAGCAGTTATTAAAATTGTGAGGAAAAATTGACAAAGTAGACAACACCAGCTTCTGAGTGTGCAATTAATGAATTATAAATAGATAAAAAGTAAAAAATGTTATCGGCTCGTTTTTTCCCCCCAATTTATCTTTGAAAATGAGCAATTGGAGCTAGTAGTCTTTTGAGAGGTGCACATATGAAGTAAGACCAAGCTGTATACTCTATAAGTCAAATTACACCCATCAAATTATACACCAAATTAAAGTCAATTAGAAGTTATTTTAACAATACCTAAGATATAAAAGTTTTTTTTTTTTTAAATAGCCAGGATAACCAGAGAGGAAAAATTAGATAATTCTTTTTCTTTAAAAATCAAACCCAATGAAAAGTGCGAACGTGTAGAACGGAACCGGAGATGAGTTTTGCTAGAAAAATCACGAGATGTTCCAGCTGCACTAGAGGGCGGGATTGGATGAGTCAGGGAAACGTGCCTTGACGCGTGACCAGAAGTGAAGTCACCACATGGCTCCAACTGGAAGCTGCAGATTCTTGTGTGCTGAGGGATATATACAACTTGAGAAAGAGTTGATATGATTTTAACACGGTTTTACTATTTGATCACGTGTACATTTTTAACACTGTTTTACTATTTGATCACGTGTACATTTTTAACACGGTTTTACTATTTGATCACGTGTACATTTTTAACACGGTTTTACTATTTGATCACGTGTACATTTTTAACACGGTTTTACTATTTAATCACGTGCACATTTTTAATACGGTTTTACTATTTGATCACGTGTACATTTTTAACACGGTTTTGCTATTTGATCACGTGTACATTTTTAACACGGTTTTATTATTTGATCACGTGTATATTCTAGCGCTATAGAAATCTTCCATGGACTTTGCATGGTGTTACCATTAATCCTTTAGGGTCTTTCACCAGATCAACTTCAAATTAGAAGTGTTAATACACCATCAGGAACTGGGTTTTTTTTGTAAGCTAAAACCAACTAGTACTTGATGCAGCTCGGCAAACAAAAGGTGGAGCCAGTTGTGGGCGTAGACTCTCCACCACCACCCCCGGCAAAAAAAAAAAAAAAAAATAAAAAAAAAATCAAAAAGAGATATTTTCTTACGAGTAAAACCGAAATACAAGATCTCGATTTAAGATTGTTAACACAATATCGTGTTTTGGAACCGGGCCAGTATGAACACACAGTTTAAATATCGACACACGTGTGAATTTCAACTCGCCAGTCATTGTGGGTACAAAAGACCTGGAATTTACTCCCCTATTTTTGAACATAACCTAATTGATGTATTTTTTCATAAGATAAAAAAAAAGAAAACGTTTCTCAAAGAACATGATATCATGCATTCGAGTCTAGCAAACTCTTAAACTATATACTTAGATTGATGGCAACCTTTTTCGTTGGTGGCGTTTGAACATTTCTGGTATGTATCTTATTTTTATCTTTGTCTTAATCCAGCTTGGTTTTTGCAAATCTGTGCCTTTTTTCTCAGTAAATTGACTTGTTGACAGATTTATTGAATTATTGATCAGACTGATTGGTGCGTAACGACATATTGACCCATGAAAGTTTGCTTAGGCAAATATAATAAAGTGTCTTGCCTAGAGGCACACCATGCCTTGTGTGAGCAGGATTCGAACTCGCACCCTTCAGTTTGCGAGTCCGGAACGCTAACAAGAGCTTCCATGGCCCTCGTTTTACAATAAATCCTATACCGCATTATTTTATCTATTTAGTAATAACGGTCCCCAAGTAATGGATTTTGCCCAAAAAGGTCAAAAGATCCTTCACTCTCAAATTTAGCTCAAACGTCTAACGTCTGATTGGCTTACGTGAAATCACTGACCAGTTGAATTCAAGGTTCACTTGTTTGTCATCCTTGTATCTGCAGATCTGTTTTTCATATGTTCTCTTCATAAATATTACGCAAGCAAGCATTGAATCGTTTAAAAGAAATGTGTTAATCCTTTTACTTTTACCGGAAATTTCTGAAAATTTCTGAACATCAAATGTACCCAAATGGTCTGTCTAACACTGAACATCAAATGCACCCGAATGGTCTAACACTGAACATCAAATGTACCCGAATGGTCTGTCTAACACTGAACATCAGATGTACCCGAATCGTCTGTCTAACACTGAACATCAAATGCACCCGAATGGTCTGTCTAACACTGAACATCAAATGCACCCGAATGGTCTGTCTAGCATCAAATGCACCCGAATGGTCTGTCTAGCATCAGATGCCCCCAAATGGTCTGTCTAACATCAAATGTACCCGAATGGTCTGTCTAACACTGAACATCAAATGCACCCGAATGGTCTGTCTAGCATCAAATGCACCCGAATGGTCTGTCTAGCAATAAATGCACCCGAATGGTCTGTCTAGCATCAAATGCACCCGAATGGTCTGTCTAACATCAAATGCACCCGAATGGACGGTCTAACATCAAATGAACCCGAATGGTCTGTCTAACACAGAACATCAAATGTACCCGAATGGTCTGTCTAACACTGAACATCAAATGCACCCGAATGGTCTGTCTAACACTGAACATCAAATGCACCCGAATGGTCTGTCTAACACTGAACATCAAATGTACCCGAATGGTCTGTCTAACACTGAACATGAAATGCACCCGAATGGTCTGTCTAGCATAAAATGCACCCGAATGGTCTGTTTAACATCAAATGCCACCGAATGGTCGGTCTAACATCAAATGCACCCGAATGGTCTGTCTAACACTGAACATCAAATGTACCCGAATGGTCTGTCTAACACTGAACATCAAATGCACCCGAATGGTCTGTCTAACACTGAACATCAAATGCACCCGAATGGTCTGTCTAACACTGAACATCAAATGTACCCGAATGGTCTGTCTAACACTGAACATCAAATGCACCCGAATGGTCTGTCTAACACTGAAGATCAAATGTAACCGAATGGTCTGTCTAACACTGAACATCAAATGTACCCGAATGGTCTGTCTAACACTGAACATCAAATGTAACCGAATGGTCTGTCTAACACTGAACATCAAATGTACCCGAATGGTCTGTCTAACACTGAACATCAAATGTACCCGAATGGTCTGTCTAACACTGAACATCAAATGCACCCGAATGGTCTGTCTAGCATCAAATGCACCCGAATGGTCTGTCTAACATCAAATGCACCCGAATGGTCGGTCTAACATCAAATGCACCCGAATGGTCTGTCTAACACAGAACATCAAATGTACCCGAATGGTCTGTCTAACACTGAACATCAAATGCACCCGAATGGTCTGTCTAACACTGAACATCAAATGCACCCGATTGATCTGTCTAACACTGAATATTAAATGTACCCGAATGGTCTGTCTAACACTGAACATCAAATGCACCCGAATAGTCTGTCTAACACTGGACATCAAATGCACCCGAATAGTCTGTCTAGCATCAAATGCACCCGAATGGTCTTTCTAGCATCAAATGCACACGAATGGTCTGTCAAGCATCAAATGCACCCGAATGGTCTGTCTAACATCAAATGTACCCGAATGGTCTATCTAACATCAAATGTACCCGAATGGTCTGTCCAACATCAAATGTACCCGAATGGTCTGTCTAACACTGAACATCAAATGCACCCGAATGGTCTGTCTAACACTTTACATCAACTGCACCCGAATGGTCTGTCTAGCATCAAATGTACCCGAATAATCTGTCTAACACTGAACATCAAATGCACCCGAATGGTCTGTCTAACACTGAACATCAAATGTACCCGAATGGTCTAACACTGAACATCAAATGGACCCGAACGTTCTGTCTAACATCAAATGTACCCGAATGGTCTGTCTAACATAAAAAGGAATATTCAACTATTAGCAACAGAGATGTATGCATCCATCGAGATTGGACTTCTTTGTACTTGACTTTAAACTGTGGGCAAAGCAATTTAATTTATCCGGGATGTAATATATCACTATACATATTCACTGTTCAGGCATAGATGGTGTTAGAATTGAATTAAAATAGTCAATATGATAGACACGAATACTTCTATGAATTGTCAGTGTATTAAACCTTGTTATGATATCAGTGTAGAGCCCTTGACAGTGCCGTAGCAACTGCCCAAGCAACCCCAGCATCTGTTGGGGGGAGAAGGGGCCACGTCGGGCCCAGTGGGGGTCTAAAATTTCAATCAATTTATTTATATTATTGGGCGGTGGCCCTAAAATTCAGTTTTGCGGGGGGGGGGGGGGGAGCAGAATATCTTGATACGTTTTTGGTCATATAAACAATCTGATTAACAATCGTCCCATTTTGTCACAAGGTTAAATCTTTGATATATAACTACACGGCTATTAGTGAGTGAGCTTGCGAGAACTACTTACCTGTTAAGTATTTGTTGCCACCTTTCCAACGCTGCGGGTTCTGGCAGGGCTCTCAGTGACCCAACCTTCGCGTCAAAGATACGGGTGAGCATAGGACGTGAATAACAAAGTACCAGTTTTAGAAAAAAAAATGAAAATCAGGTCTGAACTGTTTGCTAGATGCTACTTTGTGTGATTTATGGAAATAAAAGCAGTGATTCTGTGCAATGAAAAAAATGCATTTTTACAAACATCAATTTACCCCCCCCCCCCCCACACACACATTCTAAACAGAGCATGGTCCAACATAATTTCATTAAAATTAAAAGTTTAAAATTTTTGATAGTGCCACAAAACACCTATTTAGCTTCCATTTTAATTGGGACAAAGAATTAAAGCTTTAGTAAGTCACATTTGTACGCAGATATCTGAGGAATACATGTGATATTTGCCCAAACCCATATTCATTTCATGAAATTTAACACGAAATTTGCATCTTTATTAGAACTGTTTCATATGAGTTGATAAACTTGTTTATACAGAATATATCCCTGTTTAAGTTATACTAAACTCGAGAACTGAAGAAGAAAAATCGGGAAATGTTATGGAATGGCAACCCATTTAATAAAAATGTCAATTAAAATTATAAATTTCAATAAGGTCATTTTATTTCCAAGTTTTAGTAGCTGCATTAAATAATTATGATTTATTATATTTTTATCTTGTATTACATGGCATATTTGTAGTTAACACCTATCCCCGTAAATTTCATCACCATGTCTAGAAAGCCCCATTTATGAATTTGAAGGGATGACAGGGTTCGTAACTTGCCTTTAAACTACTGATCTAAGAGTCAACACTGAAACGAAACTCACGAGTTTGACGATACACCTTTAATTTGCCCCCCACTAGTTTGATAACCTTTCTTATGATGTCAGCAATTGTGTTGTTTAAATTGTGAAGCAGACGATTTGTTGACATTGTGTTCGGCCTGATTTTATGAATGAAAAGTAAACACAAAAAAGGGATTGGATCTGGATATGGTATGAATGGGATCTTGATGACTTAAATGTATAAATGTAAGGGAAATCAAAAGTATTTTTCAATATGAATACGAGTATTTCTTTCAACTGTTAAACTTGACCACTATGTGAACTTCTTGAATACGTGTTTACATACAGGTCATTCAGATGTGACGCGTGATGACAGCGGTTCACCGAAGTGCTCAAATGCTGCGGTAATAGACATGACGCGGTAAAATGACGTTGCGCTCAACACATATTAAGTACTTTTGACAGCGAGAGGTGTAAGGTGAAGTTGTTTGCATTTGCAACTTGCACAATGGAGAGAATGTTGGCATACCTCTATGCTACTTTCATGTACTGTGGCTAAAATTTCTTTACATGTTCTAGTTGTGGAAATTGTAAATGATCTAAGCACACAGCTGATCTAAATGGTTGCTCCCATGTGCTCGAAAAATCAGCCTGAACTAGTCCAAAGTACACTAACTTTAGCAGATATTAAAATAAGGAAAACGAAGCAGCTTCTGAAAATGCAATGAATGAATTACAAAACATATACAAAGTTTACAAAGAGTTATCGGCTTGTTTCTTTTTTCAATTTACCTTTTTAAAGTCCAGGAAGTGAAAATGACCAAGCGGAGCTAGCAGTTTTGTGATTTTTTTGTTGTTGTTGTGGACCTCATGACCTCTAGCTATGTTGAGCTATGAGGCCTTTGAGGTGTCCCCCTTTTGTGCCGAAAGATTGAAAAGGATCTTATATCTGTGTGTTTCCCCGAAAAGTCTGTTGTTGTTTGTTTCCTATAAATAATCAAATAGAATTTTGAAGACAAATTTTATTTTTATTGTTTTAGACTAGGGTTCCTCTTGATATTACCTTTTAGATGGGGCGTACTTGATCTATGACACTTGAAAGCGGCTGAGTGTACAGAATGAAGAGAACAGGTCCAAGAACAGAACCCTGTGGAACACCAAACCAGAGATCAACTGGGCTGGAGTGTTTTCCATTTGCGGACGCAATTTGTATCCTGTTGACCATGTAGGACTTGAACCATAGTAAGGCTGTATTGTGAATTCCAAATACATGATGGAGACGGTGAAGTAATATATCATGGTTTATTGTGTCAAATGCTGCAGACAAGTTAAGGAGGGTGAGGACTGTAATCTTTCCACTATCAAAAGCAGAGAGAAGGTGAAAAAGAGAAATGAATAAAGTTAAAATATTTTGTACATAATACTTCTATAGCTAACACATATATTAACATTGACAGTGAACATCCCCGTCTTACTGATCTTTCTTTTTTAAAACTCTTAGTTCTCGCCCCATTTATTTGGATTGCAGATGTTATATTTTTATATAGTGTTTTTACCCATCTACAAAAGATGGGTCCAAAACCATAATTTATTAATATATTCTCTATATAGCTTTGTTCTTTACGATCAAAAGCTTTTTCCTGGTCGTATAGATTCATTGCTCCTTTATCTCCTTTATTTTCTTTATATTCTATCACTTTTTGTATAGTTAATAAATTATTTGTAATACTTCTACCCCCCTCCCCACAACTCTGAAATACATTAATTATTTTCCCCATACATGTTTTTAATCTGTTATCTAGAATTTTACTGAGTATTTTATAATCGGTGTTGAGTAGCGAAATTGGTTTACAGTTTTTCAGTTCCTGTGTATCTCCTTTCCACTTATATAGTAGTGGGATGATCCCCTCCTTCATTTTGCCCTGCATTTCTTTATTTATCAATATATTGTTAAATAAGTATTCTAGGATCGGAATTAATTAAAGTTGGATTTTTAAAAATTTTTTATGGAAGTCAGCGGTGAGGGCGTCTGACCCTGGAGATTTACATTTATATAATTGTATTATTGCTCTTTTGATTTCCTCTGTTGTTATGACATTTTCGCACTTGATTCTAGAGTCTTCATTAATTTTTTTAAAAGTAGCATATTTACAATAACTGTTCGTTTCGTTATAACGTATAGTTTGTGAGGTGTATAATTCTTTATAGTATTCTTGGATTTCTTGCATTATTTCTGTTCATTCGGTAAGTATTATGTTATTTTTCTTTAGAAATTCCATATGTTTCTCTTCTCCTCTCCGTATTTCTTTCCTTCTGTATATACCTTGTGCTTTTATATATATGTTATCGAATTTCCCTGCCCTTACCTTAGTTACATCTTTTTTATAATTTTGCATCTTGTTGTACTGCTCCTTTGCCTTATCTTTTTCCTCCTCACTTACTTCATTATTATTGCATGTATCTTTGTATCTTTGCTCCATCCACCTTATTTTGTCTTGTTTTATAGTACTGTATTTTTAGATGGTTTTTTAATCAATTCTTTTAAATCTTCCTATTTTAAAATATTCATTGTTCCTTCCGCAATAAAATTGTTTAAAATTTCTTTAATTTTTTCTGTGTAAACATTTTCCAATAAAATCGAGTTATTTAATTTCCAATATCCTTTACCCCATTTGTTCCTTTTTTTTGTAGTTACGGTAGGTATGACTGGTTTATGGTCCGATATGTCATGTCTTTGAATTTGACATATTTTAACTTTATTCATTTCTCTCTTTGATATATAAAATTTGCCTAGTCGACTTCCTTGTCCATTTCCATATTCGTAAGTGTATTCTATCTTGTCCGGATTTTAAACTCTCCATATATCTACTATATTATTTGTATTGATTACATTTCTTGTTATCTCATCCTTTTTTGTTTCTTTATCATTCTTGTTCCCCCCCCCCACACACACACTTCTATCAATGTTTTCAGTCTCCCAGTTAAAATCTCCTATCCATGGATAGTTCTTGTACATATTCAGTAAGATCTGTGATGAATTGTATCAGATTTATATTACGAGGTGTTGGCACGTACACATTTAATGTGTGCCACCCATTTTTTTTTAATACGTCTTACCCTCCCATTAAACTTCCCATCAGTTGAGATTTCGTCCCGTGATAATTTTAATGCTATATTTCTTAATATTGTCGCCACCCCGGCTCTAGCTTCGTCATTACTATTATTGACTAATACTATCGCGTTGAGTTTTTCCACTATTTCCGTCTTTAGTTTCTTATCGATGTTATGGGTGTCTTGTATCTGTATTATATTATATGATTTGGTTATTTCGTTTAATTGATCTATTTTATCTTTTATTCCATTTATGTTTATGGATATAACACGGAGGTTTTGTCCCTCCATGATCCAATAAACATGTATAGTTTGCTCTCTTAGTTGTTGTTATTATTCTTGTATTTATTGGGTTAAGTTTAGACTGATTTCTGTGTCTGTATCATCTGTTTGATCCTCATTTTTTCCTAGATCATTTCTTTTTACGTTTAGTTTTTGTGTACTTTTATTTTTTTTCCCTATATTCTGCCAGAGTGATTCTCCTTTTTTTTTTTTGATAGGTGCACATCTGAAGTAAGACAAAGCTGTATTATCTATAATCCAAATTACACCCATCAATCATACATCAAAATAAAGGGAATTAAAAGTTGTTTCCACAATACCTAAGATATACAAGGTCTTTTATCGTGGCCAGGATAACCAGTGAGGAAAACCTGGGAAATTCATATTTAATTTTTTTTTATTGCAAAAAAACTAAAGCAAATGCAGCGTGCAAAACAACTGTAAAGCGAAACCTAAATAAAAAATACCCCCCCCCCCAAAAAAAAAAAAAAAAACAACAAAAAACAAACAAAAAAACTTTGCAGTTTCCATCATAAAGGGAAGTTAACTCGGATATCCTTCTCCATTACCGACGATACAATAAAGTGAATATTGGCAACATATTGAGGGTAAAAAAAAGTTTTTTGTTGGTGGCACATTTTGGCTTCTCTTGAGTGCCCACTGTTTGGTTTGTTCAACTGCCAGGTACATTGGCGAAAGAAAGGGCAAATTGTTATCCAATATTTACATATTACATACTAATATTAGTCTCTCCTTGCTTTTCTCGGACTAGTCAACTGTGCATGTAAACAATTATTTTCTACATTGTTTAATAATGTATATATGTTTGTTCCTAATCTGTCACGTTATTATTGACGCTACAAATGTGCAATGACTACTACCAATAGAATACTTCATTCTACTACTATAACAACCATTACCATCATCAACCCCATAAGAACTGCTGCTACTACTGAAATCTGAAAATAACATACCATTACAGACTCCCTGAGTAGAAGGTATTTAGGTATAAGATGGTTTCTCATGTAAGGTGGACAAGGTCATATATTGGATTGGTGATTTAAGGCACAGTAACACAATAAGGTTATTTAGTGCCACGTCGGTTGGTATAAAGTTCCGTGGCCAAGGACGCACCACAGAATATTGTATTTGTCATTTGTCGTAAATTTAATTTTTCTGAGTTCAAAGGTCATCAAAGATTCACGTGTTACCTACGATTTCCAGATCATATAAACACTAATCATATACTAATTTATAGGTGGATACACCGTCATACACAAATGTTATGTCAGTCCAGGAACAGTAAATATAACCAGGCCACTGTAACAAACTCTATGCTCATCTGCCTTAAAATAATGTTTGACATTCTCCAATAAGAAGTGGTAACTTTTTATCCAAGTTACTCTGCGCAGGAATGTCGAGAGCATATTAAATAAGTTTTCCTACATTTATCTGCAGATCCTGAACAGTTTCTTGCCACCATGGGAAAGCTAAAAGACAAAGGGATCGTCATATGTTTGCTGCCACATCAAATTTCTGAATTTCAGCTGGATACTTAAGATTTTTCCTTTATTTCTTTGTAGGTATTTCTTCGAGTTTCCTATTTAGAACCTCATGACCTTGGTAGAACCCATAGTAAATAACTGAGTCAGTTTATTCCTCTTTCTGTTATATGTTCTTCTTTTCCAGTTCTTTTTTCTGTTGTTTGTTCTTCTTTTCCAGTTCTTTTTTCTGTTGTTGGTCTTGCAAGGTTGTTAATCTAGATGCAACTGTTTCCTTTACCCTCTTTTTATAGTTCCTTCGAAGCTTTCAATCCAACTTGAGTGCGTCTCTCACAGTTGTCCTTTCTCATCTGCTTACGTTTTGTCCAACCATTCAAATGTCACGTTGGTAAACATTATATAAATGCATCAGTGCAAATCTGAGCTGCATTTGTTCTGTGCTTCATCAAGGAGTTTACCAACCCAAATACACGTACTGGAAACTTGCTGTTTTGCTACTGACTCGCTCTCTTGTCTCAGTTTTCTGAAGGTTCGTATAACTTGCCTCCTGGCGAATAATCTTTCACACTTCTGCTAAGGTAAATTTTCCAGGAGGTAAACAACAATGCCAACAGTTGGTGCATTATATTGTCAATATTATCATTGCTCTCAATCACCTTTTCACATATGGCATTTCTGTCAGTCGGGTCTGCTGGGAAAGGGGTGTGACTTCCAGTCTTGAAAGGAGCTGGATTGCAGCAGCGTCGAAGAAAAGTTCCATCTGAATGTAGTGTCTATTCGAACATGTGGGCACTGGATTCAACTAAGCGTTAGTATGGTTCTATGAAGAATTCACTGCATAGTTGTCACGTCGCCAAGGGTCCGTTTTGTCACCTGCTTTTGGTTCACTTGAGATTAGACTAGTTCTAAGGGTGCAATGAACGAGCAGATGCGTCAAATAAAGGTAACAGTATTTAATAACAAAACAGGTGAACCATTCAAAACGAGTCACTTACATGAAGTGTTTTAAATTGGTAGCGTGCTAATGTATAGACTACATTGGGATATGACATACATTATGAGCAAAAGCATTGTTAGTACAAGCAGCATCATTTAGTAGCACAAGATTTTAGTCATAAAGGTTGGTAACACAAACTGTGATTAATAGCAAGCAGCAAAGAACTGCATATGCTCTTCTAAATGAAAAGTACTGTTAAATATTTAATACAGATGTACAGAGCTGAATCATGCAATTACACCAGGATGCAGTGTGTATCATGCAGCTAACTAACAATAAAGATTAAAATACTCATGCGTATGTTATTATTTCTTTTATGCAGGCTTAATATGGTTAGAATTGAGTCATGTAAGTTTTGGGTGTTCAATGCATGTATTCATTTATTCATTAATCATTTATATAAAAAGTGTTTGGGTGAGAGTAAAGAAAGGAACCTAGTCTGGGTTCTAGGGTTTATTGGTGCTGGTGCACAATAGCCTTTGGTGCTAAAGCTTCTGGTTCACAAAGTTTCTGGTTCGGGTGCAAGGGTGCACCAAGAATGTCTGGTTCTCTGGTTCTATGATTTACCCATCTTGGTGCAATGGTTTGCCCATAAGCAAAATAAAGAATATTCTAATAAATGAATTTCACACAAAAGGTGTGAATTATATACAAAGAATTAAATATCAATATAATTTTAGTGAATTTAGAATGATACATTATAGGTGCATTGAATATAAACGGAGTTGTTAGATGAAGATGTAGGCTATTCAGAATCTATTGAAACTCCCAAATGAAAGGAGTCCAAAACGAGTTTCTTTTAAAAATATCACAAAATAACAATTATGCTGGTGTTATTTTGTGCAAGGAAATAAATTAGACAATTTCGCAATTTTACCACGGCCACGTTTTACTTTAAAGTTGGTTGAGCCATTTCAGAAGGAAAGAGTAAATTTGAAACTACGTGCATTTTGACAAAGACTAGAGAGTGATAAAGGTCATGAACGTTAACCTGGTTTTATACTGTTATTATTAACCAATTAGAATTTAGCGCTTGCGATCACCGGGCAATAAAGAATTATTGACCAATCAAATTGAAGCACTTAACATTCTATGCTGTGACTTGCGTCAGCGTGTAAACACGAGGACCCAAAACACGAGACGCGCTATAGAAATACACCAATAAAATCTAAAGACACAAGACATACACTTGAGATGTAAGAGGACAATACGTGTGATACAAATGTGCAATCAGTCAAAAATATGTCTCTTACAGCATCCGCGGACAACACATCGTAGCGGCAATACACAACATGTGCTCCATATGAATTAACATTCAAATCGCGTCTGCCGAAATAAGTCGACTTATTTGTGAATGAACATTGGGACATTGAAGCGTAAAAATTGCGTAAAACGAATGCGGTAATTCAAAATTGCCTGAAATAGCTCACTTTATGGAGGAAAAAAAAAAGAGTTATGATGGTGCAGTGAATGAGAAATACCATGCTGTAAACATGCTAAAAATGAGGATGTGAACTACCAATAATCTAGATGAACAGTACCGGCATAACATAGTACCAGGGCTTTACAAGCGGCAAGATGTAGATTTTCTTTTGCTCGGGCAGACACTCCATGCAAACTTTTTCCATGAACATTGTCAAGAAAATTAATGTCGTGTCTCGAATAATACATAATTTCAGCATAATGAATGAGAATATTTAATCTATTTCTAAAATAAGCATTTCAGTTTCCTATTTTTGTTCGTCTAATGCAGGAAGTTTTTGAAAGCTCGATAACAGCCACTTTTTTCATCAGATCCTCTAACCAAAACATTGGCAGCTGTTTGAATTGTTCTCATAGTGCCAGATTCAGTGGTGTTGTTTTTGCAGAGCTGTTTTGTAGTGTTCGCAGCATCCCCTATAGGTTTCTCAGTATCGGCTTCCTCAAATTTCCACATCATTTTCTGTGCAGTGTCTGCAGACCCAACTAGCAAGTGCAGCTCAACTATGAAGTTTATCTTTGATATTGCTGATTGTTGACATTCGTCAAGTTCCTCCTAATTCTGGATAAGATTTGGTATAATTTCATTTTTGTATTTTGAAAGTAGCACATACAGTTGAACCCCAATCACTCACTGTATTTGTACTTTTCGAAAGCAGAACATGCCCAACATGTCTGTCATCCATAGATGAAGGTATATTTGTACTGGTATATCAGTATCGTCCAAGATATCTAAAAAAAAACCCCAAAAACCTAAAATTTCATCTGAACAGACTTGCTGCGTAGTTCACGTAGACCAACACCCAGAAATTTCCTTCTCTGTCACAAGCTTAGTGCCTAATGTTATTGTCTTATCTGTGTATAATCTTGCATCTTACTTTTAGACAAATTTCTCAGATATATGACAGAGAGCGATAGGATTCTATCATTGACATTCCTGATGGTTTTCACCAATGGCAAACTTGTTACGACTTTTCCATACATTTTCTGACACTACAGCAATAACTGATCCACTACTCGCTGGTTTCATTTAGTAAAGTTTGTAAATAATCAGCATTTCGCAATAGTTTCTTTCTCTCTGCCGTCAGTTGCTCCAGTTCGTTTTGAGCCGCTTCACTTTTTTTCAGTGGGTTGTCTAAGATTTGGTGATAGATTTGTTGCATCACGTTGTCTGTCTGGCATCAGCTTTTATTTTCTGTGCCTTAATGACAGCTTTCAATTTCATTTATTTAGTTCTACGACAGGACAGTTTAAATCGCGCTTTAATTTTTCATCTTTATGAATTCTTTATATTTTTCTTGAGTTCTCTCTGCAGCATCATCGATATTTTTCCCTGATTATTTATATATTCTTGGGCATTTGAAAACTTTGTCTTCGACTTCACTTCACTCCTCTGTCATCTTTGCGATGTTCTCATACTTTCTCGCACTTCTCATGTCTCTGCAAGCTGCAGTCAACATAGATATTTCTACATTCCATTCCTGACGCGCTTCCTTTGGTTTACTTGTATGTCCTTCTGCGTGTTTCAGTTTTAAAACATCTGATGTAGATCCTTTTTTAGCAGGTAGCTGGTATTATTCATTCAGGTACGAGCCCCTCTTCTGTCCTCATAATGTTCAGGCCCTTGATCTGACTCAGCGTAGACATGTTCTTAATGTCTGCACACTTCATCAATACCTGCGCACTTAATCACTTGTTAGACCCTAAGTTGTAAGCTATGCAAGTAAGTGATTATATGTAACATCGATGCTGTGAGAAACAAAGTCATGCAACCTTGATGCATGGATATTTTTTAACTTCTTCGCTGAACACAAAGTGTCGAATCTACATGCATCACTGGTAGTGCCGCTAGAAAAAAGCAAGATGTCTGGTTTAATTTTCTTGTTTATAGACAACCGTTTATTATAACTTACCAGTAGGAGTCAACTGCAGAAATGGGATATAAAAGGCAGTAGTCTATGAACAATACGAAAGTTGCAATGCAAAGCCTAAAACTTTAATTATTAAATCATGACAAAAAAGATGCAGCTTGCAATGTGAAGTATGCTCCTGCAACTGGACTTTTCGAGTGGCATGATTCTCCTGTCATATGGCTTTAAAAAAAAATAAATTTGAATAAACTCGGCATCTCGTGGTTGAGATATTCTCGTACAAAATTATTATCACTAATAAGTATTGACATTTTATTGTGTGACATAATATAACAATGCTTGTTGCTAATACACTCGTATAAGTATCATCCACGAAGGAATGTGGAGATTTTTCAAATTTACTTACAAAAATAATATTATTAGGATTAGCCAGAAAAAGTTACCGCAATCACTTCTTTCAATGAGAAAAATGATCACTTCCTCAAGTAGACCAGGCTTTATTTCAAAACTTCGTATTAAGGTAGATAATAACAAGCGAAGGTTAAGTTTATGGTGGAAGTTTGTCTACATGGTCTCCAGTAGCAAAGCCTTAGAAGCATTGCTGTCCTACCTGGTCTTTAGAAATGGTAACCATCTTTTCGTCATACCCGTGAACCCTATCCTTCTCTCAAGGCTAGGTCAAGGTCATTCAAACAAGTTACCTTTTCAGTCTAAACTGAAGACATGAAAATGACATCGATATAAATATAGGTGTCAGATGGTGTCCTTGCAATTTTCAGTAAATTTTAATATAAGGATTCTTCACAATGATTCATGGAACCCTACAGTTTCATATATGAAGCTGGAAGGTAAAGGGGTTGTAGGAAGGTAAAGGGGTTGTAGGACGGTAAAGGGGTTGTAGGAAGTGTATAGGCTTTCAGTGCCATGGAAATTACGAAGATCAGGAACAAACTTGTACAGATCAGATTTACTGTCATCCACTCAGATGATGTACTGTATGTGTGCTGTGTCTACCAGTCAAAAAGAAGACTTGGACGGGATTTGAATATGCTGTATCTCTAGCCAGATTATTTATGGGAACTGGAAAATTCTGAGAAAAAGTCTGTTGAGTGGTCAAAGGAAGTTCGGCATATTTTACGAGATGAATCCATTGCATCTGCATTAAACAGTTTTCCATATTTATTGCTCATACTGTCACTTGTGGTTAGTAAAGATCAATTGAAAGCACACGAAAGAAGATGCAGTAGCTAAAATAAACGCACAACATAGGACAACTGCCCTAACAATTAAATTGTACAGAATGACATTAATAATAATAATAATAATAACAAGAACAATTATAATAATAATACTGTATTACAGGAGGGTAGCAGAGCGGTACAAAGACTAAACTCCCCTTTGGACTTAAAAAATATCCCTACTAAATTATGTAAAAGACACATGTACAGTAAAAAAAAAAGGCCCATAAGCTCTTTCCTGAAACGCATCCACACTTCTGTTTGTCCCAATTCCATTGACTACTCCTGTCTCTGTCAGTCTGTCCGTCTCTCTCACACACGCACACACAGCGGTTATTAGAGAGAATGACAAATATCTGGAATATACTCGAAATATGTTAAACTAAATAACAATTACTATTCACTTTCTGTATGATGTATAATTTTTATACTTTTTAGAGGGCCTCAAGGGAAAATAGTTTTTGACTAAAGGAGTATGTAATTGCTATTTAGTTAACATATCTCTAGTATAATAAATTCTACTAAAATATATTAGTAACATGCACATGATGTCTGTTCTTAAAAATGTAATATTTTCTGGCGATGTCTGCTTAAAAACTAACATTTTTCTTGCGATTTTACAGGCAATGAAAGCTTATTCCACAGAACTGTTCCTGAGTATTGGAAACTGTTGTAAATAGCTCATTTCTTGGCTTTGACGGATGAAAGTTTCTATGTGATGTTGATATAACAGTAGAATAAATCTGCCTTGTGAAAATCAATCCTTTCATATATTGTAAGCCATATCAGTTCTGTAAACCAGGGATTTCATTTAAACATTTTATTTCATAAATGTGTAGTTGGAGATCCCAAGTTGTACAATACAGACAGTAAAAGATTATAATGAAGCCAGTAGTTTACCACGTTATTCTGTTGACGATACAAAAATTATAAATATATGTGAATATATGGCGGACGATTTTGAGTTTTAACGACAGCAATTTGAAATTGCTGAATAATTTGGTTTAGTTGTTTGGTGTGTAACACCATTTTTCAGCACATGGTAGGCTATACATGGCGGCCAGTATATCAGGTTAAGGAAGAACTGGGAAGACCCCTGGAACAACCACTGACCCACGGGAAACTACTGTAACAGGATGAAGTCGGGTTGGGATTTGATTTAGCGAAGACACCGAAAGCAATTGCGTAATGAGATGTTTATTTATAATGGAATTTAACGATGAATGAACCTGACACCTTTGTAAGAAAAATATATAAGGAAAATGATATAGTTCCTAACATGGAACTAATCAACAATAAGTAACTCAACGAGAAAATCAGATAAGACTCACGAATGGAACTTATAAACAAATATGAATACTGTTCAATCAACGAATGGAACTTATAAACAAATATGAATACTGTTCAATCAACGAATGGAACTTATAAACAAATATGAATACTGTTCTATCACCAATCAACGAATGGAACTTATAAACAAATATGAATACTGTTCTATCACCAATCAACGAATGGAACTTATAAACAAATATGAATACTGTTCTATCAACGAATGGAACTTATGATTTACACTTGAATACAATGTATTATTCAGCACCAAGGGCGACCAAAGGATGTGATTTATACACAACTACGAATAATGTATCATTAATCATTTATCCACATGTAGGACGCATGTATTATTAATTTATCAGTATATCACTCATTTAGCGATATTTGAATTATGAATTTATCACTCATTTAGCGATATTGAAATATGAATTAATGAATTCTGAATTTATGCTCAGATAGCAATAATAAAATAACCAATTAAAACATGGAACACACACACACACACACACACATATATATATATATATATATATATATATATATATATATATATATATATATATATCATGGTGTCCAGTTGACGACCAAGATGTATTTCCGGTTACACTGCTCTAGTCAGTGGTCAAGGAACCACCACGCATGGCCCGCCCCTCTCAGTCTGTTGAAGGATCCTTCGAGGGCCGCCCATTCAACACAGATTCGCTGGTCGCGAAGCCTTGGTCCCTCACTTCTAGACCATCAGTACTCTCTTCCGAGCCAACGTCACCAGACAGCAGCGTACAGGTTACAAGGAACCCCAGAGTTCTACGACTCCACATCACCAAACCATAAAACAGCTCTACAGCTGAAGATGATCCCGTGAAGTGGTTAGCTTCCTGACAAGACTTGTCGTAATGCAATGTGTACATAGAGAATTCGCTCTAAAAGTACCCTAGCTGTGATGAATATGCGCAGCTAGAGAACTCGGGGTACTTGGATTTTAGCTGCAGGCAATTTGCACATGCTGCATGGGATGAGTCGCACTCAGTATTTCGAAATAACTAGAGCCGAAAAATAAACTACTCTCGGGTAACGCTGTAAGCGGCAACGAAACCCTAGTACATTTTCGTTCACCTACATACATTGATATAAGGTACACACTATCATGACAACTACTAGCAAGCTTTCTCACATACTCCCGTTGGTCAAACCGAGACTCAAACCCGTGCGGACAGAGGTGAGATGTGCAAGTGACACGTAAAGGCGAGCGCCTTAGACCACTCAGGCACCATGGGCCGTTTAATAGTCAGAGTGACGTGCCCATTGTCTAAGCAAAAACATTTACCCATGGTATATAAATCACAAACCTGAACAACAAAGGAGTTGATAAAAGATGAGAATTAAGAAAAGAAGGAAGATAAAAGGAGAAACTGTTAATAGTAGTTGAGGGGGGGTATTGATGCCAAAAGGGGGCACTTGATGCCTTTACGGGAGTTTAACATGGCGGGGGCACTTGATGCCTTTACGGGAGTTTAACATGGCGGGGGCACTTGATGCCTTTACGGGAGTTTAACATGGCGGGGGCACTTGATGCCTTTACGGGAGTTTAACATGGCGGGGGCACTTGATGCCAATACGGGAGTTTAACATGGCGGGGGTCTCTATAGGGACAACGGGAGGGAGGGAAATAGAATTAATCTTTCTTGAAAAAGGGTGGTCCTGAGAAGGACCGTTGGTTTTTTGTTTTGGTAGGAAGATTTTAGAGGTGGGAGCATCTCCCTGGCTTTGCCCTGCATGCAGGGCAGCTCCCCCTCCAGATTTCTTCTTTTACCTTCTTGTTGAAGGTAAGAAAGAAGGGCGGATGGTCCGCTTCAAACTCCCACTCTTCGTCTAGCATAGGGTGAGCTTGGATAGGGATTTGACTTTCCCTCTTTTGGTCTTCTTTGTTAATCATATCTTGGATGACTTGAGATAGTACATCCAAGATTTGTTTTACCTCACGCAGGTTTCTTAAGCTAGTCATTTTTTTTGGGTAGCTTAACCGGTGAAGACGTGGTTTTAATATACTAGAAGTGCGGACGTGAAGGAAACCATCCTTTTCACCTAAAAAGAAAAAAAAAAAAAAAAAAACATCACCCCACTACCCTGCGTCTGACGTCATTCTTTCTACGTCATTCTTGGCTTCGCGGAGTTTACACTCCATGAACCCTGACTCTAAAAAGCGCGGACCTAAAAGAAACTACTTTTGATAAAAATCAAACCTACACACCATATTAATTTTTGTTATTTTTTTTAAAAAAAAACTTGCACACTATCAACTTTTTTGGGAAGGGAAATTTTTTTAAAAACAAATCAAACACACAAACACACTATCTACATTAATTTTTTTGGGATGGAAATTTTTGTATATATCATCAATCACACACCACACACTATCTACATTAATTTTTTTGGGATGGAAATTTTTTTATATATCATCAATCACACACCACACAACTCATATAAGGGTTTTTTTGTTTGAGGGGTGGTAGACTATCAGAAAAAAAAAAATATATATATATATAAAACACACACTTATAGATATTTTTGGCAATATTTGAGAGAAGTAATCTTTTTCTAGAGATTGGGTGGCCCTAAAAAGGACCGTTGGGTTTAAAGAAGTTTATATTTTTTAAAACTTCTTTTAGGTAGATGTAGCCGTGGCAGCTCCAGCAGGTCGGCCACGTTTAGCGATAGTGGGTGGTCTTACCGCTTTCAGACAGGCAGGTCTCTTTCTACTGAAAGTGAAAGCAAAATCATCGCAGTCAATCTTACATAAGACTTCACCGTCAAATTGCTTGCTGGATTGCTGCTGAAGAAGTTGTTGCTGCTGCTGCTGTCTTTGTTGCTGCTGCTGTTGCTGATGTAGACGTTGTTCTGCTTCCCATTCTGTTCTTTCTCTAAGTATTTCTTCTCTCATGACTTCTTCTACTAGATCATGAGCCATTTGAATGAACGTCATGGTCTTTCTCTCTGGGTTGGTCTCCATCAAATGATTCTTCACCCTCATTATGTTCACCATAGCTTCATTCAACTTTGTAATCTTGGTGGCAGCCATCTTCTTTTTCTTTCTTCTTGGAACACTGTTGAGATCTTGACGAGTCAACGAGAATGACTACACCGGCTAGTGAACCGCCTTATATGCTTAACGCGCGGACGCGATGGAAAACATGGTAAGATTTTTTTTCAGATGATCGACAGGGAGATCATAGATAGATAGAGAGGTTTTTTTAGATCGATAGAAAGAGAGAGAGAGAAAAGTACATATTCATTATTTTTTTCAAATTTCAATAAAAAACAACACAACACTATTTTTTTTTCAAACAATTCACAAAAAATGATATTTATTCAACATGAACTATGTTAACAATTAAGAAGTAACTATAAAAAAAATTTTTTCAAACAGGAACATATTTACAAGGTTGACAACGTTGAGAAGGTAAAGTAAATTTGAAACTTTCTACATCCACATCATTTTGATGTACATTACGATGGTGAGCTAAAGACAAGAGATAACCATAACGTTCACAAAACCATCTTTGTACTTTAGCATCATTTCTAACATAGTCACTATCAAAATAAGTGAGTAAATGTTCTAAAGAATATCCAAGACTGCGTTGATGAAGATAATGAACACAATATTGTCCACACACCATAGAATCGGATCCTTGTAATCTCACATTATTGAATCGAGTTGAGACGGCATTTCTTCTCATAAACTCGATAATGTCTTTTTCCAAAGGAGGTAATCCATAAGAATCAAAATATTCCACACAGTGTTCATTGGGAAAGTACACGGCAATCCAATGGGTTCCTGGTAGATGACTGTCGTCAGTATTGATGACATAAGCATGAACGTTTTTTGGTTTACGATGAGGTAGTTCATCTTTAGCACATACCACAGGATTCCAAGAAGAAGTATAGGAACTACGATTCAATAAGTAATGAAGTTCCCTGGTATCCATTTTTTCTCCTTCTTCAACAACAGAAATATTGAGTCACCAATACACACCTGACTTTGAACTTGAATTGATCTGTCTTGTAATTCCAGGAAAATTTATCTCGGATAGGTTTTTCACTCTGTTCAATGAGTCCTTCGATCCGTTTGATCTCCTTAGGAATGAGTGGAGGAGAAGAATATTTCTGCAAGATTTTATACCACTTTGTCAACACGTCTGTTTCTGAGATGTTTGACCAGGCATCTTCCAAAAATTCATCCAATTGTTCTTCGCCTGTCAACATCAAACATTTGTCGTGTTGTATCTGACTGGGATGATCGGTTTGACATCCATAACATTGTTCTTTAATCAGTCTGTTAATGATGAATTTCAATTCCTCAGCATAACAGTCCACTAACTTGTGTTCTTGTTCTGGCCATCGAGAAGGATAAAATCCAACAAACTCGGTAACAACAGTATTAGTCTCTTCTTTTTTAGGTTCTGAACGAATGACTTCGTCATCATTATCATCCTCTTTGGTGATAGTAGTTGGTGACTGGTGAATTACTTCACAAAATCCCTCATCTATTTCCATAGGCTCTTCTCTGTTCTGCATCTTTTCTTTGTTTCTTCTTCTTCTTCTTCTTCTTCTTCTTCTAATAGTCTACAATGACTTCTCTCAAACTGTTGATCTCTAGAGTGTTATCAAACTCTGCAAACAAGACGACGTTCACTGTCTGGGCTAGAGGTTGACCAAACTGAAGTTCCACACGAAGTGGTCCTGATTTTATAGGGTGGAAATGTCCTTCATCGCTACCTTGGTCCGGAGTGAAATCAAAGCCCCACAAGGCATACCCTCCTGCAAAATTCTCGTATGTAATACCGTGGCTACAGTCGCGGTTTAACTGTCCTGTGGTTTCAAACAGGCTCAAGTAAGATCGCAAGTAAGTTTTTGCGTTGGCGTCAAAGTCAGGTTCAAAAGGTCTGGTACACAAGGTCTTGCCATCTCGACTGACATCTAACTTGGTGACGTTAAAGTGCTGAAACTGGAACGGATTTTCATTGAAGACTCCATTGAAGGCTGCATTAGAAACCATACCAATGAATAAACGTTTAGGGAGCTGTCCTTGGAAGATGTGATCTTCGACTATGGATCGGAGTCCAGCGGCTGCAGTAAAGGTTTTCACTTCCACACGTCTAAGAGGATACTTAGCAGTGGTTCTGCTCAAGGATTGACTGATGTCGTTAGCTACTTTGGGTAAGATTTCTACACGTCGTACGTAAAGTTTGGCTTCTTGGATGATGGTTTTCCACTCGTTAGCATTAGCCATCAAATGGAAAGCGGCACTACTGCGATTCAGTCTCAGGCGTACATCAACTCCATTGAGTAAATACTTGTCTTGCAACCACATGTCCAAATGTAAACGATCCATCAATTCTAAACTTCGCCCTCTGATTTTCTTTCGACGGTCGTTAAATCCCACATTGTGGGAGTCTGCTGGAGTTATATCTCTAACAAGATGGCCCTGACCATCAACAACAGCAGCAACCCTGGCCGGTACTGACAGTTCTGTGTCGTTGAACTTTTCCGAGGTGTCAGGTTTCCAGATCACTGAAGCATCCAGATGACTGTTCTTAGCTTCTTTTCCATACGACAAGAGATTTTCCAGGTAAGCACGGTAAGGGTAAGTATCCAAACTGCTGCTGATCAGTTTGTTATTCAAGTACAAATCTACTCCACTGAACAAAGAATGAAAAAAATTATTGACGGGAGCGACTCTGGAATCATCCGCAGGAAAGGTGTTGTCCGCCGTTTTCTTTACTTGAAGTTTCAGGTACAAGTAGGTGTTATTCAGATCGATGTAATCTTCGGTTTGTCCTTTGATTTCAAATTCGATAGGAGCTGAATCCGACAAAGACGATACAGGATGAAATTCTACCCATTGGGATTCTTGCATCGTCATCATGGTGGGACGCATAGAAAACAGTTCTAGTTCGGACTTGGTACATTCGCAAGAATCTCGGTGCATCATTTTCAATGGTTTAATAATCAAACACGTCTAATTCTCTACCAGTTCTTCTTCTTTTTCTATTCTTTCTGGAAGTACTACTACCGTGTGTTCTTTTATGAACTTTGAAAGGATTTCGAGCTTTTCCTCTTCGTCTCTTTCTACCTTGTCCTTGCTGCTGTGAAGTAATGCCAGAGCCTGAAGCGTGAAGCGTATTTATAGGATTTTCTCGGAGACCTAAAAGATCTTTACCAGTAGTCATCAACACATTTTTGCCTGCTCTCAAAAAGGCTTCTTTTGGATTTTGTTTGTCAATGAGGACATTTTGCAAAAATTCTTTTCCTTGTGTCAAAGCAGCATCTTTTAAGGCATGAAATCCTCGAGTGACCATCGGTTTCAAAATAGGAGCTACCGTCCGAAAAGCTGATTTTAACATATCTCCTAAACCATGTCCTCGTTGTCGAGGCACTCCTTGGTACACTGGATACATTTTTTATTTTTTTTTTGAGAGGAAAGTTATTAGAGAACTTGTTTTTTTCGAAAATGTAGTTTCACCGTGACTTTTCCTTGGTCAATGAATGGTACATCTTGTCCCAAATCTCCTTTTATACTAATCTGGACAGTGTCAAAATACGATTTACTCACTGAATAATAATGAGGGTGTACAAATTCACGGTGAATGTGAAATGTGTTTCCACCTTCTTCGTACGCACCATCATTAGTATCCACTTTGAAAGGAATGACTCTCAGTAAGGGAGCTGAGGTGTGTCCCACCACGCTGTACTCTACCACATCGGAGTACACATACATTAAATTTAATCCAATGTTCATTTCCACGGGGTCGCGAAAAGCTTCTGCAGATTCGATGTTGGTGCTGACAGGTGATAGATAACTTTTATCTTCGTTATTACCACCCAAAATTTCATACAATCCAGCAGAAAATTCAATAGTCATAAATCTTCTCTCCTGATCGGGGATGCCTTTTTCTTTAGCTTCTTTGTCTGACATCATGTCACCCGATTTTTCATCTTTCAGAGAAAATTCCATGTAGAAACGGCGTGCCACATCATTGTAATTGATGTTTACTATTTTTTTGTTCTCCATTAGGGCTTTACCAAATTGACGGTTAAAGGTAGCCTCAATAGTGTCCACCAAATGTCGAGCATTAAAATAATACCCCGTAGGAATTCTCAGGGCATACACTGCATAGGCCCCTTTGACTCCTAGCCCTCCATCCCATTTTTTGAAATGTCCCCGCATGTCATTTTTATTTGTTGGGTCTATTGCCCAGATTTTAGGATCATCTTTTTCCAAGGAATCTTGTAGTTTTTTGTTCCTAACTGTTATGATGATCTGATTTGATCTTTATTTGATGTTTGTGATTTTCGTAGGATGAATGATTTCTACCAAGCCTACTTCCCAATGAGCATCGTGATCCAATTGGAGGGCTTGAGGTAATTTGGTGGTAAAACAACATAAGCTGTTGTTGGGAAACACATCCGTGGAACTGTCACTAGGTAACGTTAAATAAAATTGGTCATTCATAGTTCCAAAGTAGTGGATCTGGTGGTGTCCGAGGTGTCTCAAGTGGTGGACAGAAGAAGAAGGATGTTCAAAAGGTTCCAAAAGAGGACTGGTAGTATTTTGGTGGTGGTAACTGGACGAAGAAGAAGAAGAACGCCTGGCGTTATTGTGGTGACTGTTGTCGGTCGTGGTCGTAAATTTCAAAGAGGGACTAGGTAAAAGATAACCGATGCAACTGCTCAGTAAAATAGTCCACAATTGTTTGTCTCCTTGTTGTAAACTCAAATTAGCAATTGCTGCTCCGATGACACAAAACACTACAATGATTTGGCAGAAAAAGACGATTTGATTTTTAGGCACACGTTCTCCACACCACACCCAAAGCGGTTGTTTTTGTAAATCTTGAAGAGAAGAACTTTCCGAAGGAGGAGGAGTTGTCTGAGTAGCTACTGTGTTGAATGGCATGTTATGAGTTTTTTTTACTACTTCTTTTTCTTGTTATAGTCGACGACTTGAGAAGCTGCAATCCAAGAATCAAAACTAGGAGGATATCCTTTCCAACGAACTTTGACTTCTTCTACTCGTCGTTTACCTACTTTGCGTGTTCTTTGTTCGAGAATGCTTTCGATGTCGTACAAGGTATCTTCTTTTTTAGTCACTCGTTGTAACTCAGGCAAGTAAAATGTTCCTTTGAGTACTTCACCGTTCATGTCTTCCAATTTATAGACGGGAGGATCACGTCCACGGACGGGGGTAGTGACACGAAACAATTCGGTAGTCCAGTTAGGTAAATAACCTTTGTCAAAAGTACGTTTGGTTTTTCCGATACGCACCCAATCTCCCGTCTTTAATAACTTCAACAAAGGTGTTTTCTTTTTTCTTTTTTTGATCTGCTGGGGTGAACCAAATAATTTATCAAACACAGACACTTCGTTTTCAGGGCTGACCTCTTCGGGGGTACATCCAATACTACGATGGTACGATTGATTGTACGCTTTGACCAAACGAGGTAATACGTCGATGTACTTGAGAGTATGTTGATGTGTAAAATATTTCCACATGCGTTCTTTCAAAGTTCTTTGAAAACGTTCCACGATACTGGCTTTGGTTTCAGGATTTTCGGTCGTAAAAAAATGAATGTGTCTTTGTTTCAATTCTTTTTGAAAAGCTTGGTTTAGAAATTCGGTACCTTTGTCCGTTTGCCATCGTAAAGGGTGACGACCACTTTGTTTCAAGACCAATTTTAAGGCTCGTACCAATTCGGTACTGCTTTTAGAAGTCAAAGGCACGACCCAAGCAAATTTGGAAAACACATCAATGACACAAAACAAATATTTGTAACCACGATTGTAAGTAGCTAAATGAGAGACATCCGCTAAATCGGCTTGCCATTGATGATCGATCCCTTCCACTTGAGTAGTACTTCTAGAAAATTTACGTCGAATGGGTTTGTGTAACGTGTACGTTGATTGTTCTTGTAACCATCGTCGTACTTCGGGTAAACGTACACTTTTCAATTGACTTTTAGCAGCTCGATATAATTTTTGAACTCCTCCGTAACCAGCAGCATGACCAGGATTGTAATAAATGGTAGCTAACAGTTTCTCCATGATTTTTTTTCCTCAAGAAGAATAAGTTAACCAAGTTCCAATACTCTTTTCTTCGTGAGGTATCTTTTTGGATTGTTGTTGTTTACGTGTCCGACGTGCTACTGGGGTAAATGAAGAGGGAGTTCGATCATCAGGGGTCATCGGTTCTGTTTTGACTTCTTTCTTTACTTCTTTCTTTTTCTTTTCTGAGGATAAAGGGGTAGACCTTTTCTTTTTTATCCAATCTGGGGTGGCTAACTTTTTTATTTTTTTAAGAGGTGGAGTTAGTAAAAACTCTTCTTCTTCTTCTTCTTCTTCTTCTTTTTTTTCTTCTTTTTCTTTTTTGATAGTCACTTTAGGTTCGCTTTTCATGAGAGCCTTAAAATCTCTCAAAGTGGGTGGAGCTGTTTCGTCGACTGCTTTTTGACGAAAGAGTTGTAGACGTTGTAAAAGTTGACCGTACCGTTGGGTTTTTTCTGTTTCGGACAAATCGTTACGTTCCATCAGGGATTGTATTTCTTGTTGTAACTGAGACATTTCGTTGAGATTAGGATTGACTGGTAAATGAGGAATCCGTTGTTCGTTCCAACGATGAAATTCCATCCATCGTTTGTAAGGTACTAAAGTCAGTTTTCGTCCTTCCATTTCATTCAAAGGTACCAAAAAGGTGTGGTCATTTCAGAGTAGGGTGGTCCTTTTTATCCTTCTTTTTTTTTTTTTTTTATCGCATGACTCCTCCTAAAAGTGGTCCAGCAATCGTTCCTAACAAAGGAGCGGCTATTTTTAACAATGGTCCTATCAACATAGGTAGAAATCCACCTCGTTGTACCAACATTTTTTTCTTTTGTTGAAGAGGTATTTTCTTTTTCACCATTTGACGAAGAACGTTCCGATGTTTCCCTAATTTTTGTTTCTGTATCTTGGACAAGGGTACCGTTCCTTTCAACACGTTCAAACAACATTCACACACGGTATCGATGATTTCTTTAGGAGCTGTTTGAATGAGTTGTTTTCGCATGGGAGGTTTGGATTTGTTCAGGACAGACAAGACATCCCAATGTTTGGCTAGACGAGGGGGAAGAAGTTGTCCTTTTTTACTGGTTTTCTTCTTTTTTTGGTGGTGGTGGTGGTGGTGGTGTGCACGTTTGGGAGCCATCTTTTTTAGTCGGTAGAAAACAAGTCTGAAGTCTTTTAGCAGGGTACCCTTCTATTTTATACTGGAACACGTCTCCACTGATTGTCTGCACGACGTACCAACTTCACGACAGGTCTCACTTGACGTTGAGGTGTTTTCAAAGGACTAAATCGACTCAATTCTTGTTTGAATAAATCTACTAAACTTTGTAAGATACCAGTTCTTTCTTGGACTTTGGTTTTAGGGGATGGTACTTTATTGCTAGCTGCTGCCATGGCTAAATCAGCTGAAGTTGACGGTCCCGACGGGGTCACTTTCGAAATAGGTTTCCATTTTTGCATTAAATTAGGAAACACTGGACTTAAGTCTGGTTTGACAGGCATCATGGTGAAAGGTGAAGAAGATGTGGACGCAAAAGGTGACCTTGTTACTAATGGGGTCTGTTGTTGTGGTAGTGTTTTTTTCTTCCTGGTTGCAGCAGTACCTCTTTTCTTCTTCTTCTTGGCACGACTTTTCTTTGGGGATTTCTTCTTTTGGGGGCTTTTCTTTTTTTTTTGGCTGACTTTCTTCTTCTTTTTCTTTGGACTTTTTTTCTTCTTCTTCTTTTTAGGTGATTTGGGTTTTTTGGCTTTGGCATCATTAGGATCCCATTTCAAAAGGGAACGAATCATGACTCCTCCTAAAGAACCACTTCCACCAGGAGTTAAAATGATTTGTTTTTTAGTCCGTGAATCGATTCTAGGATCAGCCAGTTGTGACAATGCCGATTTATGTTTTTGAAAAAAACGTTGAGTTTGATGAGGGATGTGAATGATACCTTGTAGTAATTGACGTGCTGTCAAAGTAAACCATCGTAACACTTCTTTCAGACTCGCTTCTAACAAATGAGCACGAACTTGTGCATTTTTTTTCACGACTAATGCCATACAAGGCACGAATCAATTTAGCCGAAGGATGAGATTGAAAGGAAGTCATCTTCTTCTCTCAAAAAGAGTGTGAGACAGAAATGACGTCGTAGGTTGTTTTTATATTTTTTTTTTTTTTTTAAAATGGACTGAAGGGGACGTGTAAATGACAGGACCACCTTCTTGACCCCAAGAGTGAAAGATACTGGCACGAAATCTCAAATAGTCAGGAGTGGTCGGTTTTAAGTCAATGAGTAAATACTCGTGAGGGGCTTGAGTGGCATCGTCGTACGCATAATTCAGCCAAGGAGCTCCTAACTGTTTGGCTAACACTTGTACTTGAGATTTGTCTCTGGGGCTTTTAAACAAGACCACGTAATGAGCATTCAAACTAATAGTTCGATGGGCTTTACTCTGTTGAAATAAATTTTGTGTAATGTAGACAATACTAGCATTACGATGGTGTCCTTTTCGTGTAAACCAAAGTTTAATTTCTTCTTCGTCTTCTCCTAACATGTCATCAAAAATAACTAAATGAGTTTGACTCACGTCAGACACAATTCCATCGTCTTCGTGAGGAATACCATCCACAAACGAAATAGTTTCTCCTTGACTTTCTTTCAATAACGTGTAAGACGGTTGCCACTCTTTGTAACACCACACGATACGTTGAGGTGGACGATCAAACAAATCAGCTTTGTGTTCGATCAATCGTTTGACAAATTCGGTTTTCCCTGAACCACTCGGTCCAGCAATCAACATGTTAAATGGATGGCGCAGATACAAAGCATTCCAACTTTGACGATCTAACTTTTCGTCAATCACTTTCACCACAGAAGAGGCAGACGAGGTAGAAGAAGAAGATGTAGCCGTGATTGAGGTAAGAAGATTTTTGAGAAGAAGACAAAAAACCCAAGGCATTTTATACGTTTTCATACACGTTTATTTTTTTTTTGTAAAATAAACCAACCCACAAAACAATAACATATTTTACAAATTTGCATGAAGAAGTGAATTTGTGAGAAAATATACAATTAAACCGAACACGTACACAATTAAGACTATCACTAAAACAGCTAAAGTTCTCTCTAAACAAGAAAAGGAACAACAATTGTTTTGTGTCCAAGTCATGAAAGACACCACTGTTTGTGGTAACATTCTTCTTCTACTCGTCTTTTTTGAATTCACTGACGGTAGCGGTGGTAAAGAAGGGTGGTGTTCCTCCTCAAGAGGTATTGGAACCACAGCAGTAGTGGTAGTGGTGTCAGGTACTTCTTCTTCTTCTTCTTCTTTTAGAGTTTCCCATGGAGGTTCCCATTTTTTTTTTTTCACTTTTAGAATGTTATCAATAAGTGGTTGCCAAATCTTGGCTGAACTGGGCCACTTCTTGTAACCAATATTGGAAACCAAGGTTTCTCCAGGGTCGTACATCTTTCCAATGGAAAAGTTGTTGGTGTAACTCACTAGCAGTACACACTTCTTGAAATGTTTTATGCACAGATAAAGTGTGACGAATGTCTTCTTCACATGGAAGTTCGTCACTAATTTTCATTACCACTCTCAACGCTAAACGTACAATGTTTCTTTCGTGAACTGATAAAATCAAGTTTTTATAGTCTTCTTCTTCTACTAAGTCCGAAGAAGAAGAAGAACACACGGTTATATTGTTTTTTGGTACTCAACAATTGAGTCCAAAACAACCACGGATCCTTCAAAAGAATCCAAGGCAAACACTTGTCCTCAAAAATATTCCACAACGAATGTCCTGGAAAACGAAATCCAAGATAAGTAGTCACTATGACACATACCACATAACGTCCAAAATTTAATGGATACAGTTCTTGTATCACTTCTTTATATTCCTCTAAGGTCTGAATTTTATCTATGATTTCCTTCCACGGAATCCGTTTCACAACTGGTGTGTAGAGTTCAGGCATACCCACTCTTTTATAGTCAGGCAGTAACTGTGTCACAGAATCCGTTTCACTAGTAGTAAAGTGATTTGAGACGTGCCGCCTCCTCTTTATAGGGATCGATGGCTAAGGTTGGTATCTTGGGTGGCATGTTTTTATAGCCAGGCTCCCAAGGTTGGTACCTTTTGAGACAGTCTCCTTCAGGATAGAAGTTGTGATAGAGGTTTCCCATGACCATTCTTCTATGCCCTTGAAAGATGGTATAGCGTAAAAATCGAGAAATGACTTTGAGTTTACGTTTCACTTGTAATTTCACAAACTCTCGGTAAATCTGTTCGCGCACATTCAAAGGCATGACACTAATGTACTTGGGTAAAATTTCCGATTTGGAAAGAAATACTTCTCTTTTGTATTCTTCACGATACTGGTGATAGTCATTGTTCAGAATCAAATTTCTGATGCGACGAAAGTAGCCATAGCCTTGAAATCGAGGAATCACTTGAAGTTTACGTTTCACTTGAATTTGAACCAACTCATTGTAAATCCGTTTTTGCAACTTTGAAGGCAAGTCACGAATGCGATCTTGTAGAGTAGGTTTCTTGGTGACAAAATACTCACACACTAACCAAACGGAATCGGTAGGTAAAGGATATCTATAGGATCCAACACCAGTTTCAGTGATTATCCTATCTAATTTTAAACGGCGTAAAGGCGATTCGGCTTCAGGAGACAGTTCTTCTAACAGTTTTTGGTATTCGTCTATGTTAGTCACATTTTTTTCCTTCACTTCCTCCCATGGAATTCTATATTCCACTGCTACATTGTAGGTAGCCCCCACCAATTTCTTAAATTGGGGATGTAGATTTTCATCAATGTCTGACCATTTGAATATCTTCTTAGCTATCATTTGTCTTATTGTATTCAAATACCATTGGTTACAACAAGTCTGTCGTAAAGGATGTAACTCTTTTTTACGTTTCAGTTGAATGTGAACAAATTCTTGGTAAATCCGTTCTCGTAACTCCAAAGGTAATCCACGAATACGATCTTCTAAAGTAGGAATATACTGAAAAATACGTTCTTGTAACTCTAAAGGTAAACCACAAATAAGTTCATCTAAAGAAGAAGAAGTATTCTTCTCCTTTTCCTCCTCCATTGTATTACTTCTTCTTGTTATCTGGCTCATCGTACCCGTACTCTTCTAAGGCTACTAAAGGTAAGAAGTGACAGTGCGGAGACCATCTGGCATGTTCAATGTAAGCTGAGTCGGTAGGCTCCCAATGGCGAAGTTCCACACCGCAACTAAAACATTGAACTTTATCTCCTTCTCCCGTGTATTTAAATCCAGATCTAGCTAAACTTTCCGGTTTAGGTCCTTCTAGATATTTTGGCCACTTGTCTTTGAATGACTCCAGTCGACTTTCATACTTGGAATAACCAAATAAAGTCACAGGTATTCTGATATGCCATTTAGGCTCCACATCATTCCTCTTGTTGTCATTAACGTCAATTCCTTTAGTATTTTTTCCACTGAAACATAAAGGACGATCTGCCTCTTTAGAGTTGGATCGACGGGGAGTGACTGAATCCAAGATGTCACAACGTACGGCATCGCACTCAAATTCCTCAAAACTGGAAAAAATACTCATCTATTTTTTTTTTCTTCTTGCTCGGTTCACGTGAAAAGTCAGAATGAAGGTTAGGCTTGGAAGGGGTTCCTTTTTTTATACCTGTCGACTGAACCATCCGAAAAGTATTGTAAGGTAATCCGTGGAAACGCCAAAGAAAGGTAAACACAGTTTGGTGACCATCTGGTATGTTCCACGATAGCTGAATCTTTAGGACTCATGCGAATGCTTGCACCACAACTAAAACATTTCACTAAACTTCCCTGTTCAAAGTAAAACAAAACCTGCTCTGGCTAAAGCGTAGGAAGTAGGTAATCCATTGTTCCTACGTTTTTTTTTTTTTTGTTTTTTTTTTTTGTAAAAAAAATGAGTACAAGAACAATAGTCAGACATGTGTTTAGGCCATTTTTTGAACGTTTTCAAACGACTGTCACACTCCGCATAGTCAGGCAAAGCCCATGTTGTTGTTGTTGTTGTTGTTGTTGTTGAAGTCATCTTTTTTTCTGTTTTAAAGAGGAGGGTTTCCTTTTTTTATACTTCTCCAAATCGGCGTGTCCGTAAGGTAAAGTGGTGTGATCTGGAAGTCTCACTCTTTTTTGGTACACAATACGATACACTTTTTGAACAGGACGAGTCACAATTTTATGATTTGGTAGGCGAACAATCTTGTGAGGTTCTAACGTGGCGACCTGAAAATCTTTCACTTGTCCAGACAACAGAGCATTTTTTAAAACCTCACAGTTCACGACTTGGTTAGTTCGATAGTTCAGAGTCAATCCTTTGACTTTACAGGAGGTGTGAAGTTGACCTTGAGGGTCTCGGTATCGGTACCCATAATTTTTAGGGCCACCGCTAGCAAAACTCAGGATGGTATCTTGAGGGTGCTCGTCTGTCCAGGCTCCTAATCGATCTCCTTGAATGGTAGGTTGGGGGCAACCGGGGCGATGAATGTAAATGCAACTGTCAGTATCGAAATACAGAACACGATCTCCCAAGACTTCTAATGCTTCGTCATACAATTTCAAACGAGCATGAGCAGTCACGTAGGCGGCAATGACTACGTTACTAAACTTGTCAGGTTTCACAAACTTGGGTTCATCTTCAAAATTAACAATGATCAAATCCTCACGGACGATTTCAACGTGCTTGACTAGAATACTTTTGTCGTCCACCAGTTTAAAGTAACGATAAGGATCGTCCACGTATTCCGTTTTGGGTAAGATCGTACGTTGAGCCATTTTTCCCCACAAACAATTTAACATCACTTTAGCAAACGATCTTTTTCCTTCATTTTTTTCTACCTCTTTTAAAGTGATGCCTTCGATGTCACGGTATTCTTCTTTGAATCGGACTTTGTCTTCGGGAGTTTGACACCACGAAGGATAACCACTAGCTTCTTGTTTCAGTTTAAGAAATTGGTTCACGTACCCCGAAAAAATGCCTGGATGATGAGTGGCGTCGTCCTTTTGGTATTGGGCTGTCGTTGGAAAGTGCCAAATTTCATACACGTTCAATAAACGGTATCCACGATCCAATGCCCGAAACAATTCAGCACTGACCCACGTTCCTATCATCGACCGTTCTTCCTCTGTGTGGTGACAGGAATGATCTTGGTTACACATTTCGGCACACGTCCGACATAAAGGAAACATCAATTTTCCTTGACAATGGCAAGGTAAGATGGGATGAAACAAGTTTGTGGGAGGTAAAACTTTACATTTGATCAATCCTTCGTATTGACGAATGTGTTCCACGTCGATGTGCTCTGTTAAAATTTCAGGGTGTCCGGTAGGAAAACGAGCATATTTACACACCCAAGGATACAAAGAACACACGTCAATGTATTTGATTTCTTCTCCTTGGGATTCGTTCACGTCGTACAATAATCGAGTAGCATTGGTTCGTCCTCCAAATAAACTGTGACGTGGATCTAAAGGTTCAATGTCGGCTGCGTCGTAACTTTGAGTGATGGTTTTAAATTCAGGATCGATTTTCAAACGTCGATCGTACTCGTGTTCCCACATTTATATCACTTCGTAACCTTGACTTTCTAACTGAAGTCGTCGTTGACAAGTCTGTTCATATAACTGATCCATGGTAGAATCTGAATAAGGACTTTTCATGTCTCGGACAGGATAACAAATAGGGCATCCGTGAAACAAACATCCCTGAAACTCATACACAATGTGTGGGTTTTCTAAATCCCAACCATCCACAGAATAACCTCCAATCTTTTTTTCTCCTCCTCCGTTTCTAGCATGTTGTATCCATTTGTCTTCTTTTTGACATAAGTAATGAAGCCAACGTAAAGCTTTGACAGAATATTGACGACTAGCAAAAACCTCCGTGTTGGAGTCAATGATGGCGAGTTGGTTTTCGGGCATGAAATGTTGTCTGTAGACCAAGGAACAGGCTTTAGGTAAGGTGGATGCCTCTTTCAAAGGATCGACCTCTGCACTATCGAGAAATAACTCTCGAAATTTTCCACAACAACGTCTTAAAATATCTACATCCGATCGACAATATTTGAGCATCTCTTCTTGAAAGTCAAAGGGATCGTTCTGGTGAACACGGTACCAAGCGTGAAAAGCTTCTCGCTGTTCGGGTCGCATTCCATCGGGGTCATAATCATGAAGGTCAGGTAAATGAGGTAGGACGGCCTGTTGATTAGCTTCCGTGTTAAAGAAGTGAGGAAAGTAACCTTTGGCCATTTCTGTCATACCAAACGTTTTTGGCATGCGACTCAAAGGCATGGTCAAATAACTCATCGAATCTTTGAATTGAACTTGTCCTACTTTCATGTAGATGAGCTTTTTTTCCATTCATGGTGACTTCAGGACGTTCGGTTCCATGGTTCAAATAATAATTAAGTAAAAACTGTCCATCGTATCCCGAAAAATTGTGAGCTATGACGGTCGCATACCGATGACAATCTCCGTAACGATGAATGTCTTCTTCGCTCCAACTGTCGTGGGTGGTAGGGTCTAAAACCCATTCAGCAAACTCCGACAAAGTATTCACTCCACGAAAGATTTTTTCAAGTCCTCCTGGAATCCTACTACAATGAGGACAGTGAAAATGAATTGATTCTTGAATGCACTGATCACAAGCCCGATGGGCTACACAAAAATTAGGAATGTGAGTGCCTGTTTCTTGCATACATTCAAAATCAAAAAAGATGAAATCTACTTGTTTCTTGTTTTTCTCTATTTCTTTCTTCTCTATCTTGTCATGCTTTTGAATAAAACATCGATGATCAAAATCGACGATCTGATGACAAATAGAACATTTTTTCTTGCCAGCACAAACGTGTCTCTTGGAGTTGTTGGAACGAATCAGTTGTCCACACGTAGAACACGATTGTAATAACTCACAAGCACATTTTTGTTGGTGTCGTCCTTGGGTCTTGCGATGTTGTTGGTAGCAAGTAGGACTGACAAAACGGCGTCGACAGGTTTCACAATAAATGTGATGTTGTTGTGGCTCAGGAAGGCATGGTGGGTCGGCTAAACAGCCCCGACATCTTGCTCCACAAGTAATGTGTTTCTCCCGACTATTACACCCTTTGTTACATTTCTCACAGTAGTAAGAGTATCCCAAAAATCCAGTAATACTGGTAATGGTATCAAAATGTTCTTGATGGTGATAAAGATGAATGTATTTTCCCTCAGGAAAATTAGGGCCTCGAAACAATAGATCACCGCGCACTTCTTGAGGGTGAACTTTTAACGTATAATGAGGAGCCAAAACATCTTGAAGTTGCTGTAATTGAGAAATGCTACACACAGTCTCTTTAGGGATCCCTGCTTGTTTTAACAAGAGTTCTGCTTCTTTTCGTTGTTGGGGTCTTTGCGAATATTGAATGTTTTTCCAGGCTTTTTTCCATTCTTTGCTCTCGTTCTTGTTAGCATAGGTACGACCCACCACAATAGCTCGAGCTAAGCACATTGAATCTTCAGTATTGTTGATTTGGACGACACTCTGTTTGGTAGTACGAAGATCATCCACCAATAAAGTTTTTCTGCTTCGTCCACTTCCTCGAGGTGGAGCAACATGGGTCATGTAAACGGTGGCCTTTCCATCGGTGATGGTAAACTTGTCATTGGATTGTTGTACATGTTCTATTTTGGACATAACTTTGTCTGGCGTTAATTCTGCCGGGGTACTAAATTCAATCCAAACAGGACTCTTCAATTGGTCATGATGAATGGCTAGTCTCAACCGATCGTCTTCATTGGCTCCACATTGCCGTTTTAAGTTCTGTAACACAGATTCCCACAAATTGGTAATGAACCGCGCCGCTTTCTCTGGAGGTACTTGAGACTTGAAGTCTTTGAAGTGTACTGTGTGAGTATACGCCGTGGTCCTAAATTTTCGAGAAGTGATTTTTTGTGTCTCTCGAATCCGATAGTAATTTTCAGGAGCCACGGTAGCGGTAGCGGTAGTAGTATGACTTTCTTGGTCAGGGGTTGTGGTGTTGGTAGTAGTAGTGACTTTGGTTTTGGAAGTTTGGGTTTCAGGTTGTTGTTCACTCATTTCGTCTTCAAAGTCACTGGCATGGACTTGAGCCAGTAATTCCTCTAAGGGTGTTTCAGGAGGCACGGAATACCTTCGTCGTCGTGGCTTCTTGGTTTGTTCTTGTTCTGGTTCTGATTTATCATGGTTTGGGCGTGATCTTTTCATCTTCAACTCTGATTTGAAACTGATTGAGTTTTTTTTCACCCAGGTACCTTTATATAGAGACAGAAGAGTATATAAAGAGAGAGCTTCTTACCTTCAGAATCAGTCTTTGGTGATTGAACTTTCAAACTGTCAAGATGGAAGAGTCAAAAAGACAGATTGCTTTTTTGGTGAGAGATTTACAGACAGTAATTCGAAAGTATACTACGTACAGTAAGAGTAAAGACTACTCCTCCTCCTCTGTCACTAGAGATAAAAGTGACGATACTTGTTACATCTGTCAAGAGAAAGGACATTGGGCTCCAGATTGTCCCAAACGTGAACAGAAAAAGAGAGATAAAGGGAAAGATATCTGCTATCATTGTAAAGGACCAGGACATTGGTCTTCGGAATGCCCTCAGAAAGAACAAGAAGAAGAGGAGAGGGAGGAAGTGGATTCAAAATTAACAAACCTAGAAGAAGAAGAAGAACATATCATCAAGAAAAGTAAGAAGAGAGTAAGAAGAATGGAAGACGAAAGTGAGAATGAAGATGAAGAAAAGGAAAACAGGATTCCTATGAAGACGAAACACAAGAGAGACAGTGAGAAGGAAATTCCAGTGTTTCAATTCAAACCACACAAGCATTACAGAAAGTGAACTTTGTTTTTTCTTGTGTATTTTTTGTTTGTTTTGGTGTTATATGTTATATTGCTGAATTTTATTTTGTAAAAAAATTGGATGAATACACCAGACTGAAGAGAAAAAAAGTAAGTGGTTTTGTGTTATTTTGTTTTAGAGTAGAAATGCACGCACGCACGCACTCACTCACACTTGTACTATGGTGGTGGGATTTTTTAAAGTTTTAACTTGATTTTTTTTTTTTTTTTTGGCAATTTGATTTCTTTTCTAGAAATCTGGGGGCCCTTAAAAGGACCGTTGGGTTGTTTTGTTTTTTGGTTTTCAAAAACAAAACTTTTCAAATTAACTTCAAATGCCGTAGTCCTTTACCACGGCCCAATCCATATCATGTTAATGCTGCTGCTACTGATGGTGTTTTCATTATGGTGGCAGTCACTGGTGGTGGTGATATTGGTGACATGGGTGGTGGTGGTGGTGGTGGCATCTCACTAGCACTGGAAGGTTTAGAAGAAGAATGTTGTTTAGCCCGTGATGGTCTTTTCCGTTTAGGTGGTTGATGAGTTAAAGAATACTTATAGAAATTAGTCATCCATTTCAACTCATATAATACCTCTTCTAACAGACTTACAGTTCTTTCTTGAAGACTGATGCTTTCCTTTCCTGTTTCCTTCTTCTTCTCCTCCTCTTGTAACTGCTGTTGCTGCTGTCTGATTTCTTCTTCTTCTTTCTGTTGTTGTTGAAGAAGAAGAAACATTTCTTCCTCTTCCCGTTGCTTTTTTACAAAATTTTCCATCTCTTCCATTTGTCTTCTTTTAAAATCATTCACTATTGGAACAGTAGTAGCAGTAGTAGTAGCAGTATTGTCAAACTCTTGATTTAGTAAATCTAACTCAAAGTCTTCCGGCCGAAAGTTCAATATTGCCGCAGCATTCATTATCGTTGCAGGATCACTCCAATACATTGATGTAGTACTTGTCTTTCCAGTCTCCATGAAGGCTGTCGAAAAAAAGTAATAAACCCCCCTACGAACGCTACGATACCTTTATACCCGAGATGACGTCACACCTCCGCTCTCTTCCCATTGGAAGAAAACCGAACCGACTTGTAACGCGTGTTTGAATTGGTAGTTAATTTGGATCCATTTCAATCCGATCGTAAGGTATATATACAACCGCTGGTTTCATAAATGCTTCACCGGTTTTCTCCAAGACGACCAATCCTAAAAACAAAATCATATGGGTTAGTGTGGAATCCTCCAACATTGTTTCAGGAATGCTGTTTAATCCAGCATTCCTTATGTATGTAAAAGCATCATGGACTAAAACCAAAATTACAGACACAGCTACATGGTATAGACAAACTTATGTGGAGAGACAAGGTTGTCTAAAGAGGGTTTTGCTGTATGGGCCAGAAGTTAGAAGAAGTTTAAGAAGAAAAAGAAAACCCTCTAGGAGATGCTCATGTTGTTAAAAAAAAACAACAACAATAACAAAAAAAAGGTCCTTTTTAGGGCCACCCATTTTTCAAGAAAAGATTTATTATTTATCAATATTCCCTATATAAGTGTGTGTTTTTTTATATGTTGTGTGTATATATTTTTTTGTGATAGTCTACCCCTCAAACAAAAAAACCTTCTCCCTTATATGTTTTGTGTGGTGTGAGTTTGATATAGAAAAAGGATAGTGTGGTGTGGTTTTTTTGGAAAAAAAAGGGGGATGTTTTCCATCACGTCCGCGCTTCTTGCATATAAACCGGTGCCTTCCACAGTAGCGCCATTCACACTTTTTTTCACTCTTCAAGAATGCTTGACATTATTGACAATCTACAGGAAGCCTGGGACTGGATGGTGGAAGTGAAGTATTATATGGAGAAAAGGATGTGGTGGTATCCAGTCAGTTGGAAGTGGGTAATCCATCACTTTACCTACATTAATTTGATTTTAAATTTAATTCAAGAAGTGAAGAAGGAGGAGGAAGTTAAGAAGAGTAACAACTCCTCCTCTTCTTCACCTTGTCGAGTAGGACTTCTTAAAGAAGTCTTGGATTACATCCAAAAATTGGATGATCATTTAAAATGTATCATCCTTACTCGACAAGAAGCGGCCCTGCTCAGAGTAGAAACTATTATTAAAAAAATTTTGGAACAGGAGGTCGCTAAAATCAAATTAATGTGGGTAAAGGAGAAAAGAGAAAAACAATTCAATCGTCTGAACTTGAACTGGATGAAAATTCAGGACAAGTTCAGACAATTGAATCATCCCGACTGGATACCTGAAAAGAAGAAGGAGGAGAAGAAGAAGTTCCACCTCCCAGGCTTTCTCACTCAATGTTGGAGAGGAAACAAAATAAAAGCTCTTCCTACCAAACAAAACCAACGGTCCTTTTTCAGGACCACCCTTTTTCAAGAAAGATTAATTCTATTTCCCTCCCTCCCGTTGTCCCTATAGAGACCCCCGCCATGTTAAACTCCCGTATTGGCATCAAGTGCCCCCGCCATGTTAAACTCCCGTAAAGGCATCAAGTGCCCCCGCCATGTTAAACTCCAGTAAAGGCATCAAGTGCCCCCGCCATGTTAAACTCCCGTAAAGGCATCAAGTGCCCCCGCCATGTTAAACTCCCGTAAAGGCATCAAGTGCCCCCTTTTGGCATCAATACCCCCCCTCAACTACTGTTAATTTGTGTAGGGCATTGTGTATAAAGTTGAGAAACTAAGGAAGAAAGAAAGGTAGAAAAACAAGAGTTATATCACTGATATTGTATATTGATGAACAGATGGATAAATAGACGGATACACAAAAACACGTACACAACTTAATTTAGCATAACGAGTTTCTAGATTTTGTTTTTTTTTATTTAGCAAACTCTAAACTTGTACTAGTCTTACCTTTAAACATAATTATGCAAATGTCATTACATTTTATGCTTCAATACAGCAATATTAAAGAGCGCACATTAAAATGTGTTTAATCAGCATAATATTTCATCTGCAACACTAAACAAAAGTGTTTACTTTGTACATTCTTCAACAGTAACAGACGTGTTCCAAGTATAATTCCTAGACTGATTATACCATGTTTAGGTTACAGTAGAGCAATCCATATGTGCACTCCTCATAATTAGGACTTTATTCAGCAAAATATTTCATCAGATATAAATAATTAACTATACACATATCCTTCAGCAAAAAATACGATACAGAATAACGGAGTAAAACAAGAACTGACTTGTAAAGTTTTATCATAATCGGATGAGAAATATGGCTTTCAGAGTGGCAACAAGCTCAGTCAGTAAGAGGCAAGACCACCTCATTAATATGTATGTATGTCGCTCATGACCAGTAGGACTAAAAAACCAAGCTTGAATTTCCTATTTACTCCCTAATATTTCGGTATTTTTGATGAAGTGAATTAAAGATCATATTATTTCCATGAATTTTCGTTGAAAATATACGGAGAAAAAGTGGATTAAAAATGGCAATAACTCTAACACAAATCGAGGGAGGAAAGTTATTTGTTGATATGCACATGTTCAGTTGATGACCACAACATTTACCAAGTTCGATAGCTATCCATTGAAAAATGAAAAATGTAAGACAGTTGCGTTCAGAAGATTTTGTAATACAACGAATTCAGCTGCAAGTTAAAAAAAAAATTTAAAAAAAAATCAAACAACAACTCGTATAGAAATTGCGAGAACAAAGTAATTTGTCTATATGCTCATCATCGAGTGATGCCCACAATATGTACAAAGTTTCATGGCAATTCAGGGAAAAGTAGGACTAGTTGCATTAACATAAGTGTGTGTCGGATAGATGGAAGGACGGATGAACTACACGAGGGTTCCAAGAGGTGTTTAAGGTACACCAATTTTCGGTAGTTGTTTAGTTTTTTTCCTGCTGCAGCCTCATCATATTCATTAGTTTTGTTCGGACTTTCTGATAAGGTGCTCTGATGTTGGTTTTCGGTATTCATTGTCCCATTGCTGTTTTACCTGAAAAACATAGACCAAAGACTAATACTGCATCCCAATGCAGTGCAGTAGACAATAATCTTACAGGTGTTGGGCATATTTTGTAGTTAAATGATGTCATAAAAAATGCAAATATGTCTGGAATATTCCCTCGTTTATTTTGAATTCATATTTAATTAGTATCTACAGGGTGACCACAGTTGCAGATGTTTCCAGAAATTGCAATCTGTCTGTGACCTCAGTTTCGGATTTGTATCTGAAACAGCAATTGTGCCGATTTTCTTCAACTACATATATTTATGAGTTTCTTTGCACTTTGCCTGAATGAATACTAAATGCTGAAACTAGTGTCAATAATTTCTATCACAGTGTTGATACATTACATGTAAATAAGAACATTATTTATATTCCATTATCATTTACGAATGACGTTACTATTAATTATATGCAAACCAGTCAAGTCGCAACAAAACTCTTGACCTATATTAGTTAGCTTCATTAATTTTTGACAATTTTTTTGAAACAACTTGTGAAAAAAATACATGTTTTTGATCAGTGTTAAGAGATATTTGGATCACTTGTTCACAAAAGAGGCACATGTCACACAATCAAATATGCCTTAATGTCAGGGAGTCAAATGCATATGAGGATGAATAAATGGATTGGATTGAAAAAATAGATTTAAAAAATGGACTATATGGTGTCACCATAAATAGTTGTGTAAGCAGATAGCAGGTACATGAACCTGTTGACTCGGTGCAACAATTTATGTTCAGGTGTAAGTTCGCAATTTTTTAAAACATTGAATGGACCAATGCATATTTTGAAAATTAGACATCAGCTGCAGCAAAAACAATAACAGCATTAAAAAAACTGAAGGAAACAAACAAGATCCAGATGATTGTACATAGCTAATTATATACCTCAATACAGGATTATTTCGGAATTTGCACTACAGACATGTTCACACTGACACAGCTGAACAAGGCCCATGATACATCCGCTGGGCCTGATGAAATACATTACCAGTTTTTGAAATATCTACCAGAACCATCATTAATCGCTCTTTTGGAAATTTTCAATGATGTATGGACCACTGGCAATGTACCAAAATGTTGGAAAGAAGCGACAGTAGTACCTATTCCCACACCAGGTAAGGATAGCACAGATTCTACCAACTATCGTCCAATTGCGCTGACGAGCTGTGTGTGTAAAACAATGGAACGAATAATCAATGTTCGGCTTGTTTGGTATTTGGAAACCAATAATTTAATATCTCCTTTCCAAAGTGGCTTTCGATATGGCCGTAGTACAAATGATCATCTGGTTAGACTAGAAACGTTTATTCGCGATACTTTTATCAAGAAGAAACACTTAGTAGCCGTTTTCTTCGATTTAGAAAAGGCCTATGATACAACATGGAAGTACGGAATAATGAATGACCTGTGCGATCTGGGTCTAAAAGGCAGTCTGCTCTCATTTATATCGAACTTTCTCTCAAACAGAGAATTCAAGGTACGAGTGGGTTCCACTCTCTCAGATATGTACGAACAAGAAATGCGTGTGCCCCAGGGCAGTATTTTATCTGTAACGCTTTTCAACATCAAAATTAATAGCATTACCAAGTGTTTGGCTCCTGGTATGGATCACTCCCTATATGTTGATGATTTCCTAATATGCTATCGATCAAAGCACATGCATACAACTGAAAGACAACTGCAACAAAATATAAACAAGATTCAAAATTTGGCCAATGCCAACGGTTTCAAATTCTCAAAATCGAAAACAGTATGCATACATTTCTGTCAGTTATGAAGATATCATGATGAACCTAAACTCACACTGGACGGAACACCTATACCATTTTGTGGAGGAAACAAAGTTTTTAGGTATTATCTTCGACAGAAAACTCGCCTTTATTCCACACATAAAGAACTTGAAAGCTAAATGCTTGAAATTGTTAGATTTACTTAAAGTAGTAGCGCACACTGACTGGGGTGCTGATAGAAAAGTCATACTCCATTTATATAGAACTTGTATTAGATCCAAACTGGACTATGGTTGTGTTGTTTATGGTTCAGCCAGAAAATCATATTAAAAGATGCTTGACCCAATTCACCACTAAGGAATAAGACTCGCTCTGGGAGCAATTACGACATCCCGATGTGAAAGCCTTTTGGCTGAAGCGAATGAGCCACCACGATTACATCATAGAGAAATGCTGCCTATACAATATGCACTCAAATTAGGATCGAAACCTTTGAACCCTGCCTTTTCGGCTGCATTTCAACCAAAATACAAAACATTATACAAAAAGAAACCAAATGCCTTACCTACCTTTGAGATTAGAATATCATCCAGCCTTGACAATACAAAAGTTGACCTTTCTAAATCCAGAAGACGTCCATTTCTGAAACACCTCCCTGGCTACTTAAACAACCAAGAGTACTTTTTACACTACACGACGGCTAGAAATCGGAGACAAACCCTTTTATCTTTCATAACACGAACCGAATTTAATAACTACACAAAAATTTACTAAGGATAAGGAAAAGGCTGCTGCAGCCTTCGTTAGTGGAAATCACACTACAAAAGTTCGCTTGCCAGACCGTGCCTCAATTTTTTCAGTTGTAATCATGGCAATAAACTTTGCCCAGAAATATATCGAAAACAAACATATTTTAAACTCCATCATCTTCTCGGATTCACTATCAGTACTTCAGTCACTTCACAATAGGAAATTGGAAAATCCACTACTGACCAACATTCTCATGAAACATACCGAACTGTGTACCTCCCACAATATAGTGTACTGTTGGCTACCCAGCCATATCGGTATTAAAGGTAACGAAAAAGCTGATCGCGTTGCTCAAATGGCCCTATCCCTAGAACCATCTTATTTTCAAATACCATACACTGATTGTAAACCTAGCATCAAAAAATGTTTACTTAATAAGTGGCAGGCATCATGGAATGATGCAGTGAATAACAAACTACATACAATAAAACCAACCGTCGTCGACTGGGCTCCTTCCTACAGAACCATCCTTAGGGACGAGGTAATCACTGAAAGAAGTAGAATTGGTCGTACTTATGTAACCCACTCTTGCATACTAATGGGCGAAGACCCACCTGAGTGTGTTTCTTGCAGCGAACCTTCACTGTGAAACATTTTATAATAGATTGTTTCGATCTTCAACCTACACGTGATCGTTACTACAATGTTCAACACATGAAGGAACTTTTTGATACATTGAACGTGTCTTGCATTTTAAATTATTTGAAAGAAGTAAACATCTATTCTAAGATCTAACCTTAGAGCTGTCTCTTTGACTATTTTTAGATTATATGTATAGTCGTTCATCCTAAGTACCTTTATTCATATTCATTGACACACTATTTACATTCCCCGTTGGGAATCTTCATGTATTACCCTCGCCATTTCATCGTTTGGCTTTTAACTGTTTGATTCCATTATCGCTGGTCGATAATAAACCTTTTAACGTCTGTAAATAATTCATCATACAACCTTGTCTATGGCGCTAAATAGCCTCACAGTGCTGGTGCGCCGTAAAGCCACAATCAATCAATCAATTAATAAAACCCTTTACACATACCATATACATTTTTCGTTGATCGGGAAACTTCATATACTAGCCTGCCATCTCATCGTTTCCTTTTATACTTTTATCGCACGTTGATCGTGAACCACTTCTTGTACATAAGTCATTTATCATATAACATTGTTGTGGCGCTATATAGTCTTATCGTGCTGGTGCGCCGTAAAACACCAATCAATCAATCAACAGTCGGGACCCTGGACCGTCTAATTCATGCACAACGCAAAGTCCAACCCCACCCCCTCCCGCAGACTAAATCACCAAAAACCACAAACTAATACACAAACCAAACTGACTGATGCATGCACAACACCAAGGAAAACAAACACAAAATAAGAAGCAGATCAAATCATCAGAATAAAAAAAAAAAGAAACCCCAACCAACTGAACAACAAAAATGTAAAGCAAAAACATGAAACACAACCGCAAGTCCCACCAAATCAACAGCCAACGTAGTCCCGTACCCCTTAGCTAATGCACACGCATCAACATTTGCATTCGTCTTAAGTAGTGATAAATGTAGATTAATCTTCGGTCCAAACGATAACATTTTCAAAATCTTCTCAATACCAGATCGTGTTGTGATAACTATACGGAGGTGCAATGAACAGAAAGTTCATAACTTTATCATACCTACGTAAGCCCAATACGTTTTTGAAAGAAATTTCTGTCAAATTAATGAAAACTATGTAGCCAGCCACTATTAGAATAGCAGACGGGCTTGATGAAAATTGCTTTTGGTGGCGATGAGTGACAGAGGAATAATTATTCCTACCGTATTCCGTAAGAGAATTGGAAAACGTGTCTATTGTAACATATAGCGCAAATCGGATCGGTACCGGCACTCATTGAATCGACCCCTTACCACCATTTTGTTTTAAAGAACAAATATCATGCGCCGTTTCAAGATAATCTCGCCATCAATCGAGCTACTAAACCATTCTATATAATTACATAACTTGTGATACCATTCCTTTTGCGAATGGATACATGTTGAAACGTTTAGGACAAGTTTTACAATAGCTAAGATTGGGTCTGAAACTTAGCTTCTCCAGCATTGTTCACATTAGTTTCATGCAACCTAGTGAATTCATAACTGTTAAATTAACAAATTATCAATTCAAAGCAGGTCACTGTGACGAACATCTCACCGTCATTGAATTTAGTCAACTGTTGCATTTAAATCGATTTATAAATCAGTACTCACAGTATGGTCGATTGACAAGTTATCCGCCTTTATAAGTAGTACATAATTCATTACTAAATAAGTGAATGTTACATATATTTCGTACAAAATTAAATTGATTAACGTCGACAAAATTATGTTTTTATATTTATGCCAATTTCTCAGGCAATATTCAGAGCTGTATCATTATACTTTGTTATTGTTATCTCCATTAACTGTGCACTATTCTTTCAGTGTAATTAGTAGAATTTTGTTATTTAATTACTAACTTTGGTCACTTAAGAACATTCAGACATTTTTAACACTCCAATTATGGAACACGGAAAAGACGTTATTAGAATGAGATTTTTTAATTCATTATTCTTCACTGCTTTATCGATCGAGATTAAGGACTTCCTCATCCTATTACTCATTTTGCTCGTGTTAAGAGTTCTGCTTTTATTCTGTTGTACATTTGCCAACCTGCACTTATGACATGTGATGAAAAAGAATCAGTATGAATGTATACATAAAATATGGTACGCACTTAAGTACATATTTACACACATTTAATCAATATTTCTCTTGGAACTGGACTGAAAAGAAAACTACAAAAGCACGGTTAACCAAATACAAACATAACGTTTTGTTTCTTCTTTCATTGTAATTTTCAGATACTTTGAGCCTCTTTATACAATAAAGTCCATAGTCAAAGGCTGTACAAGAGTTAAGTTTTATTTATACAACACGTGAGGAAATGAAAGGTCGTAAATTGTTTATTTGAAGATTTCTTCATACGAAGAAATAGATCCATGATGTTGCTTTTTATAGTGTTTTTATCTCAGTTTCTAGTACAAATTTACAGCTTCACATGTATCTACTGGCTAGTTCCAGTCATTCTCGTCCATCAGGCACAACTTGTGTAAATCCTCGTTACAAGGCTTTGCTTGGCATTTTTCCTCACAATCTTCGATATCTCAACTGTCTACCTGGCAGATTAAAATCTCGAATCCATACAAGTAGAGCAATGTGTACAGCAATACAGGCTTGTCACAAGTCAGTCCTGTCCTCCAATTACTTCGGATGCGACGCGTGTTCCACACTTTAGTTTCGCCATCAGGTTCAGCCTGTAAAAGTCTATAAAATCTTGTGCAATCATCTGCCCTATACCGTCTTTTTCATTTCGAGTGTAAGACAGAAATGCTGTATTTGAGAAGAATAAATAAATAAATCAACGAATATAATTATTTTAATGACAAGCATTGTGTACAACTGCAATCAGTTGCTGTATTTGTTGTCTACGAGAAGGAATATATTGTTCCTGTCTACGTTGATTCATGAAATTATTGTTTATCATTTAAAACTTCGTGTCGATCTTTACCTTAATTTTTACCTTAAAGAAACCTAAAAGTTCTATCGCACGTTCTATTAAATAACACTTTAAATCATTACTCATGTTTAACGCTGCAAGTTTCATAGGAATACCTTATGCAAACGTCTTTTAATAACTAAGAAATACTATGGTTCCGCAGGAAGCTCAATCTCGCCTTGTTTGGCCTCTGCCTACCACATTGCCGTTACTTCAATAAATGTCCGTTAAATGTAGCGTGGGGATGTCAATCATTGGTTTGAAAGTCATGATCCAGACGCCAGTTCTAAGAGGGCAGGAGGAGACCCGTTGGTTTGCAGACTTAATGCATACATACATTGGCCTTCGCATGACAAGAATATATATATATATATATATATATATATATATATATATATATATATATATATATATATATATATATATATAACATTTTAACCTTCAGGCAATTTTGATGCTATGTGACATTTGGAGCCTTCATTACATTTATACGACGATCTCATGAAATTTAATGTTGTATATACAGTCAAGTTTAAACTTAGAAAGATGCACAAAGCTGTACAAAAACTGTCCCTTAAAGCTTATATTGAACTAAACGCAAATTTGAGACGAAAGCTAACAAATGAATTGAAAAAAAAATTTTTTTTCTTTTTTTTCAATTGATGATTAACAGTATGGTAAGCAAATGGAAGACCTAAAATAATAACAACAGTAAACATATGTACAGATGAAGATATTTTTAAATGTAAGAAAGATGTCATTTGCCACAACAATTATTTACGATGACTTAGTACAGATTTAATTGAAAAACAAGAAAATAAAATTAACAGAATCGATTTACAGTGGATTTGCAGTGTTCGAATTCTCCATATGTTTGATGTATGAATTTTAGTATACACATTGTAACAAATACGGTGATAACTTAACCCGGTTCATTATGTATATACGTTGAGACAGGACAGTTTTAACAGTGACATGAAGGATGATATCAAGTTGTATGGCATTATCAACTATTAAAACGATGATATATTTGGTATACCACAAATAAACAAAATGTTTTAGGACTTTTCATGGACGGGTTAAACTGTGTTTCCATTAGAAAGTTTTGTTCATTAAGTTCAATAGTTTATTTATTCATGTCTACGACGAAATAAAAAGTTGGTAAAGGAATAAAATAACAATGTGTAATCAAAAATAATTTAAAATTGTAATGTTCAAACATTATTTTTTTCAATCACAACTAAAATTATCAACTGGATTAGATCACATAATCAAGATGATGTATAGCATCAAAATGAAACAACAAATGTAACATTGTCTATTTATAAATTCATGCGCCTTTTGGTTAAGAACGGAAATACATGCATTACTTTACGGACAAGAGTACACTGTATAGTCAAAGAGAAATTCGTTTGTTTCTTTTGTCTTGCTATAACTTGTCAGCAATCTCTCTAATTTTCCATGAAGATAGTTTCCATAGCGTTTTTGTCTTTGCTATAGAAGAAAAAAGGGTATTCTCTTTTAAATCTTTGATTACAGAGTTGTACTTTTTCACGATCACTCGTACCGATATTTTAAAACGTGTACCACTAACAGCTAATTTGATTACACTGGTTGCATTCTTTTTTACGCTATCTAAATTCCCCCAATCATCAATCGTAAATGCGGCATTATTACCCAGTGTTCTCCCCAGGGCCTTTTACCGTAGCGGGCCCACTATGCTATCGTTTCAAACCCCGATGCTTTAGAACCTGCCGCTACGCTATGCTCTTGTGCCGCTACGCTTAAATGTTTCCCACTACCCTTATAAAATTAATCTTTTAAACAAACATCCTGTCACCTAATTCAAATGGCACATGTTCGTACCTCTTCCTGGGTACAGTTATCTCGACGCTTTTTGGCAAACCCCTAGGCCGGCGACATAACCGGGTTCAACTGTATTTTATTAAGATAATCCAGGATAATTACTCACTCGCTTAACCATTATCTTTTGTACCTAGCTTGCGCGACTGCCGATGGGCGACCTTTCTTGCGGGTTTCGTCTGCACATAGTCACGTGATTGGCCAGCGACGATATAGTCTACTGGTAGTGTGTTATATATATCGTCCAGTTGTCGTGTAACTCCTTCAATCGTGCGCCATGTTTCTCGCGCTCTAACGCGCTTGTTGCGAGATAATGACGTCATCAGTTGTTACCATCGTTCTTAAAGAGCGACAGAATTTAATTATATAGTAAAATAAAATGAGATTCAAAAAGGTAATTTCATGTAATTTAATAAAATCATAATGAAAATCTGTTTTCACTAATGCCTTTTTTGTGTCAGACATTTTGGTAGACTGTTTGTAGACTGTCGCTAATCCAAGCAGTACAATGCGACATTAGGCCAGCTCATCAGACCGCAAAGCATCCCCACCACTATCTATGCACAAGTTTACAGTTTCTTCTATACTGTTTTTGTCACCGTTCATTTTTCAAATGGTCTATATGAACTCAATTATGTCCTGAACTTAATGTTAAATACATATTTGTCAAATATCTTAAAGCACATGAGTTCTTTTGAGATTCGATTAAACAAAATAGATACAATAAATCATTTATTTTATGTTTCCTGATTTTGTTTCTTTTTAAGTTTACAAATTGTTTCATTCGATGCTTAGATTTCTGACTAAAAATCGATTAAAATTAATATGGCATCGGTTGTGCTAGGAATATCAACATGTATATTATGGACTGTTTTAGTATGAGCTTTTTTGCTTTTGAATACAGCACTTTTGTTTAAATTCTCACAAAGTTTGTTTCTTAATATCCTTTACTGTCCAACAATTGCGAATATATTGTATTCGATTGTGGGAGTACCAATCAGAAAGCAACAATAGAAGACTTGTACGCTCGTATCGTGGTATAGTTACTTCATATCGGAAATTTCATAAGACTAGAAACCTTGATTCATATGGATCACAATGACTGAAAATGTGTATGGGGTTATATTATTTTAATTTCATATTTTACATTCCTTTAGAAAATTATTTTCTTGTTAATAACTTCTGTCCCCTACTGAATTTCATTTAGATACATTTACAGTTGCGAGTCTTAACTTTGTGCTGATAACGTATTTAAATTTTTTTTTAAATGATGAAGAATGTGTTGTCCTTATCTTTAAAAATCGTGCAGCTTTCCGGAATCGCTAGCCTCAGATGAGTTACTGCAGTAGAATAATTTTTTTCTGTAAATCAGTCTGTTCATTACGTCATTTGATACAATTTATAAACTTCCTTGTCTGCTGTGAGGTCAACGAGCGAGCAAATGAAATTAAACAGTGATGTTCATCAAAGTGTATTTGCGATATTGATTCATTCTTAGTTGAAATATAATATTTAGACGGAAGACACTAAAAACAAAGTTTACAATTTACTTGTGAATCGATTTTTCTTCTCCTTGAACGTTCAGTAGGCTATTCTACTTCGATTTCTTGTTCCGATTTCTTAGCCGCGTTCGGTTACTATATGACATAGGCATTCTGGTATTAATTTGCTTATTATTATTATTATTATTATTATTATTTAGAACTATGACTTCTTGTATCCCATCTTTGCTCTTAGACGTAGGTTTATTTGTTGGTGAATATAGACTTTACCTGTACTTAGGGACAGGGTCAATTTCTTTAGAAAACGACTTTGAAAAATACGTTGCGAAGATCTTCAGACTCATTGCAATACAAATGTTTTATGAAAGAAGATATCGATTTTTTTGTTTCATTTTTACTATTCGACACATAAATAATTTGAGATAGGCATGTTTCGTATCAATTCGCTTATTATTATTATATTATTATTATTTACGAGAATGACTTATTATACCCCATCACACTTCTTTCGCGTGGATTTATTTGTTGGCGAATGTACACTGTGCCCATAGTTAGGGACCACGCACTTGTCATGTTTCTATCAGTAAAAAAGGGGGAAAATAATGATAACACCCTCCCCTACACCCAATTAATAAGAGACATTATTATTGTTACCATTGAAGGGTAATTGTTTGCAATTCTTTAAAATGTATGACTTGTAACAGTCTGTAGGAGATGACACTGTTGGCATAAACCAGATTCTTTGGTAGGAATTCAGTGCATGCCAATGGCAGGTCAGATTGAATGAAATTGTAGAAATTGACACTGTTGGTGTAAACCAGATTCTTTAGTAGAAAAGTCCCTGCATGATTGGATCCATCTGTAGGAGTTGACACTACTGGCATAAACAGAATTCTTTGATAGGAAGGCGGTCAATTTAGATAAATTTGTAGAAGTTGACACTGTTTTCATAACCAGATTCTTTGGTAGGGAAGTCCCTGCATGCCAATGGCAGGCCAGATTTGATACGTTTATAGAAGTTGACACTGTTGTCATAAACCAGATTCTTTGGTACGGAAGTTCCTGCTTGCCAATGGAAAGTCAGATTGGATAAATCTGTAGGAGTTGACATTGTTTGCATAAACTATATTGTTTTGTAGGGAAGTCCTGCGTGCTAATACAAGTCCAATTAGATAAATGTGTAGGATTCGACACGGTTGGCATAAACCAGATTCTTTTGGAGGAAAGTCCCAGCATACCAGTGGCAGGCCAAAATGGATACATCTATAAGAGTTGAGACTGTTGGAGTAACCAGGCCCCGACAGCACTAAAATTCTAAAAATTTCTTCTCAAATTGAGATTTAATATTATCTTGCTTATAAGTGATTGCTTGATTGGGGTTTTAGGGCGCACGAGTACTGAAAGGCTATACAGCGCCGCAAAAAGTTTATATGATAAATGATTTATGTATGAAAAGTGGTTCACGATCAACGTGCGATACAAGTACAAAAACAAAACAGTAAGATGGTGAGAGGATAATATATAACGGTTCCCGATCAACGGGGAATGTAAATGGTATGTATAAAGGGTAATTGAATCATAAAATATATTTATTGTGATTGACAGTACACGTGTTGGTTAAAACTAGCAGAAGTAAATAGGTTGCACACGAGCTATATTTTAGAATAAATGTTAACTTTCTTTAAGAAATTTAAAATAAACGGCACATTTACTGCATTATAAAGGCCCTTCATGTGTTGAACATTGTAGTAACAATCGCGTATAGGTTGGAGATCTAAACATTCTATCAGAAAGTGCTTCACGGTAAAGGGTTCGTTATAGGAAATGCACTCGGGTGGGTCTTCACCCTTTAATATGTAGGAGTGGGTTATATAAGTATGACCAATTCTAAGTTGCGCAATGATTACCTCGTCCTTACGGATCGTTCGGTAGGAAGGAGGCCATTCGTCTAAAGAGAGTTTGACCACATGGAGCTTGTTATTGACAGCATCATTCCAACATATTTCAGGGCAAGATCTATAGCCCTTATTTCTGCTGAAAATATCGATGCACCATCTGGTAAACGAAGTTTTATAGTGTGATTTACACTAATGACGACTGCAGCAGCCTTTTCACCATCATATGCGCCGTCAGTATAAATTCTTGTGTAGTTCTTACATGTGGAGAAAAGTTCTTTGTAAGGGTTTTGAAAAATGGAAGGACTTATCTCTGATGTTTTCCTTCATGCAGAGTAAAAATTACTTTGGTTGTTTTACAAGCCAAGGATGTGTTACAGAATTAGACGACTTTTGGATTTTTGAAAGGTCAATTTTTGTATTGTCAAAAATTGGAAGATATCCTAATCCCAAAGGAAGGAATGACATTTGGTGTATTTGCGGATAAAGTTCTGTAGTTGTGTTGGAAAACAGACACGAGAGCAAGTTTTAAAGGGTTAGAAAAAGAAAAATGCCCACAGACTGGCATAAATGATAAAGGTGAGAAGTCTGAACATTCCAAAAGAGTTAGATGCATCGCATTTATGCCACAATAGTTTGTGTTAATACGGACCACCTCAGCCTGGAACCCCATCGTATCAACAACAATAGGCAGTACTGCAAAGGATATGGAAATTGTTTTGGACATGGTGAATTTTCAAACTGCATGTTACAGTTGAAATTGTAATATGAAATAATTGCAGGTATAATAATATGCCCTGCACACCCACCCACCCACATCCATATAGAAATGTATATTAGCATGAAATGGATGGCTTGCTGGTTGCATGGATGGATGGATTATGCATTGATGATTGTTTGTTTTGAGTAAGGAGGATAGAAGAAAGAAAGAAGTACTGGTCTTTATTTTATTTGACCATGCTGGTATGACAGCTTTATCTTACATAATACATTCAGTCATTTATTTATTCATTCATTCAATGCTACATTCATTCATTCAGTCAGTCAGTTCATGTTATGTTAGAATATGTTATTATTTTATTTTTTTATTTCTATATTTATGTCTTCACATTTCGAGAAAACTGTTTCGACCTCTCCATAGGTCTCATCAGGTGGTAGTAGGTAACACAACTGCACATAACATGCGTTGCGTTACCTACGGATTTCCCCACGACAGTGTTTCTGTATTATGTGCTTTTTATGGTGTCTTTGGGCACTGTCATTTTGTACATGGACTAAGATCATCTTTTCTGTCTGCAGTGTCCTTGGCTCCTGCTAAACCTGTGCATAGGAGTGATCGCCCTTGGAATGACTGTCCAGTAGGCCTTTGCAGTAGTCAGATTTCCTGTTGCCGGGCTGAGTTCTGTATCTCAGATTAACCTGTATAATATTTCCCCGTCTTGCCAGTATTCGTTTCCTGGTTTCCGGACGCTTTTGATACAACTGATGGTAAGTACAGGTTTTATCCATTTCATTCAGTGATCTCAGAGTCCTTGGTGAAAGTATACCTCCTAAGTGTTTTACTTTTGTTTTCAGTGATGATTCAAGGCTGTTATTGAGCCTGTGTATTGTTGAATGCACTCTTGCCTCAAAGTTTCTTGAATAGTTAACATTTTTAGGTAAGGAAACAATAATTTTTCTGTTCACAGTTTCACATTTCTGCGTGTTTGTGTTAAATCGCAGTCTTTGCACAACATCACAGGAAAGTTTCATTTTCAACACTTCCAGGAGAATATTCTTATCACTTTCTGTCATTTTTAGATGAGTCATTTAATGAGGGCCCAGAAAAGCAGATCTTATCCACCAACTGTTAGTACTTCCTCCGCCACAAACCTCGAATAATACCGACATTTGTTGCAGTCTCCAGAATAACACCGCACAGTGGCATCCAGTACTTGGGGAAGTTGACATTGGATAAGTCTAACATCACCACCGGTGTCCTCCATCATTCGTCTGAAGATCAAACTGCATGGGGCTTTAATATCTTGACTGAGAATGTTCTGTTTCAGCTTTTTTCCTTCTCTTGTTCTTATTCCCGGAAACATACTTTCACTAAAAGTTGCAGAATTGCACCGTTTGAACTGGGAACGACCCAATTAAGTGGGGTCTGACAATCTTTCTACTTTCCACATTGGATATAGAATGCTGTAAGCATCCTGAAAGCCAGCAGCATCCTGAGCATCTCAATCTGTTGTTGCATGTCTAATGAGAATTTCTTGCAGCACAAACTTGTTTCCTATTTCTCTTGCCATTGCATGCTCTGAATGTGGTGCAACTGGTAACAGATTTGCTCTGCAATCAACATGACCTCCTGGGCATTGCACATCAAAACCTTAACCTTTGAACCATGCTCCAGTCCAGCACAATTTATTTTCTACTGTAGCTCCTACAATATATTGTTTCTCTGTAACAGTTTCACAGACAATTCCAACAGCTTGGGATGAACTTTGACCAGGTTTCTTCTCATGTCCAAAGCTAATGGCATTATATCTTGCATCAAACGCGTCATTTATTTGCTCAGGATCCTGCACACCACGCATGACATTAACTTGTCGGACTAGTTTCAGCTTGTCTGCCATATCCATTTCATTTAGCTGTACTGTAGCTTGACCTACAATGTTGGAATCCCTTTGCATAGATGTTCTGCTAGGTGGTGGAATGTCAGTGGCTGCAAGTAGGTATCTACCCTGGTGTTGCCCATTGGTGTATCCTGTAGTCCAGCTTGAAACGTCATATTTACAGCAACAGGATTTGGCCCAGGTTTAGCTGTTTTTATCTCGTCATACAGCTTATACTCTGGTGACTTAAAACTGCAGTTTTTATACATAATAGTATTCTTCCAAGCAAGTCCCCATTTTGTTTCATTAGCAATTTTGAAATCAGGTCTCTCACATCTGTTGTCTTGATTGCCATGACGATGGATGATATTACACATTTCAACATTTTTATTCATACAGATCACACTTGTCCCCTCATGCTGATTCACTTCTGTCTCTCTCAGGGTCAGTCTTGCTTTGGATGATGACCGTAGAATTCTAGCAGACCCAGGTGTGCCATTACAGTCTGGTGCCACAACTGACTGGAGACCCCCACCTGTCGGCTTCGTCACTGTCATGAGAGAGAACTTGTCTGCATCCATTCTTCTGGTCACTTGAGCAGATACAGCTCTGGAACTTGGTAAATTATCATCAGTCAGAAATCTGACCCCTTTGTTATGTGGAATATTTCTTGTTTTAAAAAAAGTTTTCTTTTTCTTGGAGTAACCTTTCATGGTTTCAGTTAAAATAACTGCATGTAAAAGTACGAGAATTATCCTCTCTCCCCCTTATATAACTGGGAAAAGGTGTGCTGCCCTGGTATCATAGAACTTCACCAACTCTTCAATACTATTGGAAGCCTAACATCTAAGAGCTCCTCCCATTAAGGGGTGAAAATGACATCACTACCTTAGTTACTACCCCTAACTAAGGTGTTCAGATGCTACCAGATTTCAGGTGCTACCTATTATTGACAGGCCCTGGTTTAATTACGTCACACCTGATAAGGAAAACCATTGATGTTTGTGATAAAGGAACGGAGACATGTTGCAAAAGAACAAAATTTGTTAACTTGTGTTTTTAAATTTTCATGAAAATTTAATTTAAATAAAAATATGTATCATATTTTAAAATTGACTTTCCTAGGAGACTTTAGCAGCCAGGTTTAATTTCTAGTCATTTCCAGATTTGTATGAGGACTAAAAACTAACTACAGTTTATTTCAAGTGTTTATCTTAATTAATAAATTTACCATTCAACTGTAAGCTTTGTGCATTTTTGACAGTCGGCCATTTTGAAATTCATAGTGTTTGTAATACAATGGTGTCAGATAAAATGTATATGCATGCATCAAATTCATTGAAACTTTGCAGCAGTATTTCAGACACATGTATTTTAGTTTTTTCCATTCAGGTGAACATTTCTGACCCTGATAGGAATCAGGCCACAGTAAATACTTCCGGTTCAGTACCCACGAATGTAGTCCGAGTCTATTTTTAGATAATTTTTCCTCTCTCATTTTGGTGGTAATGTATGCATTAGATTTAGTCATTCTTAGTATTGATTTAAAGGAAATTGGTTATTGTTTATAGTGTGGTTGTCTGTGTGTATTTTGGCGACAGTGCACATTGAGTAACGAGGCATTGGTGCTGATCCGGAAGTGAAATCTGTGACCCATTGCACGTTGCTATGTTTACAGTCCAGCCTTTCAGAGGAATGCCGGTTAACCTATAACAAGAACTTTAGCATGAGTTCATTTTTGAAGATACGTTACAGCCACATATGATTTATTAGGATTTGGACACAGTGGAAAGTTCAGTACTGACAAACAAATGTAGAGACTATATAGGAAAATTAATTGTGATCTGAGACCATTTAACTTTAAATTGCTTAATATCTGGAATGAATGCAAGTTTTCTGTCAAATACTTAAAAACTTTGTTTCCTCAACGACCGGTATAGGTGTTCCGTTCAACATGAGTTTAGGACCACACCAGGAGTCAAACACGTGATGTTATTTTTTATGTTAAAAAACGTAACAGATAGAATACTGCTCGGAAGCACACCCATCTCTTGTTCATACATATCAGAGAGGGTGGAGCCTACTCGAACTCTGATATCCCTATCTGAAAGAAAGTTTGATACAAAAGTGGGTACACAGCCTTTTAGACCCAGATCGTGCAGGTCATTCATTATTACGTACTTCCACGTTGTAGCATTGGCCTTTTCCATGTCGAAGAAAACGGCTACTAAATGTTCTTTTTTGATAAAATCATCGCGAACGAATGTTTCAAGTCTAACCAGGTGATTGTTGGTACTACGCCCATATCGGAAGCCACTTTGGAAAGGAAATATTAAATTGTTGGACTCCAAATACTAAACGAGCCTTGTATTGATCATTCGTTCCATCGTTTTACAGACAGCTCGTCAAAGCAATGGGACGGTAGTTCATAGGATCTGTGCTATCCTTACCTGGTTTGGGAACCGGTATTACCGTGGCATCTTTCCAAGATTTTGGTACATTACCTGTGGTCCATACATCATTGAAAATTTCTAAAAGAGTTGTTAATGAGGGTTCCAATAGGTGTTTCAAAAATTGGTAATATATCAAAAATTGGTAATATATCTCGTCAAGCCTGGTCGATGTATCATCTGCCTTACTTAAAGCGTCCAAAGTTCCAAAAGTGAAAACGGTTGATTATAACCTTCCGAATCATTGGATGTGAATTTTAAATGTGTCTTTTGTTACGACTCTATGGTCTAAGAAAAATGTAACAGAAAGAAAGTGAAACCAACAAATCAAGTAAAAAATCAACAAGCAATTTATTACTAGATAATTAAAATGAAAAATCAAAAAGTCACTTACAGTAATGTGTTTTGAAATCCTAATAATCCAATAAGAATGATTGTTCTAATCACAAGTCCTAAATATAGAATGTTCCGAATTCACGGCTGTGTCCTTGAATGTTATTATGTGCCAATGGTCTCCAAAGTCCTGATGTACTAGAAATCTTGATGTGCTGATGTCAAAATGAAGTATTCCAAAATCATTGAATAAGTTCACATAAATTCCAAAATCATCAATTAAAAATCCAAAATCCAAAAGTTTATGAGCACTGTTATAATCCAATGAATATTTAAAATAATTCCTCTCTTAGAATTTGGAATGAATTTTCACAACTGTAATAGCTCTTTACAAGACTGATGGTAATGTCAAAACTGAAAAAATGTCCACCAAACATGGTATATATAAAGATTGGTCACATAACAGAATGTTCTAGAACATGAGTCATCTTAATGGAATTTTTACTTGTAAAAAAAAATTCAACCTTGACCTTCAAATTGAGAAAACATATTGATCAAAACAACCTAATTCAAGGACACTAGTTAAACATGTTTTTCCTGATAACATTAAGATTTAAGCAAATATTAAAGTGAAGAAACATTTATAATTTCCTAAAATATTTATAATATTATATAAACATCATACATAACACCTCCCCTCATAAAGAAAAAGAAAGATTTATATAATAAAGCTTTCTTTTGAATATATATCTAATACTATAATAACCAAAATTACATAAGAACATGTTTTATGATACTAGATTTAATTACATCAAGCAATATTACATTTCTAGGCACGTGAGAGTGCATCTGCAATCACATTGTCTTTTCTCTGTTGCTTATTTTTCAACTTGAAGCAATCAGAAATAACGTGCCCTTTCTTTTTACAATAAGTGCACGTAGGAAGAGATAAGGATTTCTGATCAGTCTTATCAGATGTTTGATTCCTAACAGTTGTGCTGTTGTGAAATTTGGAAGTACTCGAATGAGATTGAAATGGTTTTTTACCAGAAAACTGCTGAGAGGACGATTTATTACCAAATGAAATTTTGTGAGTCAAGGAATAATCATCAGCCATACGAGCAGCATTTTCCAAAGTTTCCACATTCTGCTCGTCAAGATAGGTTTTAACATCACTATGGATACACCTTTTGAACTCTTCAATTAATACGAGCTGTCTGAGGTTATCATAAGCTTGATCAACTTTCTTGGCTGAGCATCACCTATCAAATAGTTGTTCTTTATCCCTTGCAAATTCGACATGAGTTTGTCCAGTTTCTTTTCTACAATTCCTAAACCTTTGTCGATATGCCTCTGGTACCAACTCATAAGCTTTCAAGATGTACTCCTTAACCTCATCATAATCAGTGCTTTGTTGTACTGACAGTGAAGTGTAGACTTCACGAGCTTTGCCAATAAGTACACTTTGTAACAACAAAGTCCAATGCTCTCTAGGCCATTTTAAGTTTTCAGCTATTTTCTCGAAATGAAGAAAGTATTTATCTACTTCTTTTTCCTGAAAAGGGGTACTAACCTAATATATCTAGTAACATCAAAACCTGAACTTGTTTTTAAAGGAGTGGAGTGTGCTCTGTTTGCCAGTTCTAATTCTCTTAATTTAAATTGCATTTCCCTTTCTTCTCTTTGCATCTGCATCTGTCTCTCTTCTTTCTCTCTCCATCTGTATCTGCCTATCTTCTTTCTCTCTCTCCATCTGCCTCTCTTCTTTTTTTCTCTCTCTCTGAATCTGAAGCTTTGCTAACTCTAAATCCATCTGGTTCTTTAACTCTAATTCCCTTAATTTCCTGTCAGAACCAGATACAGGCTTTCTCTTCAAACTTAAAGCACTATTTTCAAAAATTCCCTTTCCTACTAAATACTGAATTAAAATAATCTTTATCTCCTGTTTTGTCAATGATAATTTTGCCTCAGATAGACTGTATTTTCTGGCAAGCTCGAGCAACTCATCCTTTCTCATGCACTCTAACCCCTCCTGGGTAGGTTTTGAAATGAAATTCTGAACATTAGATGCCATAGTAAATGCTTGTTGGTTTCACACAAAAAACATTTCTCTATATAAAATCTTTGCCAAAGACAAAAAAAAAATTCTCCGAGACAAAATCAATGTGAATTTCAAAGATAAATTTAATATCTCTAATATGCTTTAAAGAAATTCAGATCCCAGAAGACGAGCCCCCAATTTCTGTTACGACTCTATGGTCTAAGAAAAATGTAACAGAAAGAAAGTGAAACCAACAAATCAAGTAAAAAATCAACAAGCAATTTATTACTAGATAATTAAAATGAAAAATCAAAAAGTCACTTACAGTAATGTGTTTTGAAATCCTAATAATCCAATAAGAATGATTGTTCTAATCACAAGTCCTAAATATAGAATGTTCCGAATTCACGGCTGTGTCCTTGAATGTTATTATGTGCCAATGGTCTCCAAAGTCCTGATGTACTAGAAATCTTGATGTGCTGATGTCAAAATGAAGTATTCCAAAATCTCTGAATAAGTTCACATAAATTCCAAAATCATCAATTAAAAATCCAAAATCCAAAAGTTTATGAGCACTGTTATAATCCAATGAATATTTAAAATAATTCCTCTCTTAGAATTTGGAATGAATTTTCACAACTGTAATAGCTCTTTACAAGACTGATGGTAATGTCAAAACTGAAAAAATGTCCACCAAACATGGTATATATAAAGATTGGTCACATGACAGAATGTTCTAGAACATGTGTCATCTTAATGGAATTTTACTTGTAAACAAAATTCAACCTTGACCTTCAAATTGAGAAAACATTGATCAAAACAACCTAATTCAAGGACACTAGTTAAACATGTTTTTCCTGATAACATTAAGATTTAAGCAAATATTAAAGTGAAGAAACATTTATAATTTCCTAAAATATTTATAATATTATATAAACATCATACATAACACTTTTCTTTTGGACCTTTCAGCTTTTGAAAATCTGCTGGTTAATTCGAAGATCATGAATTTTTTGACAAAGCTATTAGCAAGTCATTTGCTATATCATACTTGGAATTAAGATTTTATTATATAATTTTAGATGTCGGAAAGAGATGTTTCCCTTACCATTTGCGGATCGTGTCCCATACTTTCTTGAGAGAAGAACGAGAGTTTAAAATACAAGATAGTTTTACCATGATGTTCTCTTACATTTTTTAATTGTGCGGCGAACTTTAGGCCGGATTATAAGGTACCTATTAAAAGTTTCGGGCGTCGGACGATTGTTAAATTTTCTCAATGCTTCTCGGCGTTGTTATGTAAAACGTTGAACAGGATCACTGATGTTTACAAAGGTATCTTGTTACGGAATTATGTATCATTTCTTTTAAATAATGGTATAGTTTTATTAGTTTATGACCTCTGTATAATAGTCTAATAGGTGACGTTTTGCATGCACATATACGGTAATTTCAATGTGACCCAGTACATTGGTCCTGGGAAAATTAGTATTGTCGGTTGAAGCATGAGTCATATCACGTGACTAGCGCATGCTAAAATGTATTATCATGAATCGTACAACCTTTTCTATGGCGCTGAATAGCCTCACAGTGCTGGTGCGCCGTAAAGCCACAATCAATCAATCAATCAAGGTGTCGCAGTCCTTCGAGTTAGCGTGATGATCTTTTCCACATAATTGGGGGTGGCTTTACGGTCAGATTTTCGATGTGAGGAGTCGCTGCATCGGCCACACACGGGGTTGTGAAGCATCTATCTTCGTGGTGACCATACTTCCAACATCTGAAACATCGAAATGGATTCGGGATGTATATCTACTTTGACTTGCAAGAATCCAACTTTTACTACCTTCGGTAGTGCTGGTGTGTTGATGGTAAGTATGATGGCGTTGGTGTGCTGAAAATTTGCGCCACGTTTAATACGAATTCGACGGATGGCAGTGACACTTTGGTTCTGCATGCCTTCGATGATGTCAATGTCGCGGACTCCAGACAAATCAAGGCAGTGAATAACGCCCTTGGATGAATTCAGTAACTAGTGAGCAAAGGGGGTTACTGACATATCATGGAATGTCTTTATTTTTTGGATATTTTCAGTTTGTCCTCTTCGCTCACATTCCACTTGCAAGCTACCGGATTTAAAAAAATTTCACGCTTTTTCTGTGTGCTGCCTAGCCCAAGAATAGTCTTTTCAATTACAAATGGGAATATTGCGGCATCTTTGGACTGGATGACCATGACGCTTGGAGATGAATCCACGTCACATGGTTCATTGTCTTAATCAGACAAAGATTTTGCTTTTTCCAGCCGATTTTTTAAAATTTTCCATCATGTTTTGTTGTAGATTCATCAACCGTGCTCACCCACCCACCACGGAGCCCAACAAGGAGATACTTCTCGAGTGCCAGGGATACACAAATGGGATATTCAGCAGGTCAAGATACCTCCTGATTGACCCGTTAAGCCACAACCTTGTAGGAAATCTTTTGAGAGGAATAAAAGAAAAAACTGTAGGGGCAACAGATGCATCAAGAGAGATACAGGGAAAAAAAAGTAAAGAGAAAGTTAGAAAATAAAAGTTAAGAAGAATTCCAAGCTTGACGTGACACGCCGATTTGCCGAGCCCGGGCCCATCCCGATCACCCGTCTAGTAAGAAGAAGAAGAAGTCAACGTACCGTGTTGCATCAGAGAGCCGCCCATGGGTCTCCCCTTTACTAGACTACCAGGATCATTTCCTCCCTCGACACGAGTCGCAACCCTCGGTCAACAGGTTGCCTCTACTCCGTCGCCTTTAACGACATGCAGTGAGGACGCATCGGGTCTATTTTACAACCCCGAACACACGGGTATATGTTGCTTATGATATTTAAGACAATATTAATATTTTTGTCAGAGGTAGCGATAATGGAAAGGAGGCGAAATCATCTTTTAGTTTAAAATAAAACACATGGATACCTTGTTATTCTTGAAAAGGTGTTGGGAAATTCCTAAAAGTTGTGGAAATCCTCAAAATTTCCTCAGAGATAAGGCAAGGCTCTTTTAACAAAAATTCAGAATTTAACGAGTATATTTTAATTTCAGGTGGTTGCGAAACGTTCTGTGAAAAAAAGCGTTGTTACCAAATAAACAGATATTGAGAGGTCTTAATTTGAGGGAGAAATTTTGATATGTTTAGTGAAACTGGGGCCAGGTTCTTTTGGTAGAGAAGTCCAGTGTTGTAATGGGCAGGAAATCTAGCCTCGAAATATTTCTTTTTAAAAAATTAAGTTTATTAATTGTAAAGCTCTCGGTGGTAAAGCAGGGTGGGTGGGTGTCGTCAACATGTACGGTCAATATTACTTTCTTCATTAATACCTAGAGTTATCCAATGACAAACGATGGTTGGCATGATTCCTGTTTATATTTCATATTCGCACATAAATTGATTATAAATCATCCTTTGAACTGTTTAAATTCATGATGTTACACCATGGATCGATGTGTAAATCCATCCTCGGTATCAGCCTCGCTTCCAGGTTTGTCACATTTGAAACACTTCCATAGTTATCTCGCTTAATGGTCGCTTACGGTATTATCCATTTTAAAACATTTTGTTAATATTGCAAATTTTAACCATTGGGACATATATGTGCTGTATGCGCACTTAGCTAATACACTAAGTAGTATATAATTTTACTCGCGATTATTAATTAAGGCGTGGTTTTGTCATCAAAAGCAATGTACGGTTGCCCATGCGAGAGCGCGCATGCAGAATGTTCCCTGCCCGACGCAGAATTCCTCGGGGAGTATAAATGTGCTAGTCACCGTCTGTGGTAGGACCTGATCGGGTTTCCAAGGGTAGCGTTAGAAGTTCTGTGTGTTCAGATAGTGCGTGAGAAAGTCGTTTTACTATTAAGTTCATATAAGGCAGTGTATAAAGAAAAGGCAACTCTTTTTGTTTATTATTTTCCGCGAATCAGCAATTTACAGTTATTTCACGATGTCTGCATAAATAATTGCCAGGAAAAATAACGTTTCTTATAGTTAATTTTGGACAGGTCTAAAAGTTCGTTCTGAAATCTGCATCTGTGTAATCTAAACCTTTCAGGATATTTATTCTTTCATGTTTCTGTTTTAAAATCAGCAACCTTAACTTAAATATATGTCCAATCAGTTAAATTATATGCAGACAGTATTTTTCATGATCTTGTGAGGTCAAGTCAAGTGTGTCTTGCAGACCTTATTAAAAAAATAATACTTATTACACAGTTCAATAGGAATAGGAAATTATGGAATAATAATAATAATAAAGTACAAGTTTGACTATGAAGCCGCTGAGTTTTTCTCAAGACTCTTGTCATAAGTTATTTGTTATATTGTTAAGCTATTGAGTGTTTTTCAAGGTTTTGTGCATAAGTTATCAGTTATTATTATAGCCATCGAGTGTTTTTCAAGGCTCTGTTTGAAGTTAACCCATAAGAATATAATTAAATGTTAGCCATTGTTTTCAAGTCTATCCCTAAATAATAAATTAATATAAAATCTGAACATTAAAACTTTAGATATTTGTAAATGTGTATATCAAATTCTATCATAATAAACTGTTATTTAAATTATGTATGTTTGTCCAAATGCGCAGTACCACTGTGATATCAAGTCAATGAGTCATTTTATATAATTGATGCACCTGATATTTGAGTTTTGAATTTGTAATGCTATATGACTTTATGACTGTTAATAAACTAGATGAAACTTAAATTGGAGTCTGTGTTTCATCCCTAGTCCCATTCTTATAGCTAGGATCGCCCACTTCATCAGGGAATCACAGAGACCTCTTGGAGTTTAGGTCTAAGTTTAACTGGGCCTTCATTCTATGGAGAAGGAGAGTTTATCGGCCACAACGAGCACAGCGAGTCATTGAATGGTCACTAAGTTATCGGCCAGCGCTATCCCGTAACAGTATAATGAAGTACTCGTTAGTTCTGTTGCGGTTATCTCCTTTAACTGAGCTGTCACTGTTGCAGTAAGGACTTGGTTTGTTTTAGAGCAATTCACCAGGAAGGTGTTTGTCAGGAATTAAACAGCATGGCCATATTTGTTTATTTATATAAAATTGTCACGTTTTGGACTCTCATAATCTTTGTCTACTCAGGGCTGAAAAACTAGTGGAATTCGTTATTTCCCTCGCAGCAAGCAATTTGCATGTTTCAGTAAGATCACTGTAGTAATATGTTCATCATATGGACACCATTTGTTCCGAATTTTCGATTTTATTTACCAGTGACATTTCCCACAAATACATGTCTCATTCTGTGTAAATGTATCAGTTATGTGGGGAAACAATTTTCAAAACAACTTGTGCCTTCTGATGGATCCAGATAAGTGACAGTTTGCTGTTTTAAGTGATGACTACTAAACCTTCTGTTTTTGGTTTATATTTAAGGAAATAAAAAAAATCAGGCAATGAAGGTTGTTTGCACAATGAAGCCAACAGATCATAAAACAATTAAGCTAGAGTTTGAACCAGAGATATTATTTCAACCAATTAAAGACGACTTAACATTTGAAAGGTTACTTTTGATTGGCTGAAACTAAAAGCTCCATCTCAAACTCAATGTGAGATGTGTGCGATGTTCAGGCTTGGAACAATAACTAGAGGTCATATAACTTGCAACTCCAGAAGTGATACCTAAGCAATAAATTAGTCGTGAAACTAAATTAGAGTAATCAATTAGTTGAATAAACTTTATCAGTAAGTAATGAACAGTAAGGACATAATGTAAGCATACCATGAACAAAATACCAAACTACAAACGCAGAGAAAATTTACGTTCAAGCTTTATTGTGTTTTATAAAGTGAAACAACATAATTATTCTTCTAGTAAGTATCAAAAATTTATTTACTTATTGATTTATCTCATTTATGTTTTAAGGTTGTGTAATACAGCAAAGCACCAGTGGGGATATCTGACCAGCTGATGACATAAAATGATGAAAGTACTTCATTGGAAGGATGACGTCTATAGACCATGTATTTCTGTTTGCTGATAATTACAGATAAGGAGTTCTGTTATCCTGAATGGGGAATACTACCTTGGAACTTGGGAACATAATCCACTCTTTGTATAGGTTTTTAATGGCTAACACAATGCCTAAGATACATTAATCTTAATCTCACCTAGCCGTAAGGTCAAGTGAGCTTGCGGTGTGGCCCTGCATCCATTATGCATTATCCATTGTGCGTTTGTCAACAATTGTTATTTTAAACTTATTCTCAAAAACAACTGGACAGTCTTTAACCATTTTTAGCAACAGTATCCATGCATGAACAGCTTTACAATTTGTTACAAATTAACCTTACCTGACATTGTGTATGGTCACAGTTTTTAAAAATAGAAAAGTCTATAAACCATATGTCCAAATTACGCAATAGAACTTGGCTAAATTTATGGCAAAGAGTGCTTTCAAATTTATACAGATGTTGCCAATCCGCCATCAAATATAGCCACCATTACTAAAATATAAAGACTTTTCAATGACTTCTTTTAATACCCTAAAAATAACCTGATAGATAGCATCCAGTGTCTTCCACAGTGCTTTTTACCATAACGGTCCCGATACGCTATAATTTCAGCTGGCTACGCTTTTGAACCCGCAGATACGCTATGCATCAGTGCCGATACACGTTTGTTTCTTGCTTTCCTTGAAACAATTAATGTGTTCAATAAACATACTATCACATAATTGAAAGCAATATCACTCGGGAACATCTATTCTTACTTCTATTTGGGTATGTAATTAAGATAGTCCAAGATAATTACTCACTCAGTTAACCATTATCTTGTTACATTCCACCGACTGTCGGTACTCAACCTTTGCTGCTGGTTTTGTCTTTCCACATCGTGACGTGATTGACAAGTGATGATGGAGTCTACTGGTAGTGCGTGTTATATATATTTCAGTCACTACCAGGTCAGAAAGGCGCAAATATTACTTAAGTTATGCAATTTTTTAATGCTCATTCTGAAAAATGGACACTACCTTCATAGAAACGTAAAATTACTCAGCGCTCTATGTTGGCTTGACTGCGAAGATCAGAGATTGGCGTCACCAATGGTGACTCTGATCCAGATAGTGGGAAGGTGAGATGAATAGAAGACTTTATATCCTTGGGTGGAAATAGATGGATTGGATATTAAGTTTTCGATATTGCTAATTTTTGGTTAAGATTTACGGAGTTGCCAAAGGGTGATGTGAGGTGAGGTGGGGTGGGGTGGTTGAGGTTGAGGTTGATAAAACATTCCTAAGGCATCCATTAAAAATATAAAAAAAGTTTCATCAGTAACACATAACTTAAGTAGGTTCTGTCCTATATAGTTCTCTTTTCTGTCTATCCAAGTAAAAACAGGAGCATTTTTATCTTCCAGGATATCGTTTATATAAATTCAAGGACTAACGAGTTTTGACAATAAGTCATGGTATAACTTAGGAAAATAAAGAATATGATGTAAATATATGTGCTTCTTTTATATGACATTGATATAATGTTTTTGATTTTTCTGACAATAAGCGCGCATTTTTGAAAACATTGTATGATGCTACTGCGTGCTTACCCCGCGGCTATTAAAAAAAAAAATCTGTGGAGATGACTTGCGTCCTGGTATTAAGGGATTTCAGAGTTGTACAAATTATGCCAGTCCAGCATCAAGTATGATGACTATTGAAAAATGATTTAATGATTTATTTTCTCCAAAATATGCGCAACCGAATTTGACCAAATTAAACAGAAAGCACCATCACATAGAGTGTTTTCGGGTTGGTACGAATGATTTTGATCTGATTTCAAATATGGCCACTATTGCTAAAAATAAAAAAAATCTTTAAACGACTTCTTAACATCTATTCTTCCGAATTTGATTACGTGTGAGAAAAGGCATCCTGACACAGAGAGCATTTAAGTTGTACACGTGATGCAGATCCATCATCTAATGATAGACGAGGTTTAAAGAGCCTTTTCAAAAAAAAAAAAAAAAAAAATGCTTTATCGAATTTGACCAAACTTGACAGAAAGCATCCTCAGTGCTTCAGGCACAATGCACCAAGTCCAGCACAAAAAATAGGAGAGAATTGGTGCAGCAAAATTGGCTTCCAAAAATGAATAAAGCAGATGCAACAACCAATCATTACATATTTGAATTCTGGAGTTATTGTTATTATGAAAATGAACCAAATCAATCAAGTAATCTTTTCCAATTACACGGGTTGATAATGCTCGGAGCATCTGTTTTCCCCCATTAATATAATTCTATATATGGCAAAGCGCGGGTTCGTCCAGAAATAATCCTGTGTTCAGTACATCATATAATATTTCTTGGTTGAGAATTGTAATAGTAATGATGAAATCGATTAATACATTTTGGTAACATACTGAGGTAACTGCCACCCGTGTTTTATTAAGAGTTTTGACCAAAAATAATGTGTAATCTTAGTAATTTTTGTAAGCACGTGCTTACAGTCACATGTTATGGCATTAATGATGTAGCTCCATTATCATTCGTAACGGTGGCCAAGTTTCTCAAAGGGGTAAATGTAGAATGACGGAGAACCGATTTCTTTACGCAAGCATCATGCATCAGTTTGTGAACGCTGTAAATGTGACCGCATATATGATGACTCTAATAAACAAGCTCGCAAAACCTTAAAAAAGCGAGATGTGTCAAACAGAAAGTGAAACTTTCAACTATGAATTTGATTTCAAAATGGCAAAACCAAAGCTGAAAAATATCGCATGCTCAAGAATTTGTAACATCTTTTTAACACCGTTTATATTTTATCTTTTTGTTCTTAAGTTTCTACATTGAAAAAGATATGGAAGGTTTTATCTTCCAAACGTTTGTGTGCATTTCTTCAGTTTTACATTTTGCAAACTTTACTTTTAGTTGGTACCAAAGAGCCAATATTGTGCTAACGTGGTAATAAATGTCACTACATATTCAAACCTGCCAGCAACACTGCATCATCCCGGCATGAAGGGCTTTCAAGTTTGTACAAATGATTCAAAATCTGCCATGAAATATGGTTACCACTACTAAAAATTGAAAAAAACATCGAACTCTGAAAAACTGCTGAACAGAATTGGACCAAATTTGTCAGAAAGAACTATCCAAATTGTGATAATGATGTTATCTGCCATCAAATATTGCCACCATTGTTAACATTACACAAAGCTTTGAATGACTTAAAATACGCTGAACAGAATGTAAACAAATTTGCGGAAAACCCTAAGGGATGAAGGGTTTTTGAATTTCGTACAATCACTGCTGATTTCCCATCAAATACGGCCATACTACTAAACAAGGAAAGATATTTAAAAAGCCATAGTTAACAACATACTTTGACCAAGTTTGACAGAAAACATACTGGTATAAAGACCTGTAAGTATTGGACAAATGATGCTATTGTACCATCAAATATGGATGAAGAGCAAACAAAAAATATAGAAATATAGAAACCTTAAAACTTGTTTTCACAAGAGACCTTAATTATTGTAATTTGTTGTACACGAGTAAGCAAATATTTTTCAGGGTACGAAAAATTATTAATATATATATATATATATATATATATATATATATATATATATATATATATATATATATATATATATATAATTGTTAATTTGGAGTACCGACCAAGTGCACAAAATGAAGGGACCAGAACAAGGTCAAGATGTTGCATGATACTTGCCTAGGTAACAATACCAATATAATAAAGTAAAATTTTTGTCTTGTTTTGCTCTCAACTCGTGAATCTAATTATAATAACAAGTAAAAGTACTTAAAACGATTTTTGTTGTTGTTTTTGAATGTGAATAGGGGTGGGGAGGCAGAGAGAAAGGGAAAGGGAACGGGATGAAACCAAATTGGGGGGGGGGGGCGGAGAGGGAAAGGGAACGAGATGAAACCACAACGTTGTGTTGGTGTTAAAGATTATGTTCATTCAGAGCGTATTTCTTTGTAGTCGTTATGGTGTGATACGTTTGACATGTGATTAAGTTGTTAAAAGTCAGAGGGGTTCACATCGTTGCTTGCAATTTACTAATTTACTTGTAAATAATATATATATATATATATATATATATATATATATATATATATATATATATATATATATATATATATATATATATATCAGCCATTTGAATATCCTGTGATCGCTACTTCTGAATGAATAGTCATAACATAGGATTTTCACCACAAGACTTGTTAAGAGGTCTAGTTGGTTTTTATATGAAACTGCTGCCCATCTGACATCCAGTATGGCCACCATCTTGAAAATCTTATTATTGCTATTCCTCCTAAATTGATGGGCATATGGACATGGGGTTTTCAAAAGCAGACTTCTTATGATGTCTAGTTGTCCCGAATGAAAATGGTGCCACTCGGATCTTGTTATCGCTGCTCTTCCAGAACCAGAAGACGTCTTATGATGTCTAGTTGTCCCGAATGAAAATGGTGCCACTCGGATCTTGTTGCCACTACTCCTCCTGAACAGAAAGACATAACGACAATGGGTTTTCACCTGATGACTTCAACTTGGTTCTACACGAGCATGGTGCCACTGTCAGGCTGACACAGCAGCTATCTGAAACATTTTATTCTCGCTACTCCGCATGAAGGGTCAATTCGGCATGTTCCCCCCCCCCCCACCGATATAATTCTTATGACGTCTAACTGGTTCTAAATAAAAATAGTGCTGATCTGACATCCAATATCGCCATTATGGTAGCCATCTTGAAAATCTTGTTATCGTTACTCCTCCCGAGTCATATCAACATGGGTTTTTACCTTAAGACTTCTTATGATATCTAGTTGGTTCTAAATTAAAAGTGAAAATCGGACATCCAATATGAACACCACGGGAGCCTTCATCAAAGGTTTGTTACTGCTTCTCCTCCTGAGTGTAAAGTTAAATCAACATGTGGTTTTCACCAGAAGACTTCTTATGATATCTGGTTGGTTCCAAATGAAAACGATGCTGCTTTGGCCTCCAGTATGGATGCCACATTAGCCATCTTTAAAATCTTGTAAATACTACTCCTCCTAGATGAATGATCATACTGAATGGGTTTTTGCCCAAAAGACTTCTTGTGATATCTAGTTCGACTTAAATAAAAATGATGCCGAGATGACATCCAACATGGCTGCCTCCTGAACGGAAAGTCATATCGACATGGGTTTTTTCCCAAATTTGATTGAAATCATCCCGTCATGAAGACTTTTCAAAAGTATACAAATGATGATTGATCTGCCATAAAATATGGTTCCCACTACAAAAAAGACAAATCTTTAAATGATTTCTTCTCCAAAACTGTTGAATACAGTTTGACCAAACTTGACAGATGTCAGACAGGTGAGTGACCTCAGACCACAAAACTGTTGAATACAGTTTGACCAAACATAGGCCTCTCGAATGAAATGAAAAAGAGATAAAATTTGCAGTTGCCGTTACTTTTTTTTGTTGTAAATTCAATTCATGTCATTTGAGTTTTACGCATTGTGTATTTTATTAAAGCACACGTTTAATAAGATGGTGTGAAGCAAAAGTTTTTTTCCCAATTTATTAGTATTGAAAATGGTAATCCCAATTTAAGTATATGCATTAGAAATGAACAAAAATGAAAGGAAGCGATGAATGGTATGAATAAACACAAAATTTAAACGGTACACCAAAATTACATAAATGCAGACATGAATGAAATGCGAATGGAGTACCATTTGTTTTTGTGCGGGTTAATGCCATTGTTCAGCACCTGATATACTTTATATCGACAGAGGTGAGATGTGTGAGTGATCTATAAAGGCGAGTGCGTTAGACCACTCAATCGAATGGCCGCACACGAGTATAATTTAAAGCAAGTAGGTAACCACTCAACCACCGGGGCCTCGAAATGCAAATGGGATGCAGATGAAATCAAGAATTAACACATGTTTCAGAGTCTGCAAACTATTTCCATGGAAGAGGTTACATTGTACCATTTCTAAAAGTCCTAAGGCAATATCGCACTCGTTTCAGTGCAAATATTCAGTTTATTAGAAATTCCCAATGTCCAATTTGGGCATTTTACAATCAGTGAAAATCAGTCCCATGACATGTCTGGTATATACGACTATTTCCATATATATATATATATATATATATATATATATATATATATATATATATATATATATATATATATATATATATATATATATACATAGCGTATATATAAGTTACAAATCACACGGCAAATAACATCTTTACAAAAGCACTGGTTCATAAAAGATCGTGTTGGTCAGGGAAATAATAGATATGAAATAAAAACTGACAAACAACAGTGCAAAACTGGTGCGAAACCAACCCAAGCGCTTTCGGAATCTGCCGATTCCTTTTTCAAGGGCACAAAGACACAAAAGACGATTACACACGGCTAAAACACGGTATTGGTGCTGAGAGTAGTCTCACTCACTTAAAAAATTGAAATGTTTGATAGAACATTTCAATGAAGCTCATTATATACCCTAGGGTGTCCCCTAGTCAGATCAAGTTAGATTTAGCTTGAACATGCATGCGATTTTGTTTAACCATTATTTCAATTCATTGGTATAACAACAGTTACAGACACTACACTTGGTGTATAACATGCAAGAAAAACAGCATGAAAACTTTAAAACTTTATTTTTTTTCACAGTAACATCAGTAACAGGATATCAACATTTAAAGTAAACAACATAAACTGGAAGTGGTAAACAACTTAATAACAAAATCAAAACATCTATGACAAAGGTATCACTAAGAAAAAAAACCTAACCATGAAACTTTTGCATAACAAACATAAAAGACATAGAATAATCTTATTTAGGCATTTATCTAACACCAAGAAGAATATTTAAACAAACAAAATCATTAATACTGGCCAAAAGTATTGCAAACTTCCATAAGAGTCAGAAGTACATTGTCCATAAAATTGGTTACAGACACTACAAAACTATAGCATTTCAATACAGCTGCAGAACCATACATATCTCCATAAAATTCACTTCAAAAATAATTCAACATGAACACATTGACTAGAATTATTCATTAAATGAATGTTGATTAGTTAATAAAATGATAAAACCACATTGTAACAGGTATATGTCCAATACTTGTGTTAAAATTATGAACTGGTAAATAGCACTTGAAAGTTTAATACTAAATAGTGTTTGTAAGAGTAAAATATTGAAGTATAATGAATGTTCAATAAATCATAGTCACTAAAGTATTGTTCAACCCAAGGTGCTGACTCAAACACAGACCCATATGTGATTGATCTTAAGGTTACAGACACTACACATTAAACCTTGACTTTATATTGTCATTTCAAATAGAAGTGCTTATGATTTTTTTCCAGATTTGACTTGAGCTTAGACAATTCAGCTGCATTAAACTTGAAATGACCCCTTTCATTGACTATTTGTGGAGCTTTTACCCTGTACAAGATAGCATCTAGAGCCTCTTGTGAATAATCATCTTTTTCAGGCCAAACATACATGTTGCCAGACTTTCTCATGTATTTAAGTCTAACTTCGTTATGAAGAATGTCTATTACTTCTGCTAAGTATACATCTAGAGGTCCCTTCTTTGGCTTAAGTCCTACAGCAACAAATTCTCCAGGGTGGTATTTCTCTATTGGTTTCTCTGTGTTGGTTGGTGCTTTTTTGTCAACTTTGATCTTCTTTGTCACAATGTTTTGTCTTTCTGTTGACTTCCGTTTCTTATTAGGCTTTTCGCTTGTTGCTGAGTTATGATCTTTCTGGTTACTTCCTTGTTTTCTTTTCTTGTCATTATTTTCTATTGTTGATGGATTCTTGTCTTTAAGTTGTTTTCCTTTCTGACTTAAATTATCTTTATTGAGTACTAACTTTCTCATTTCCCAGGCATTAACATTTTCGCTGAAGTTGCATCTCCCGTCAACCTTCATGCATTGCTCACAATAACAGCTCAGATTTCTTATGCTCAGTTCATAATCATTGCTTCCTGACTTTACAGCATGTAATTTTCTTGTACCTTGCAGTGTTTGCACATCAGTTTCTTCTCTATTTCTCTCAACATCTTTAACAAGGATGAACTCCCTTCTCGAAACTGTTTTAGCTTCATTATCTGTATTTTCCATTTTCAGTTTCTCTGTACAGAAATGATATACATCTTCTGCACAACCTATCACCTTTCTATTGCTGATTACAGCTCTGTAGCAAGCATTCTTGACTGTCGCACCGAGACCATCGCAAACACTCTTTCCATGTGATGTTTCAAAATAATTTCGTGTTACAGATGGCTTTTTCCTCAGACTTATGTCAGCAAAGGCTTTCTTCCCCTTATACTGGGCAGCACAGCCATCTGTCCACTCATGGATCTCCTCTACTTGAATCGGAAAGTGATTGCTGTTTTTTTAGTAGTCTTGCATCTTTTCTTCTTTCTCTATCAACCCTTTTTAGCTCCTCATGTTTCGCCTTATTTTCCCTCTGTTTTTTTCTCCAGGCTTGTACCTTTAGCCTCGTCTTCTCCCTTCTAGCTTTAATCTTCTGTTCATCTTCTTCTGGCTTATCTTTGCTTCCTAAAAGCAAACAACTTCATTCTCATTTTTGTTCCTCTATGTATACGGATGAAATTTAGACTTTACAAAACATACTTGTAATGAGTACGCAATATGCTTTCATACATAAGCAAACTGGAATAACCTGTAGATTCTTAAAGAAAAGTATCTGATTGAAAAAGAAATAGCATAAAACCTGATGATTATTCAATGTTCTAGCATTTACAATGATTGCACACTTTCCTTAATAATGTAAACAACAGTCGGGTCAATTCACATGTCTAGTAGTGTCTGTAACCATTTGACAATATCAGCAATGTATCCAATACTAAGTCTGAGCTCATTGAATTCTCATAATATTTCTGTTTGAATTTACTAGTCTAATGATATGGAATGCAAAAATACTCAGTTTCAATTGCATATTGTAAGAAATCACTGAAAATGTTGCCTGTTATCAGAAATCTAGATGAAAGAAACTATAAATATACCAAAATATTACAAATTGCAGACAGACAATATGTCAAAATTTAGCCTTACACATCAATACTGTAATAGGAAACATAATTTGGCTTCATTTTTTTAAAAAAAAACAGGGATAAAGTCATAGACAGTATAAAAAGGGGATATTGGTTACAGACACTACAATTTAAGAGTGTGGTTTACCATTCAATACAAACTTACCAGAGTTGTTCCCAGAGGTTTGCTTTTGTCGTCTTCCCATGTCTTAGGGATGTACCATGGTAAAGAACAGAAAAAGTAATTAGGCAGCTTCTTCTAGGATAAGAAATTCAGGTTACATTGTCTTGTTGTAAATTACTCAAACAGACAGTGCTGCAAGAATGATGCAATATTCAATCAAGAGAGTTATTGCATCACTTTTTTGCTCTTGGCTGCAGAGGTAAATAGATGATGCAACATTACATCACAAAAGATGGAACTTTCTATTGAGAAAAACAATGTTTTAATGACAAGTAGAACAATACTTTTATCTTTCATTTTTATACCTGTTTGTGTAGTGTCTGTAACTTTTTTTATTGAGTTGCTGTTTTTTAATGGTACAATACAGCACCACCAATTTTGGCCAACTTGGACATCACATGGATACACATGAGCCTTTGTAGGATTTATACTTTTCCATAATGAAACAACAAAATTATTGCCATATAAACTTGTAAAGGTTACAGACACTACAAAATTTAGAACTGGAAAGTTTGACAAAGAACAAGCTCTCAATCGAATATCTTGGCTAGCCATGTGATTTAAATGGTTTTACTACTTATTATAATATAAAGTCGAGTTCTAGATGTCAATAAAAGTTATATTGAATGTTATTTTGTACAAAATGTTGGCATATAACAACAGATTAGTGTTTGAATTTCAGTGTTGAAACAAAACTTCTACTGACGGTATTTTGCTTATAAAATCCATAATATTTTACCGATTTCTTTAATTCAAGAAGCAATATTTGCAGGATAGAATTCCGCATAAAACCAGACCAATAAATGCATAATTTCAGTATGATATTTTGAGAATTCTCTGTTTTATATTCAAGCTTTTTTCGAGTGAGACTACATAACGCTCAAAAATGGCCATTTTTAGAGCTTGTTTCCATGCATATCTCAACAATGGGTTACACTAACCTCTTGAAATTTTCAGGAAAGTAAGAGAGGTATATGCCAGGCTTACCAATCTTTAAAATTGGTTCATATCTTGTTTAATTTTTCTATTTCATGCATATAACATGAAAATTCCTTTATCAGCACCAATACCGTGTTTTAGCCGACAATAAAAACACAAAACGTAAGTACTACATGGAATCTACATGATGTTAGTTATAGATATTTACACAGACGATACAATGACATAATAAATAAGACAAGCAAGGTTTAACGCGAGGTTGAACGTTGCTACTTTTTAGTGCTCGTACAGCGGAAATGGTTAGAACAAAGGACCCCAATTGATGATGTACGTGAGTAGGCCAGCAATGAAATCTTTTCGCCATCTTCAATTGTAAAGTTACATATTGTATCCCGGATCTAATATTTTGTTGAACTTGAGGTTTCTCAAAACTTGCAAAGCCAAATTCTAAAGTAGGATTACATAGTTAAGTTGGCACTAATTACTAGCTTAAAAAGCACTTTCAAATTAATTTATATATGTGTTTTTTTTATATTTGACATTTTGTACAGGGTTTGAGTGTTCGCAGCCGGCGAATCAAATAGGTTTCTTTGGACTTCCTATTTTCTGTGCTCGAATTTGATTTATGTGCGATTCCAGTCAGGATTACATCATTGAAAGTATCGCTCAATATGTTGGAGAAACGCAAAAATTAAATATTAGAAAAAATCTCCACAGGTCAGACTGGCAAATCAATAAAGTGGAAGGAAGCCCAGTAGTTTAACACTTCTCTTCCCCCGGCCATACTTCCAAAAAAACATGTTGGTTCTCTATTTGATTGACACAATAGCCCGCTTGTTTATTATTATTAATATTATTGCTAAACAACTTTTTATTATTATATCTCATGTTCTAAATTCCCTAAATGTGAAATTTTGTGTTTTGTGTTTGTTTTGTATATGTAAGCTGTTTATTCAGCTGACGAAGAGCTAGTTTAGCTCGAAACGTTGGGAAACCGTTTTGAATTTGCGCCGTTAGAAATGTATGTATGTGTATATATATATATATATATATATATATATATATATATATATATATATATATATATAGTGAAACTTCTTCTGAAAATCAAACCCCTGGTATACTGAAATCCTTTCAAGATCAAAATTTTTATTTGGTTCTGAATATTTCCTTCTTTAATATCAACATTTTATCTGAGTGAACGAAAGACATCTTCTATGAAAACCAAAACAAATTTTCTGTCCCATATTTGAACTTTACACTAATACTAAACAAACCATTAAACCAAAACTCGCTTAAAACTTGGAAATGCATTTTCGATACTTAATTCGATGAAACATTGATATTTATGGTCCAGAAATAACCTGTGGTCATGCGTTATGAAACATTGATATTTATGGTCCAGAAATAACCTGTGGTCATGCGTTATGAAACATTGATATTTATGGTCCAGAAATGACCTGTGGTCATGCGTTATGAAACATTGATATTTATGGTCCAGAAATGACCTGTGGTCATGCGTTATGAAACATTGATATTTATGGTCCAGAAATGACCTGTGGTCATGCGTTATGAAACATTGATATTTATGGTCCAGAAATGACCTGTGGTCATGCGTTATGAAACATTGATATTTATGGTCCAGAAATGACCTGTGGTCATGCGTTATGAAACATTGATATTTATGGTCCAGAAATGACCTGTGGTCATGCGTTATGAAACATTGATATTTATGGTCCAGAAATAACCTGTAGTCCAGAAATAACCTGTGGTCATGCGTTATGAAACATTGATATTTATGGTCCAGAAATAACCTGTGGTCCAGAAATGACCTGTGGTCCAGAAATAACCTGTGGTCATGCGTTATGAGAAAAAGCCTAACACACCTGACACGCTGGACCAGATTATTTACGGTTAGCAAATATTGTAGTAGTCTTGTGAATTAATTGATGGCCTGGAAATGTCACAGGGTCTTAATTGATGGCCTGGAAATGTCACAGGGTCTTAATTGATGGCCTGGAAATGTCACAGGGTCATGCCGTGTACAAGAGTACTCAATACATATAAGGGCTGACAATAGGCTAATCTAAAATCCTTGCACCTTAAATAAGGGCTGACAATAGGTTAATCTAAAATCCTTGCACCTTAAATAAGGGATGACAATAGGCTAATCTAAAATCCTTGCACCTTAAATAAGGGCTGACAATAGGCTAATCTAAAATCCTTGCACCTTAAATAAGGGCTGACAATAGGCTAATCTAAAACCCTTGCACCTTAAATAAGGGCTGACAATAGGCTAATCTAAAATCCTTGCACCTTAAATAAAGGCTGACAATAGGCTAATCTAAAATCCTTGCACCTTAAATAAGGGCTGACAATAGGTTAATCTAAAATCTTTGCACCTTAAATAAGGGCTGACAATATACTAATCTAAAATCCTTGCACCTTAAATAAAGGCTGACAATAGGCTAATCTATAAACCTTGCACCTTAAATAAGGGGGAATTTGTATCTTTGTATTAAGGTAAATTATTAATGACTAAAAAATTGTAGAAGAGCCTATCAAGAAAGAATATGTTAATCTACTTTATATCTAATCGTCTGCTTATTATTCTAATTGATGCTACTTGTTTGTATAAATGATCAATAGAACTTTTTTTTAAAAAATACCCGTGCTCGCTTTTGATACTTACCAATGGAAATCAGTATTCAGACAGAATGTACATTGTTTAGCTTATTTTCCATTAAATGTAAAAAAAAAAAAAACTGTAACGGCTTTTTAAAAAATTATTTGCACTGTTACACACACACACACAAATACAGATATTCTCTCATCACATTCTCTCTCTCTCTCTTGTCGCATAGGAGTTTTCCCTATCTCACACAACATGCACACGTAAACAAATTCTCTCTCAGTCTCCCTCAAATTAGTTTGTTACAGATTTGAGTGGTAAGATACAAGTGACAAAGGATTATATTGACAGAATTGTACAACAAATTATATGCTGAGGCTGAACATTCTAAAAATGATACAAAAGAACACACTTAGAGTAAACTGGTTTAAAAATATCTGTGGTGCAAGTGATTTCCATGATTTGGAACAAAAGTTTGCAAAGGATACAGATGCATTAAAAACTAAAGTATAAAAAACACACAATAAATGGTGGCATTAATATACTGAGTAGCTAAAACTGAAATAAACACAAAATCGAAAGACAATCCAAACTGAACTGAACATAGAAATTGGTCTAAATTATATCGATTTAATTAGCAGAAATCGAACAATGAAAAAGGAAATCAATAATAACAAAAAGGATATTTTTTTTGGTAGAGATAGGTGTGTGATGGTATACATACAACATACAAATATGTCTTTAACTTCTCATTATGAAACATGCTAACGTACTGGTGAATCAATGCATATATATACTTATGTATACATAATGTATATGTGATATGCAACTTATAGACTATTCATGGATCAAACACGTATATTTTTTATATCCGTTCACATGCATTGGTTTACATAATATTTTTTTTACATAAGTGTAAATTTTGTAATGTGGATTGATTTGTACACATATGCCAATTTGCTCCATGTCTGAAACAAAACTGCAAACAAAAATTTGCACATGTGTTAATTTAGACAGTATGCACACCAATTCATAGCAAAATATACACGCACAAGTATTTTAATTATTTCATTTGAAATATAAGTTAGTAAATATTATCATGGTTATTTCTTTTTATTTTATGTTTTCTTTTGGTACAAGGTTCTGGTAGCATATTTTTGACATGCACACAATTGTTTTATGTGTGTCTGTGATAAGAAGTAATTTGTCAAGTCACAATATGGGTTAGATGATAGATGTATTGTGGGTGGGTGAAAATCACTTGCAGTAGAATAAAACCTAAGCAATATGAACATATTCTTCGCACATTAACACATATGACTGAGGTTTCAAATATGTGGACTGAAAACCAAGGTCTTTGCAGTGTTTCTCATTACTTTATTTCCTCGACGGAGTTGGAAATAAAATAATCAGGTAAATAAGAAACTGGTTCAGAATACACAGATGTCCATGTCAATATAGTATAACTGAAAAGAATCTGAGTAATTGTTTAAGATGAGGGCAGCTATTGAGACAAACAAGGTCCATAACTCGGTCATATTAATCAAATTTGACTTGGTTGTATTTATATAAACCCAATACAGAGTATGGTTTTAACACATGTAGTACTTTCAAAGTTATTAAGAGAAAACGAAATTTGTGATTCATGGACAAATGTCTAAATCAAGCAATGACCATGGATTTTAGTGCATACTGGATGTAAGGATAGGTGTATGGACTTGAGAGAGTACTGGACATGGACAGATATATCGATTTTAGTGTGTACTGGATATAAGGACATATGCATGGAGTTGAATGTTAGAAGTAAGGACAGATGGATGAACTTAAGATTATACTGGACGTCAGGACAGATGGATGGACTTGAGTGTGTACTGGACATAAGGACATGTATTGACTTGAGAGCACTTTGAACGTAAGGATAGATGCATGGACTTGAGTACATACTGGATGTAAGGACGGATGCATGGACTTAGGAGTGTGTTGGATATAAAGACAGACGTTTGGAATTGTGTAAAAAAATTGTATCCTTCACATGATATTGTAAACATATCAACAATGAAAAATGTCAAACATTTTTTCAAATTGATTGCAAAAACTTTTGGGCTCCTGTTTCAAACTTCTGCCGGTATTTCAGGTCCTTATCTTTGCATTTGTATACATGTGTTTTTTGTTTTTTTTTTGAATATGAAAGATAGACTTTAGCCTGGAAGAGTATAATATATATTATGTGTGGAGCAAAACACTGAATTGTATCTCCAAATATTACTAAAAATAAGGTAAAATTTGTTTTCAGATTATTGATCTCTGAGATAATAATAATAATAATAATAATAATAATAATACTCTTCTCCTTATTCTCTGACCTCAGCACCATCATCATCACCATCGTCACTGTTGTTATCAAAGTAGATTTATAACACATATTCTTTCTTCCTATGATGACTGAAATTGAAGAGCCAGTAGGAAGTTCCTAAGAAAGGCTAATATGTGAACTTTGAGTGAAAAATCTGTGCACGTGAAAGGGAGTTTTGATTATAATGTTTTTGATTTCTAATTATTAACAAATTTTCTGAAGACAGATTATATGTTTTTGAGTTCTAATTATTAACTAATTTTCTGAAGACAGATTATATGTTCCTTTATGTTAATATTCTCATTCAAAATATTTGTCTTTTCTTCTCTTAGTTCATAAATATTTTCATTTCTACATGCCATTTTTGAATGCATTTATGATGTACTTGCCCAAATGTTGACTTTATTGTTTGGTCATGGCAAATAGAGATTATATGCTGTGTATGCTTATTAACTGTCAGTAGGGTTCATTAGCTCATCTCTACAAAGTTGAGGTGAGCTATTGTACTACCCATAGTACTGGTGTCGGCATCCACACAGATAAAATCATATACGTGTACAGCTTCTCTGAATCTCAACCATTCTTTCTTCATAGGGTCTAGGCAACAGTCCGTAGAGTGGGTTTCATAGCACCTACCCCCTGATGAGGGGACAATTTATGACATAACTGTATCTAAGAGCGACCATACACAATGGGAACAAAAAGAAAAGGGGACCACCATAACAAGTGGTGACAACACCTTAAGAGAGATGATAACAGCAAATTCTTCCATAACAAGTGGTGGAATTCTTTCATAATAATATCTTACAACTAAAAACTAACAACTGCCACCGCGGCCGCTGCCTCTATTACTCACCTCTTATGACTTGCGGGGTACTGCATCGTGACTATACTTGCATCCCCGAGCCCGCAAGGATGATCAGAACATCGCTCAGCCATTTCCGTTAGTAAGAGAAATAATCTGGGAAATTGTTGTAGGAATACACATACATTTGATGGGTTTGGTGATTCACCTCCGGCGGTGTGCACCACAAATGTTGCGACAAGAAATGATCATAATATTCCGATTTTGTGACTTTGTCCGCCGCCATATTGTGCCATGTGAACAAAAGAAGTTCAAAATATAGTTTTTAATAGCGTCAAGAATTGGAATGTTCTCGGCTGTTACTGCGAGACAAAAATATGCCTCAGATGGATGTCAACTCAGTAATTTACAGAAAAATCATAAATTTTGTTCGCCGGAAATGTCTCCGAAATAAAAAAAAAAAAAAAAAAAAAAAAAAAAAAGGCAATCTATTTGGACTACCTTGGTCATTCTACGATTGGAATAATTGTTGGATTTACCAAGAAATTAGGAATGAAAAAATAGTTCGATCCATTCGCAACATCTCGGTTAATCATTGTGTCGTAAATGGCCTACGTGGTCCAGTAGCAGCTCGCGGCATACATTCGAGGTATGATCCGTAGGATTGACCTCGATGTTGCGAATGTGGTGGCGAATTAGATTCGAGGTTTTCTTCTGCTCTTACGGAGAAGACCGAGGATGTTTCGATTACACGCAGGGAGTCAACCAAATACTTGGTCTTGTGGGGTTTAACGACATTTTTCAGCACATGATAGGCTATATATGGCGGTCAGTATATTTGGTGGAGGAAGAACCCGGGAAGAACCACCGACCCACGGGAAGCTACTGGCAAGCTTTCTCGCATACCCATGTTGGTCGAGGCGAGACTCGAACTCACGCGAACAGAGGTGAGATGTGAGTGATCTGTAAAGGCGAGCGCCTTAGACCCTTAATCAAATACACTATTATTATACAATGTTAATTAATTAATTATTTGCTTGAGGAAGTTCCAGAGATAAATAAAAACACTGATCACCCGGGGCTTTTATGCTTGAATTTTAAGAATATCTCCTTGCGGTCATTTCTAGTAAATTTAAAAAAAAAAAAAAAAAACGCAATCAAAAATTTCTCAGCAAAAGCAATTTACAAAAGCTCGATCAATCAAAAAACTTAATTATCTTCAAGTGCTCGAACTTTTGCAGGTTTTACGGTATTTCTTTTTTTTAAATCCATTAAAGAACAAAAAATATTATCAGGTAACCAATGGAGTAAAACCTGCAATCCCCCTCACCACTCCCCCAACATACACTTTCGCTAACCACAACATTAGAGATACTACTTCTATGTGATGGGCACAAATACTGATTAATATCGTTTGTTTGAGAAAGATAGAGAGACAGCTGTGTTTGAGAACGATAGACCGCTGTGTTTGAGAAAGATGGAAATATCGCTGTGTTTGAGAAAGATAGACATACCGCTGTGTTTGAGACAGATAGACAGACCGTTGTGTTTGAGAAATATAGACATACCGCTGTGTTTGAGAAAGATAGAGAGTCCGCTGCGTTTGAGAAAGATATACAGAACGCTGTGTTTGAGAAAGATATACAGAACGCTGTGTTTGAGAAAGATAGACAGACCGCTGTGTTTGGGAAAGATATACAGACAGCTGTGTTTGGGAAATATATACATACAGCTGTGTTTGAGAAAGATAGACCTACTGCTGTGTGTGGGAAAGATTGACAGAAAATAAAAAAGCAAGACTAAGTTCGTACACGTATTTATTTTAATGACAATAATAGATAAGAATTATGATGATGAACATTTTCATTGAGACATTTCTAACGTGAAAAATAGACTGGCAGAAAAATATGGTATCGGTAAAAAAAAAAAAATTCATACGCACGGAAGGTGAGATTCACAGTTTCCAAGTATATATCCTACAAGCGTGGAGAAATTCTTAACATCACAGTTTCCAAGTATATATCCTACAAGCGTGGGGAAATTACTATCATCACTTTGATGGTGGTCGTCATGTTGATCATCATCATTACTACCACCACAGAGTCCTCAAGAATTTTTATTGTTACTAAACCTTTAAATTTATAGACTATTCATGGGGTACTTACAAGTCCCATTTATGAACGGTTGCCTTTAAATTTATAGACTATTCATGGGGTACTTACAAGTCCCATTTATGAACGGTTGCCTTTAAATTTATAGACTATTCATGGGGTACTTAAAAGTCCCACTCCATCTTAAGGCTCCTCTGTACCTCTTGTAAAGTTAGCACGTATCATAAGGAAGGTTCTTACCTATGAAAATTTTCGTGAAACAAACTGCAAAAAAAAACTCTTTACTAAAATATCTTTAAGGAACGACTTCTTTCCCAAGATACGTTCGTGAAACTGGTTCCTGGTTAACACGATTATATTTGTGAAAACAATATTGATTCTATTAAGCAGAGTCTATGGCTGATTGTGACCCCAGTTCTGAAGAACGAAGAAGCCCTGTCGATTTGCCATTCTCTCTCTCTCTCTCTCTCTCTCTCTCTCTCTCTCTCTCTCTCTCTCTCTCTCTCTCTCTCTCTCTAGTGATCATTAAAGCAGTTGGAAATGAGGCCTCAGGTGATGTTTTCTCTCATTTTATATGTACATTTAAGATTATAAATGATGGCAAAAATAAAATAGATTAGTTAACGAATTTCCGTATTTGGTGATTTAAAGCAATATATATATATATATATATATGTTGCTTACGTAGCAAATGCATTTTCTACCCTGAGAAAGTTAGTTTCTAAAACTATATATTTTGAACCAATCGGTGATGTGGCTTTATGATCTCTATGAAGAAAATATAAACATGAAACTTAATTCTTCTTCTTCTTCTTCTTCTTCTTCTTATTATTATTATTATTATTATTATTATTATTATTATTATACTGCAGATCATATGAAAACGTATGGTCGATTGCCAGAGGTAAAACAATGTTAATATTAAGTTTTAGTGATCGTTCATTTTCTGGTTTTAGTAAGTACAATATTTTGCGACTTTAGTAACATCTTTACATTACAGTTAGGACAAAACTTGACACTGTGCGCACTCCGTGTTCACTGCATATCAACTAGGAATGCATCAATAGTTGACAGGAAGTTGAAGAACTGTGCACCAGGTACTTCAACTTGATATGCACTACAGTTAACTAAGTAGTTTAACCGTTTCATCATAACGATGCCTGTTTTTCTATGTAGTGACGAACAGTTTATTGAATGAATCCTAAAATTAAACTGAAGACTTTTAAAAAAAGACAATAGTGTTTATTAACATTACATAATTTACATTACAGTATATATCATTACATAACATAACATAGCATTATTATCAAATATAATAAAAAGAAAAGTCTCATTTTTTTGGATATTTAAAATATGACTATGGTATTTTATTTTATTTGCATCCTTTAAAAAAGAAAATAAATCAATAAATGAATAACCAGATCAATAAATTGATATCGATCGTATGTTTTATATCGAATAAAATATGTTGTTACATATCTTTAGTCAGTGTATCAATGATACTTTAAAATTAGTGGTTCTTTAAAGAAAAAATATTCGGTCCAGTTGCATCAATTTCGGTCCAATTGATTTTATATCGTTAGTTTCAAATTAAATAACCATGTTTATTTATATTTGTTTCTTATACTCAAGCGATGGTAATCTTATTTTGTTATCTAATACATCTTAGTATATTATTAGAACCAATATATACATGATTTGAGTTATGTGGCATCTTCAGATGGATGGACAGAGGAGAGAAAGGAAGATACAAAAATTGTCTTGCCCTATTTGACAGACATTTCGTTATTTGTAAGCTTGAGGACGTATATCTTATGCCTAACACTCCTTCCAAAATAGATCAAGACATGTATATTTCTGACAAAAGGTTGGGTCAGTAGGCTAAAAGCCTAATGTGACATGGCCATAAGCTAGGTATGTAAACTGTTTTTGTTTTGAAAAATCATATTGGAATAGTTTGAACTTATGAGAATAGTGGTAAGGAAGATGGGAGAACTGAGCCAGCTAAACCAGACTAAACCAGCCATATATAGTTTGTGTATCACCATCTCCTATAGGATTCCGATAATATTAAAAATCAAAATTAAACAATTACCGGACAAGCCAGAAGGTGGAGTCTCAACGAAGGTGAACTCAAGGGCATTATTTCGAAAAAAAAAAAAAAAATACTCGACTAGCAATTTAATGAAGACAAGTAGTGACCACTAAGGTGAATATTTGAAAAAAAAATAAATAATGGTGGCGGGGGGGGGGGATCTTTTATTAATTTTTGAGGTTCAATTATGCTATTACGAGTTACTTCTCATAGAGAAATGTATTTATAGTCTCAGTACAACATATGCACATTTACCTACGCCATGATAATCAGTGGCATAGGAATGCTTTATATATAAGTAGTAAGTAAAAATTTGAAGGCAAGGGAGGTACAATGGGAAAGTGGTCGGGTGAACATTGTTATATTATGGACTATATCACAGCATAAAACTGACGTCATACAAATTAAAAACGTAAAATGATTTTGACTTTCTTCCTACTTCATGATACACAGAAAAAGTGATGCAATACCCAAGTTAAGATCATAAAATGGTTTCAACTTGAGCACTACGTCATAGTACACATAAACAGTGATCTAGTTTTGGACTTAAAATAGTGATGTAAAACATAATGCCAGATAGTTGTTGGATTTATATTGATATAATTTTATAAATCAAAAGTCAAATATATCATGAAATTTTCTATGTGAAATAAACCAAAAGAAACAGATCAATACTTTATGTACCAATACATAAATTAGTGAGAAATACATTACAACCAATTTTAATACCTTTTGCTAATAGCAAAGTTTTAAAACGTATGAATAGACAGACTTTAAACAGAATTATCACTAACAGAGTTAAGGGTTCATTTAATCCCAATATAAATGATTACATGTGTTATAATGATAACAATCGAGATTTTGTATAACATTGAAACATTCTTAAAAAAAGATAATCAGTACAAAAATGGCAAGTGAAAGTACAATTAGACTTAACGAATAGATTTATGAAGATACACACTCAGGGGGTAGATCTAGTTGAGTCTAGACATTTCTATCACACGAGACAAGCTCTCAAAATATATTAAATAAAGTGAAGTGGATAATGTTATCGAATTTTTATATTTTGCATACCATATCTGAACAGGAACTAAGTGCAAGTGCAAGATCGATGCTTGACAGGATTGAATATTTACTGTTGCATCGAGATATCGACCGCTCAGAGGAAGCTCATGCATCGATTTTCGTCAGTGAGATAAGAACAAAGTAGCTAGTGTTAGCGTAAAACCTACGGATAAATATTTTGTATGCTATGGAATCTGTGACGAATACACCAAGTGATTATAAATATAGCCTATCAAAACACAATTTAAATAAATACAGTCACTAGTTTAAGCGATGTCTGGTAAAAGCAGATGACATAAGAAATTTGAAAATGCATGTGATATATTCATAATATGGATCAAATGTTCGCAGTGTGAAATATCAGATCTGAAGAAACTTAGAGAAACTATTCAATCCGTTTGAGAAACTGAAGTAGATAGAAAAGTACATGTTCACGTGTTAATTATATTGCAATGTGCTGGTCCCAATTACTATAATCATGTTTAAATATCATTACAGTGGAACAAAAGATTTTTCAAAAAAAGCTTTATCACGATAAATAGGTGTCACAATTACTATAATCATGTAAGATATCATTACAGTGGAACAACAAATTTTTCAAAATAGGCTTTATCACAGATAAATAGGTGTCACGGAGAAAGAAGCATCTGCACAAAAATGCTTGAATTTATTCTATTCACCCAGAAAACATTATTTCAACACAAAACACAATGTTACAATGTAGATAATTTATAGATGCGATGCATGCAGTGGGATATGTTTCAAAATAATAATAATAATAATAATAATAATAATAATAATAATCTATCAGCATCATTTACAAGATCTGTAAGTTATTTATTTTGATTTTTAAAGTATAATCGTTCCAGAAACACAAACACTTAAACGACAAAATGACATTCCTTCAGAAAATCTCGTCGCTGAAGGCGTGACAACAGCACACGGAAACTGTGTGTCCTGTGAGGTACGCCAAGGGAGATGTAATAACTTTTACAATAAAACCATCCACAAATATTCCAGGTTTTCAATTTTTGTATTTTTTGTATTTTGTTCTTGTTGTTTTTTTTTTTTTTGTTTTTTGTTTGGTACTTCAGCTCGATTCTCAAGAGAGATAAAACAATAGTCTATGTAGGTACATGTTGTATTATAATATTTTACGACGTATTGGGCAAGATTGCAAAATTGGTGTTTGGAGAATTAAGATTACAAAATGCAAATAGTGCTCACAGAGGATGATGAAACGCATTTAACTCAACATATATCTGTCATAGTTGTGAGAAAGAAATAACTGAACACATATAAAGAGATTGCGAAGCCCAAAATGTATGTGACAACAAAGTTAAAGGTCATGAAGTCTCTCGACTATGATCACTTAACAGACAACTATAGAAGTGAATCACAAAGCAAATGCAATTTTTGGAATATTCACCAGTTCACTCATATATTGTCCACTTGTGACAGCCATCTGTTCATCAAGACATTTGTAAACATTGCTCCAGATCTAGAGGTAAAAATGATACTGAACGTCGAAATTTTTTTTTCATTCAGCATTAATTTTATCATTGATAGTTTTATGATAGAAGATAAGGAAATAATATTTAGCAGGATAATTAAATTTTAAGAGAGCTTTACATGAGGCCAAATCTAGAATAACTGGATAAAAATGTACCCGATGCAAAAATTACAGACACTGAAACATTTTATAGTCATTGCACATAAATATTCGAGGAAAGACACTTATCTATATGAGGGTATCGATAACTTTGAAAGGCAAAACGAAACAGCTATAAAACCAATATAAACGTTTTACCTCTTACTGAATGATTCAGACATATCCAGCGAAGACAACAAGTATGTACATAATGTCATTGAACATTTTAACCTTCAAGCACTTGGAGACCCACATCACTATTATGAAAGCTATTTCTGATGCTATGTGTCATTTGGAGCTTCCATTAGATTTAAATGACTATCGCAAGAAATTTAAAGCTTTACATGCATTTAGGTTTAAAACTGAAAAAGATGCATAAAGTTGTTTTGTATGAACAATAACTGTGCCTTAAATCCCACACTGAAGAAAAAACAAATTTGAGACAAAAGGCAACGAAGAACTGAAGAAAGTGTTGTAAATTGATTATTAACAGTGTGTTTAGTAAACAAATGGAAAATCTTATATAAATAACAAGAGTAAAAATATGCACAGAGGAAAATATCTTTTAAATGCCAGAAAGCCCTATCATTTGTAAGATCATTTACGATGATTCAACACTGATTTAATTGAAAAACAAGACAATACAATTAACAAGATCAATTTACAGTGGATTTGCAGTGCTAGAGTTATCCAAATGGTTGATATATGAACGTTTACTACAAGCTGTAACACAAATACGGCGCTAACTGATACCGATGCATTGTGTATATACGCTGAGAAAGAAAACTTTTGAGAGTGACATATAAGGATGACATCATGTTGTATCGTATTAGTAACTATTCAAAGGATGTCATCAAGTTGTATCGTATTAGTAACTATGAAAAGGATGTCATCAAGTTGTATCGTATTAGTAACTATAAAAAGGTTGACATCAAGTTGTATGGTATTAGTAACTATGAAAAGGATGTCATCAAGTTGTATGGTATTAGTAACTATGAAAAGGATGTCATCAAGTTGTATGGTATTAGTAACTATGAAAAGGATGTCATCAAGTTGTATGGTATTAGTAACTATGAAAAGGATGTCATCAAGTTGTATGGTATTAGTAACTATGAAAAGGATGTCATCAAATTGTATCGTATTAGTAACTATGAAAAGGATGTCATCAAGCTGTATCGTATTAGTAACTATGCAAAGGATGTCATCAAGTTGTATCGTATTAGTAACTATGCAAAGGATGACATCAAGTTGTATCGTATTAGTAACTATGAAAAGGATGTCATCAAGTTGTATCGTATTAGTAACTATGAAAAGGATGTCATCGAGTTGTATCGTATTAGTAACTATGAAAAGGATGTCATCAAGTTGTATCGTATTAGTAACTATGCAAAGGATGTCATCAAGTTGTATCGTATTAGTAACTATTCAAAGGATGACATCAAGTTGTATCGTATTAGTAACTATTCAAAGGATGACATCAAGTTCTATGGTATTAGTAACTATGCAAAGGATGACATCAAGTTGTATGGTATTAGTAACTATTCAAAGGATGATATATTTGGTATCCCACAAATGAAAAAGACATTTCATGGACTTTTCAAGAATGAGTTAAAACGTGTTTCTATTAGAGAGTTTTCTGGATTAAGGTCAACAATTTATTTATTCAGGGCTGAGACGAAGTGAAAAGTTTGTAAAGGAATACAAAATTATGCAGTTAAAAATAATGTAAAATTCTAAATCAACAAAGATTATTTTTTCAGTCACAAGTAAAATTATCAAGTGGATTAGATCATACAATCAAGATATGTATAGCATCAAAATGAAACAAGAAATGTAACATTGTCTATGTATAAAGGCAAGCGCCATTTTGTTAACAACGCAACTACATCACTTTACAGATAAGTAAGCACTGTAGAGTCAAAGAGATATTTGTTTATTTCTTTTGTTTTGTTATAACTTATCTACAATCTCTCTTTGTACATCATATGTGATGATGTATTTTCCCATGAAGATAGTTTCCTTTGCGTTTTTGTCTTTTCTATAGAATAATAAATGGTATTCTCTTTTAAATCTTTGATTACAGCGTTGTACATTTTTCACGATTACCCATACTGATTTTTCAAAATGTGTACGACTACAAGCTAGTTTAATTAGGTCAGTTGAATTCTTTTATACGGTATCTAAATTCACACAATCAATCATAAACAAGGTATTTATACCTTGGTACATATCAATTAGTAACTCTAAAGCATCCAATTTATCTTCAGGATCTATCGGGATCAATTTCTCGCGTCTGAGTAAGTTTTCTATTGTGAGTTTTATTTATTAGAAAATTTGAGCAGGTAATAACAATGTAATTGAAAAGTTCTCTGGATTCAGTCTCTATCGGATCTAGAGCATACAGTCTTTCTAAAATCAGTCACTCCACAAATTATCACATGATGATATTCGCATAAGTAACGACCTTTCCGTTGATTAAGGGACACTTAATAATTAATACAATATAATTGATTTTATTTGTTTTTTTCTTAATACTAGTATTTACCTGAGCATATAAAACAAAATACAGATTCATTTTGTGAGCATGTACATTGTCTTTCTGTTGATTTTAAAGTGAATACCTAGTTGACCGTATGTTACTTTTTTTCAGTGTGTTTTTGTTGTTCATCAAAGAAATACATAGTTGTTTCTGTAAGCTCTTGGATGAATTGGAAACCAAGTGAATAAACAAATTGATATACTAACTGAGGTTTGTTTATATTACTGCGTTACGAAATCTTTTCCTGACCAGTTTTTCCATTATTTTGCACTGTACCAAATCAGCCTTTAAACTCATTCTGGAAGAATCAAGTGTGAGGTTCGTTAATGTTGCGTTGGCTGGCACGTATAACTTTTACTATAGACTACGAAGCGAACAGTGTTTTTGCCAGTATTTTATGCATTATCAGCTCCAGATCGTAACTTTCAGCATTTTCACTCATCATGCCTTCACCAATCCTATTTGTACTAAGTAAAGCAGGTAACAACAAATACTTCTTTACAATGAAGAAGTTGTAGTCATTCAACCTGAAAAGAGTATTGTTTCGGTTAGTGATGTGTATGTGATACATTGATATATTGGACTGAGGTATTTAATTCCTTGTGGTATCTTTTACTACTTTAAAGGAGTTATGTCATTAATGTACGTTGGCATTTGTATGTATTATCTCCAAAAAAAACGTTGACGATTTGTTTTGCAAAAACTTGTAAGCAATAAGCAGAATAACACCCAGCACAAGTGCAATTGATATGTACTCGTACTTTATGTGTTCATAAGAACGCGGTAGTATTCATTAAGTTGTCATGGTTTTTAAAGTTTTGCATTATTTAGTAGCTGAGGAGATGCATACATGAATACAGAGCAAAGCATCATCCAGCTTGTTCAAGTATCTAATCACAAAACCCTGTTCTCTCAATCCTTGGTTTAAGTATTCAAATGTCTTAGCTCTATTTTCTTCGAACTTTGCAGTTTTTTCCTGTAGTTGTACAAAGACATTAACATGCCTAATTCTCTCTTGCTAAAATCGAAAAATCAATATACATCCAGGCATTAGTGATGTGTTCTTATGAAACTCCTTTGTATTATCAATTTCCTCTTTAACTGTTCTAATTTTATCAAAGAACGCTATATTATTTATACCCTTTTCAGTGTTCAACTGAGTTTTAAAAGTCTCTATAGTCTGGTTTTAACTTTTACAATTTTACTGCTTAATGTTAGAATCTTTTTATCTGGCTCAGCTTTAAAATGCGCATAGGTGTAGTGTAAGCTTTAGTTCCAAATTGTCGCACTCTCTCATTTGTTTTCATCATAGTATCTAATTCGTCAATAATACCTTGTACTGCACTAATGTTATTAGCAACTTTTCTTATCTGTTTTGTCCAACCTAGGCATGTAACTTGTTGTAATATTCAGAGAATGTGAAATATTTTATCGTTTTGGTCATATTATTCAATTCTGGAATAGATGAATCGTAAGTTGTTTTCATACATTTTATCGTTAACAATTATTTGGTGTTTGTTTGCCTCATTTGTTATGGTTATTTCGGTTCAATCTTTCTTCTTTTGCAACTCTTCTTCGTTATCTCGTAAAATGTTTTGTCATAGTGCGGCATGTTGTTTATCAACTTTTGGAATACCATTCTTTGTAACCTCGATATTGAAGGTAGGGTTTAATCTAAGTTCAAACGAGTCTTTTGTTTTGTCTCAGTTCTTGTATCCGACGATACGTCTCATTTTCATGACCCTGTAACTCAATAGCAATAAGATATCGTCACCACCAATAGCATTTACAGTCTAATTTCAATTGGAATCTGCAATGCAAGTTTAAAACGCTGAAACAATCTTTTCGTCATCTAGATAATTTGCGAAAATATTTAGCATAATTAACTTTTGTTTTGAAAAAACGAATCTAGTGCAGTGAAAACAGATTTTGTAATACATGTGTTGTTAATATTTTGTCCGATCAAATGCATTGAAAGAAGCATGTTCAGCCTTTTGGACCATATTTATCTGCTAGGGGATTAATCCTACCATATGATACTTTCATCTGTAAATACCAGCAGTAATACTACTAGTAAAATATCTATCTTTTAATAATTTAATTTACGTTTTGCCAGTAGTACATATCATCAGCTATGACATTTTTATTTTGTGTCTTCATGTATCTCCAACCGCATTTCGACAACATGTTAACAATTGTCACGGATCAAATTAGAGTGTTTCACATGTACAGGATTAAAAAAAAATTACCTGTAAAAGTATTGTACACTCACTCAGGAATTTATTAATCTTGAAATATACTTGTTGCCATCCACTCCACCCAGTTTAGCTGATGTTGCCAAAAATTTGATCTTACACTGTGCTCTGTATATATTTATAGATTAATCACTGTCATATTTTAAAGTGCTATTGTGAACAATGTTCAATGGTTTGTATTTGAAATAATTTTTGTTTGTGCAGTAAATTTTTATCACGTTAAATATGTTTCATGCATCATAAAGTATATATAAGGATAACTATGTGTTAGTTTTTAAAATCTGGCATCCATTAATTCAGCTAGTCTATCTCATATATTTGGCAAAATATGTGGAACGAAAACGCCAGAAAGAAGTTTTGTAACATAACACCCATCACTTGAGAGTGGCATTCCTCATGCAAAACAAATCGCAGAGATGAGGTGGTATTGTGCCGACGGCGTATAGGCCCGACATACCTGACCCATGCAAACCTCTTGAAGGGTGAACCTCGACCAGAATACATACCATTCAAGTGTCCACTGATAGTAAAACACATTCTGGAAGAGTGCATATCTTGAAATTAAACGTGAAATCTCTAAACAGGTTTATTAACTTTAACTTTTTTGTTTATTAAATGCCGTTGCGCTATACCACAAGTAGATGTTGCTATCCATTCCACTCAGTTTAGTTGATGTTGCTAAAATTTCATGTTACAGTGTACTCTGATTCTGTTTATAGATTCATCACTGTCAAATTTTAAAATGTAGTTTTCAATACTGTTCAATGGTTTGTATGTGAAATAATTTTTGTCGGTGTAGAAAAATGTTATCTTGTTAAATATGTTTGATACATCATAACATATGCATAAGGAGAAATGTGTGTTGGTTTTTGAAAGGTGTCATCCATTAATGCATTCATTTATCCCATTTTATATAATATCGAATAATTTAGACTTTAGGCCGATTGTTCATTATGTAGATCATACAAAAGTGTGGACGTGTTAAGCAACCAGGTCTGACTTAGTCAGTGTGATTTGGACACAGTTCAAAACCTTAGTATCAAATTAGCTTTTTCTTAATAGGAAAATACATTCAGCCTCTATTTAATTAATTAGTATATAATTATTTGGTGATTTATTTCTTTAATTTGTTCATTTTCTCTACTGTATTACCATTTAATTATCATACTTAAATCTTTGAACTACATTGAAACTTCTTTTCAGGTTCTCTTTCCACACCGAAAGCATTGCAAAACCTTAAAAATTGTCAACCCGTTAATATCCCGGATTTTACAGAAACATGATTTGCTCGTACAATCTAGAAAATGCATTCTTTGCTTCTGGCTGCCTAGTCACCAGTTTCTGAATGGATGATCCGATATACTAACTTTAAATATTATATAAATCGGTTTACACACACACACACACACACACACACACACACACACACACACACACACACATACACACACACAAATATATATATATATATATATATATATATATATATATATATATATATATATATATATATATCGCAAAACGTGTGGAATGAAAACTCCATGAAAAGAGGGTGGATACCCTGACATAGTCCATTGATAGTGGACGAAATTCTAGTCGAGTGTATCGACTTCCACCCAGTGAGACATCATTTTTTATTTTTTTAAAAATAGATTACTTTTTAAATTATATTTACATTTAGGTATGTGACTTCGATTAAGAAATTGGGTGATGATGTACCATCCGAGAAAATATTGGACTTACTTTATATCTCAAATTTTTACCAATTATTTAAAGATTTTATCATTTTACCTTTATATTTCATTTCATATCTATTGTATAGAATTTGAACATCTTTAACTTTTACATTTACCTTCTAGTAATTCATGTTTACATTCACTTGGAAGGATTTATCTTCCTAGGGTTTTCTGCAATTCTTCCTTTTTACATTTTTGGAACTTTGGTTTTAATTGGCACCATATATCCATTATTGTGCTGAGGTATCATTAAGTGCTAATACATACATGCATTGAGTTTACATTCTTTGCATCTCTATTATTTTGTAAATTTCTTTTTTCCATTTCTGCTATCACATTTTCTTGATTCCATATGTAACATTTTGCAAGTGATTTCATCTTCGGTGCATGTGGTGTTTGACACGTTATTTCCTCAGAACATCTCAGCGACGATTGGACATCGTCCTAACATAAAATGCTGATTGTACAGTTTGTTTTAGTAGTTCATTTCAACTACTACTAGATGTCAAATAAAAGTTGAAATACTATCTCTTCAAAATCTGTGTATTAAAATACTTTGAAATTGTATTAGATTTTACTTTATCTATGTGGTGTAAAAACTCTTCCACTATTAACTGATTTTAGTTACTTTTATGGTAATTCTTTGTAACAGACAGTTTTATTGATATGCTAAAATTGTATATGGTCAACCTTTCATCCAGGAACAAATGCACAATTCATTGTACAGTTGACATGATTCCTACACCTCCTTTGAATAAAATTTGCAAGAAGTTGAAATGTTGATGATTGAATGTTGATGTTTTTTTCCGTACCTTTCGTTATGTTCCAAATCTCATATACAAGTTTGTGGTCTTTGGCCTTTTACGCTGTATTCTTTTTTCAGCTTTTTCAGATGTCATTTTTAAAAATGTTATCTGTTTTAATTTCTTCCGTAATTTTATTTATTATCCTTCTCTGCTGTTGGTACATTATAGTCGCTTTATCACGTTTTTCCTATGTACCATTATGTTATTTACTAGTGAAGTTTTCGGATATACTTTCTTATGTCGCTCTGTTTTCTTGATCAAGACAAATTCGCACGCTGTGGAAGCTTTAATGCTCTTATACGCTGCAATTTCTAGATCTATAACATTCAAGAAACTCGTTCTATTTCAAAAACGCTTAGTTTTCATGCTGTTCAATACTTGTATCTGTGTATAGTGTTTCCTCCGTTTCTGGGGAAGAGATGTTTCGTTGACACATGACTTATTTTAATATAAGAATATTTCGAGTTGGTTCACAGCTGTTGCACGATTCATCATATCATTTCCACTTTTTGAGTATATACTTTTCACGGTTTGTTCTTTGGGTATTCAAATCTTTCAGACTTTGTATATTAATTTCTTTCGTAATCTGATGTTATATCTTTCTCTGCCATTGGATACAATATAGTCGCCTTATTACGTTTTTCGTACGCACCATTACGTTAATTACTAGTGAAGTTTTCGGACATACTTTTTTTCGTCCCTCTGGTTTAGTGATCAAGCCAAATTCTCACGCTGTGGAAGCTTTAATGCTTTTATTCTCTTATACGCTGTAATTTTTACATCTATAGCATTCTAGAAGCTCTTTTATTTCCAGAAACGCTAAGTTGTCATGCTGCTAAAAATTTTTTATCTATGTATTGGGTTTCCTCCATTTCCGGAGGAGAGATGTTTCTTTGACACATGATTTATTTTAATATAAAGATATTTGGGAGTTGGTTCTCAACTGTTGCATGATTCATCATAGCCTTTCTATTTGTTTTAGTATATATGTTTTACCGTATGTTCTTCCGGTCTTCAAATCTTTCAAACTTTGTATCCGCCATCTTGTGTGTTGCATAAAGATTTCCATTGTTTGATAAGCGTGCCCTCTGTGTCCTCTCCTTCAAATCTTCGAGTTTGCACATGACTGGATCGCCTAAAATTACTTGCGTGTTTTTAAATATTTCATAGGCAAAGTTAGGGTGGTAGCCCTTTAAAACATGTTTTGTATTTCAAAATTCTGACTTTCACCTATTTTGAATGTAAACGTTATAAAAGTATCCGTTGTCAAATAACCAAATAAACTGATCCATACTTTTTAAATGCTTTGTTTTTTTCCCACTCTCTGTGATCAGTGTTATTGTAGCCCTCCATTAGCTTTGGTAGAATGCCAACCCATTTTGTGGTTTCATTTTGTGTGAAATATTTCCATATTTTTGTCTGTATGGGTATTATAAATTGTTCTACGACAATTATTTATTTATTTATCTATTTGTCCAAGTAAGTTGAAAGCATTCTATATTTTCTTTTCGCATCAAGTTCTTAGCTTTCCTGTTGATCATATCTTTTCCCCAATCAAATTATATCTCTTCAGGTTTTCGATTATAAATATCTCTTTAAATACATGGAGTATATGATCTGCGTTTTCTTGTTTCCCATTTCTTAGTCCATGTCTATTTTGGGACGACATGTCAAATGGTATTTGTATCCAATTGTTTAGTTATCATATTCTTGCATGTCAACAGTGTCTGCTTCCCTGGTCATTAACGTGACTAACATAAACTCTTTTGTAGGGAAATATTGTTCTCTCATGGTGATGTAATGCGTCTTTCAATTTTGCTTACTTTATTTTTTCCTCTCCCGTTTAAGTTGCTCCCACAATTGGTTGATATTTGTATAAGCAAATGGACTTTCAGGATTGTAGTAAAGATGTCTTAAAGATTTGTGGATTGTCTCCACTGAAGCGATGTGCTTTTAGAGCATTATTTAAAACGGTATAAACTTATCGAGAAAATATTCTCTTCATGTGTTATTCACAAGATACTTTTATTTTCAGCAATTTGCAAAGTTTGTTTAATCCTTTCATACTTATGAATGATTTAAGATTTATGTCAAACGTTGCCATTTTCGTGGTTGGTTCTAAAATAGCTGCTACATATACTGATTCAACGTTTCTTTGCTTGAATCTAACTTTGTTCTCCGTAAATTATATATTTGTTTTTGATCCTAAGGATTGACCTTGTAAAGTTTATGAGATCTTGAACTTGTACTGTAAATTTAGCTGAATTCATTTTTGTGCATGTACCCATATTAAATATGTAATTTATTCCTTCCTCATACCATAATATTTAACCACCTTGCTACCAGGGTTCATGATGCGTATTTCGATCATTAACTTTGACAACACTTTTGTCCCATTGAAACTAAAACACCTGCACATTATTACTTGACAACAATTTTGTTGATTCCATGTCAATCTCCTGAAATATTTATATCACCTCTTGGACAACTGCTAGATTCTATACAATATAGCATTTCGCCATTATTTATGTAGCATGAAGAGAAAATTCAATTATTGTTATAGATTTTTCTTTTTTTGAAATAAAGCAAAAATACAGCCTGGCAGTCGGCTTCTAACCCTACTGAACATTGGTGTTCTTTAGCAATCAGGGAGCATATAATAAATCGCAACGACTGGTTTTGCACCCAGTCACCTGTTTAAACGGCTTAGAAGGCAGTGTCATCCATAGAAATCAACCCCCTTTAAGCATTGCTGCTATGTCCACAACGGAGGTTAGGCCGCATCTCCTAACTGCTTGTAGATTGTCGCAATTCAGATCTCTGCAATCCGACAGGCGGCCAACCTATAAGACCGCAAAGCATTCCCACAGCTATCTATGCAAAGGTTTACATTTCCTTCCATATTCTACATGTCACTGTTAATGTTTCATATGGTATATGTGAACACAAATATGTATTGAACTCAGCGTTAAATATTATTTGTGTGAAATATCTTAAAAATATACAAACCCTTTTGAGATTCTTTTGTACAAAGTAGATACAGTAAATCGTTTATTTTAGTTTTGTCTCTCCTTTTTTAGATTTTAAATTGTCTCATTCGATGGTTATATTTCTTTTTAGAAATCGATATAAAAAATAACATGTGGTCTGCTGCGTTAGAAACATCAACATGTGTACTACTATAGATTGTTTTAGCATAAGCTTTTTTTTTTTAAATTTAGCACTTCTTTTTATTTTTAATTTTTCCAAAAAAATTCTTTTTAAACATCAGTTTATTATTCAGCACTTGCGACTTTCAGTACTACATTACATTTGATAGTGGGAATACCAAACAGAAAGCAAGAATAGAAAAAAATGTATGATTGTAACCTGGTATGAGTACTTCGTATCGAGAAATTTGGTAAGACCAGAAACCTTGATACATAATTGATCACTATGCTTTTATTGAGTTATATTATTTTAGTTTGATATTCTCCATTTATGTAGACAATTATTTTCTTGTCAATAACTTTTGTTCCTGAATGAATTTCATTTACATCTATTTACATTTGCGATACGTATCTATTTGCTAATAAAGGAATAACTGTTAAAATGTTAACAAAATTTTTTGTTTGACATATTATGCTAAAATCATTCAGCTTTCCGGAATCGCTAGCCTGGCGTGAGTTGGTACAATGGTATCTTTTATGTAAACCAGTCTGTCCATGACGTCATTTTTGTGTAATTTGCACACTTACCTTCTAGTCTGCTATAAGTAAATGAGCGTGCTAATACGCTACAACAGCGAAAGCCGTCAAAGTGTATTTGCAATATTGACTCATTTTGGCTGAAATATCATATTTAGACGGAAGATACTAAAAACAAAGCTAGAAATGTACTTGTGAGCTGATTTTCTCAATGAACGTCCAGTAGTTCGGTTTAACTTTTTCTACTTTCGATTTCTTGTTCCGCCATCTTTGCCGTTTTGTGTTACTTTTTTACATGAACATCCTTAGTTAAAAGTTATTATTATTATTATTATTATTTACAACAATGACTAATTATACCCCATCACACTTCTTGCACGTAGATTTATTCCCGGAATCATTGGAGATGTACATTTTGAGACGAGCACTGTATGTCCCTTTTCATTTGGGGGATGTATGTTTTCCACCTTTCCATCACAAAGTGATTCTCACATTCTTAGATAATATGTGCTATTTAAACATAAGGCATTCTGTGAATTTTTTTTGTATTGGTATCAATTTTCATAGATTTAGGAAAAATGACTTAACGGGCCAAATTTCATCTCGGGTTCATATAGACCAGTGGATCCCAACCTTTTTGAGTATGAGGACCCCTTTTTAACCTCAAAAAGGTTGCACGGACCCCCACACGCTAATAGTTGTAATTTTAGGCAATGGCGGGGATAAACATTTTGCAGCTTGGCGTGCTAAATTCGAACATGCCTTGCTCGCAGCGGTCGGGATAACAGGAAAGCAAGAGCTTGCTGGTGGAGCAATACTTGCTTCGAAGCAATGTGAATTCGCGGACCCCTCGGAATAACCCCGCTACCCCCCAGGGGTAAACAGCCCACAGGTTGGAAACCACTGAAATATACACCAACTAGTTGTTCTCTGGCGAACCAGTCAAAAAAAAAAAAAAGGAGGTGGAGAACAACTTGTTGGTCTAGGGTTCATATATATGGTATTTTTATGAAGGCCAAAAAGCCAAAGCATCATAAATTACAAATTAGCAAATAAAATATAATCCTTTTCATGGTTTCTGCTCATAAAAACTGCAAACAAGTTATTTTATCGCCTGAAGAAAATACAATTTCTTCAAAAAGTGAGCATTTTTTGTACAGTATTGTATATAATGAATAGAAATCAGAAATAGAATGTTGTTTGGGGTTAATTCTTCAAGAAGTCACTACTCAATATAGCCAGATTGTTCTTGAGACTTAATTTGCAAATGTATGTCGTATATAAGAGGTTTTGTATGGTTTAGGAGATCATATTGAAATATACAGATTACAACCACACTTTATCTTTTCTAAAAAAGTAGACTGCATGTGATAAATATGGGTAAAACTAACAATAAAATAAAGAAAATAACTAAAACTCCAAATAATGAAAACCTTCATTCATGTTTTATTCATGTGAAAAACAAATGACATTCGTAATATCCGTCTCCTTACTTTTCAAATAAATCAAAAAGGAAAATGTAACAATTGACAATCCAGGTATCTGTTCCTTATAAATGCCTACCTGTATGAGAAACTTTTTTAGACTAATTCATCTAAAAATATTGTTTTTATGATTCCAGATTTGCATAAAATATTTATTTTTCTCTAATATTTCTTGTGAAAACTTCAATACAGTACTGTATATATTTTTTCAGTTTTACTTCTTTTGTTTTATTTCATAGTTCTATTGTGTTCTGATATTTTTTGTGACATAACAGTATCAAATTACTTTTTAAAAAGGGTAAAATAATGATAAAGGCACAGACAAATGAAGATGTTTATGTGGGGGGATGGGTGTTACAACAGTATGAGCAGGCAAAAATAATTGCAGATGGTGGGCGGGGTCGTCTTATTTTAGCAGAAAACAACCACATCTGCACAAGATACAAGTATACATTTGTATGAATCTTTTTTTTACTACATTAATTTAATAACCATATGTATCAAGCAATTTTGATACTCTATTGTAGCAGTAATCATAAAAGCAAACTGAGTGTAAATATAGTTGCTAGCCCTACCAGCTGTTCAAGGGAGAGAACTGATATGCATTTCTGGTTGAAAATGAGCAGGAAGTACCGGTATGTTAAAATATGGCTCTATTCCCACAAAAGGAAGAGAAATCATAGAAAATTCGGACATATTCGATATTTAGATACATAAATGAAACCTCTCCTGCATGAAATAATCACCGATCCACATTGTTTCTGGATTTTTCAAGAAACTTTTCTCAGAGCCATGTCAGATTCTTATCAATACTGCATGGTTTCAAAGGAAAGCTACATGGTTTCTTTTGCACAGATGATGATGTACAATTTTCCCGCCATCCATGAGATAATCCAATCAGAGTTAAAAGAATGGGAGCCTCATAAAAAGGGGTACCCTCCCTGTACAAAAACAGTAAGATGGTGGCCTTCTGCTGATGGAAACACCACCTGGCAGCATTGTTATAATTACTTATTGTTACCAATGAAGGGAAATTGGATACTTTTGTAGGAGTTAACACTGTTGGCATAAACTAAATTGTTTGGTAGAGAAGTTTCTTCATGCCAATGGCAAGCTATATGGGATAAATCTGTAGGAGTTGACACTGTTGGCATAAACCTGATTCTTTAATAATGAAGTCGGTGCATGCCAATGGCAGACCAGATTGGATACATTTTTAGAAGATGAAACTCTTGTCATATTCATTGGTCGGGAAGTCCGTGGATGCCAGTGGCAGGCCAGATTGGATACTTTTTTAAGAGTTGACACTGTTTCCATGTACAAGATTATTTGGTCTTGAAGTCCCTGCTTATAAATGGCAGGCCAGATTGGATAAATATGTAGAACTCGACACTGTTGGCATAAACCAGATTCTTTGGTAGGGAAGTCCCTGGTTGCTAATGCTAGGCCAGAATGGATAAAATTGTATGAGTTGATGATTTGGTAGTGAAGTCCCTGCATATAAATGGCAGGCCAGATTGGATAAATATGTAGAACTTGACACTGAACATAACCAGATTCTTTGGTAGGAAAGTTGATGCATGCCAGTGGCAGGCTTGATTGGATAAATTTGACTGGGTTCAGACACTGTTGGCATAAACCATATTCTTTGGTGGAGAAGTCTCCACATACCAGTGGCAGGTCAGATTGGATCAATTTGTAGGAGTTGAAATAGTTCGTGTAAACCATGCCTTGGTTTCACTAAAATTCTAAAAATTATTCTCAAATTTAGGCATTATATAATCTTGCTTATGATACTTTATGTAATGCCTTCATTTTTGTCAGAGGTAGAGATGATGGAAAGGAGGCACAATCACATTTTAGTTTTAAAATATAACGAACGGATACTCTTTTGTTCTTGATAAAAGAGTTGGGGAATTTGTAAAATTTGTGGAGTATTCAAAATTTCCTTAGAGATAAGGAATGAGCTACTTAAGTGGTAGTTAAGTAGGAGTTATATCCCTTTAACTGTATCTGTCACTCTTGTATGTTAGGACTTGGCTTCTTTTAAAGCAATTCATCAGGAAGGTGTCTGGCAGAAATAAAACAGCATGACGATATGGTCTGGAGATTTCATTTGTTTTGTAATGTCCATATATAACATCAGTATTTGATAAATCTTTACCTGACCATATGGTGTGGACTTTTATTTTTCTCACAGTCCATAACATTAGTATTTGATGATTCTTTGCCTGAAGAACTGTCATCAGCTAACATGATTTTTTTATTTTTATAATATTGTCAAGTTTTGACATCTCAGAATCTGTGTGGCTTTGCAGGGTTAAAAAGCTAACAGGATTCGATGTTTCCCTGGCAGTAATTGGTTGTTACATTTCAATAAGTAACAAGTAGTAATATGTCCATTATATGGACACTATTTGTTAAGAATTTTCGATTGTATTGGCAGCGTTCACCAAATACAGGTCTTTTGTGTAAATTTACTATTTGTCTGGGGAAGCACTTGTCAGAACAACTTGTGCCTCCTGATCAGGGATCATTAATATAAATCACTCCAAAAAATCGTCAAAAAAATCATCCAAATGATTTTTTATTTTTTTTTTACTTCTGATGATAAACTACACAGATTTTGTGACCTAAATGAGACCTGATTGGTCCTGATATGTGATAGTGTGTTGTTTTAAGTGATGACTGCTGGGTCTTCTGTTTTTGATTGATATTTGAATCAAGAAGACAAGGTAATACAAGGTGTTTACAACACCATGCAGGCTAGGAATCATAAAATGTTTGAGCTTGAATTTGATTGTGAGATATTGTTTCAACCAGTCACAAATGACTTGACATTTGAAAGGTCAGTTTTGATTGGCTGAAACTAAAAACTGAATCTCCAAATCAAGCTCAGATGTTCATGATTTTCAGGCCAGGCCACAATAATATGCGGTTGTATAACTTGAAACTCCAGAAATGAAACTTGAGCAATAAGTTATTTTTCAAACTAAATTGGTTTTCCAATAGAGTAATCAATTAGTTGAATAAACTTTATCAGGAAGTAATCAGTAAGAACATAAATACAAAGAAAAATTTGCATTCGAGTTTTATTGTGTTGCCTAAAGTGAAAGGACATTATTATTCATAAAGTTAACATCACAAATTTATTTACTTGTTTATTTATCTCATTTATGTTTTTAAGGCTGGGTGATGCAGAAGAGCACCACTGGGGTTGTGTGACCAGCTGATGACAGAAAATGATGAAAGTATTTCATTGGAAGGATGCTGTCTATATAGACTGGTTTGGATCCGTGTATTTCTGTTTGCTGATAATGACAGGTAAGGAGTTCTACTGCCTTGAATGGAGAATACGACTTTGGAACTTAAAATCATTATTATTATCATTACTGAAAATTGCATCTTACCCACGAGTGGCTCTTGTATTTATCAAGTATATTCTGAGCAAGAAAAAAAAAATAGTTTCATCAGTAAACCGCAACTTAAGTGGTGCTGCCCTATACATTTCTCTTTTCTGTCTATCCATGTAAGAACAGGAGCATTTTATTATCCAGGATGTAATTTATTTAAATTCAGAGACTAATGAGTTTTCACAATAAGTCATGTTATAACTTGGGGAAATAAAGAATATGTATTTCTTGTATATTTCATTGATATTAATTTTTTTTAGCTGCACTGTTCATAGACCAGAGGAGCTTATGTATTGATCTGTCATCTGTTAGCACAAGTTTGTTATTGCTACTCCTCCTAAAGTACTTGAAGGATTGCTGTGAAACTTTACACATACATTTATCACATGGTCTAGTTTGTCATAAAAGAAAATTGTGCGGTTTGGACATCCAATATGGCTGCCACAGCAGCCATCTTGAAAATGTTGCTATTACTACTCATTCTGAATGGAAAGTAATATTGATGTGAGATTTTCACCAAAAGACTTCATATGATATTTTGTTGGTCCTAAATGAAATTGGTGCTGATCTGATATTCAATATGGCAGCCAACAGCAGCCATCTTGAAATGTGGTTATCACTACTCCTGAATGAAAAGTAAAATATTGATATGGGGTTTTCACCAGAAGACTTCTTATGATGTCTAGTTGGTCCTAACTGAAATGGATGCATACTTGCACATCCAATATGGCTGCCAAAGTGGCTATCTTTAAAATCTTGTTATCGTTACACCTCCTGAATGGATGGTCATATTGACATGGGGATTTTATTAAATGACTTCTTGTGAGGTCTGTTTGTTCCTAGTTAAAATGGTGCTGCGAATACATCCAATATGGCCACCACACAGGGCCATCTTGAAAATCTTCTCACTACTCCTGGATAAATGGTTGATCATATTGATATTGTGCTTTCACCAAAAGACTTCTTTTGATGTCTAGTTGCTCTTAAATGAAAATTTGCCAATCGGATATCCAACATGGCCACTATGGCAGCCATCTTGAAAATCTTGCTATTGTGATTTTTCCAAAACAGAAAGTCATATCAACATGAGGTTTCCGCCAGAAGATTTCTTATGATGTATTGTTCTTCCTAAATCATGTCTTATTGCTCCTAAATGAAAATGGTACCAATCTGACATCCATGGCAGCTAATTTGAAAACCTTGCTATTGCTAATGAATATCAGAGATGGTTTCAGTACTGAGCAGTTAAAAGGAAGAAATAGTCTTATCATGCATTCCTGGAAATACTCTTTGGCCAGTAGAGTGCAAGTCCCTAGAAGGGACTCTTGTTTCACTTTTATGATGATAATGCACATTTTTCAAAACATTTTATGAGGCTACTGTGCGCTTACCGAAATGCTATCAAAATTCCTGTGGTGATCACTTGCATCCTGGCATTAAGGGATTTAAGTCATACAAATTATTCCAGTATGCCAGCAAATATGATCACTATTACTAAAAACAAAAACTATTCAATGATTTCTTCTGCAAAAAATGTGCATCAGAATTTGACCGAATTGAACATGGCCACCATTACTAAAAATAGAACAATCTTTAAACAGCTTCCTAACAACTGTTCTTCAGAATTTGATCATGTGTGAGAGAAAGCATCCTGGTTTTTAAGTTGTGTATATGATGCAGATCCACCGTATAAAAATAGAAAAGGCTTGAAACAAACCTTTTTTTTGTTAAAAAGAAACATGCTCAATATAATTTGACCAGCCACAAACCACCCTTGTGGAACTTACACAAAAAAGACACCAAGTTCAGCAAAGAAATGAGATTTAATGCAACAAAAGTGATACCAAGAAATCAACAAGACACATTTTTTACCTTTAATCTGATACAGATATGCCAACCAATTATTAAGTGTCGAAATTGCTCAGTGATTGTTAATATGAAAATAAACTAAATCAGTTCAGTGATCTTTTAAAATTGCACTGGTTCAGGGTTGGACAAATTGGTTGTCCACGCACCCGGGATTACCAAATTTTTGTTTTTGGACTACTTAACTGTAAGGTTCTAAAGCTGATGGGACTACTGGCAGCATTTATTTTAGCAGTAAGTATAAATTGTAGTCCTCCAATGTAAGATATCAACCCTGATATTTATTCTATGGACTGGTTGAAGTCTTACCGCTTAAATAAGCAGTGCTGTGATGCATGTTCCCAAGTCAGTCAACCCTGGAACTAGAGGCCAAATTTTCAAGAATATCTCACGTAGTTGGCAGTACATATTGACACTTGCACAGATTGAAGTTTTATTGCTTTAATTGTACTATGCTTACTGCAATGCCGTTTTTTTACTGAAGTGTATCCAAGCACAACCAGGTGGTTGAGTTTTTCGAACTCTCTTTTGCACCATTTCACTTGGTTGAAGAGCAGTGCAGAGGAATTCCAAGTTGTTTAACATGTGTTACTTTTCTTTAACGAAATGAATATGGCTAATCGAATTTGGCCAAATGTACTCAGAATTTATTTTATACTTCATTTAAAAACAAAATAGCATTTAGCAATGCTGTAATGCTTTTAAAGACTTTTCCTGAAATTTTAATAATTTGTATTTTTAAAAAAAATGTATATAGTTATGCCATAGGCTGATCTGAAACAGGCCAAGCTGTACACTTGCACAGGCCTTTTTATCCGGGCTTAGCATTTTATTTTTATTTGATTTATAATTTAAGGAACACATTTTTTTTCCTTTATATTTATTTTGCAAAAAATAAAATAGATTTCTCTTGTTTCAAGCTTTCTTGTGGCCATAGCACAAAAACAGTTTCACTTGATTGCTTGTCCAGTTTAAATTATAGATATTTGGATACTGAATGTTAAAAACCCCCAGAAAGAAAACAAAATTGCATAAACTATTTTATGTACTTGGAGTTTTTCTCTCTGTTTTCCTGAACCTTTTACCACCTTACAGGTTAAATTTAAATGTTATTCTGTTGAATAATGTGGGCTTCAAAATATACATTTTGATGTGGGCTACCATAGTTTCCCCCTTTTGGTAGCCCATGGGACTACCAGACATAATAATGGTTTGTCCACTCCTGTAGTTGATGATGCTCAGACCATCTATTTTCTCCCATTCTCCTAATTCCATATATGGCAGAGCTCAGGTTTGTCCAGAAGTAATCATGTGATCAGTATATCCCATAATATATTTTGTGTTAGAAATTAAGAATCAGCTTGGCATGCTTCCAAATTGTAATAGCCATGATGAAAATATGTAACAAATTCTGGTAACATATTGAGGTAACTTCTACCCGTTTTATTTATATTTTTGACCAAACGAAAAAGGTGTAGTCTTAGTGAATTTTATAAGCACGTGCTTCCAGTCACATGATATGGCATTGATCATGTAGCACCATTATCATTTGTAAAGTTTTGCTAAGAGGTAGATATACAGTGGTGCATACCTGCAGGTTTCTTTACTCCAGTATCATGCTCAGGTTGTGAACGCAGTAAACATGACTACATATATGATGACTCCAGTGAACAAGCTGGTAAAACCCTAAAAAACTAGATGAGTATAAAAAAAAAATGTGAAACCTTCAACTTAGAATTTGATTCCAAAATTTAAGAAGTAAAGAAGAAAATAGTATCACACCCAAAAGAATTTTAACATCTTATATTTTATCTTCTTGTACTTTCTGTTTGCATTTAAAATTATATAGAAGGGTTTATCTTCCAAAAGTTTTTGTGCATTTCTTCATTTTTACATTTTTTGAACATTACTTTTAGTTGGCACCATATAGCCACAATTGTGCTGAAATGCCATTAAATGCTACTACGTACAAACATACATATTCAAACCTGCCTGAAACATTGTATCCTGGCATGAAGGGCTTTCAAGTTTGTACAAATAAAATATGGTTGCTGCTACTAAAAATAAAAAATAAAATTCTCTGAAAAACTGCTGAACAGAATTGGCCCAAATGTGACAGAAATCACAATGGCATGACAAGGTTTCAAATTTTTACATAATAATGTTGATCTGCCATCAAATATGGCCACCATTACTAAAATTAGACAAGGCTTTATATAACTTCTTTTTAAAAACCGTTTAAGAAAATTTGACCAAATCTGCAGCAAACACTGGAGTATGAATGGCTTTTTTTATGTTCTTTTTTTAGTCTTTTTTCTTTTTATAATTGTCCCAGACACATATAGAGATGCCAGGGTTGTGGCCATTAATTCACCTCTTACAAAATTTGCACAAAAGTATCATTATATAAGTAAATAAATCAAGAGTAGGAGAGAGAGAGAGAGAGAGAGAGAGAGAGAGAGAGAGAGAGAGAGAGAGAGAGATAGTGTGTACTGTAGTTCAGTATGATAAGTCTTTACATGATAAAATGAAAATAACTTTATCCAGAAACAACTTGCTCTACTGAAGCACATTTATGGAAATCATCCATTTTTTCATAAATGTTTTGCCTTCAGAACATTTTAAACTGATGCACATTTCTACTAAATGACTGTTGTTTAAAGCTAGTTTAAAAAGTGATATCAGAGGATGGGGATTAAACTTCTTGCACTTATAAATGTAATAGTTTGCATGCATTAACATAAAATTGAATACATCATCTGCCTCTTGCTTATTGTATATACCAAACAACACATTTTCTTTAGATAAATTAAAATTTTGTATGAGTACATTTATTAGTAATCAGTGACACAAAGTCTGTCGAAAACCTCTGAACTATGTTACATTCTCAAAAGAGATGGCATATGGATTCAGGAAAATGCCCACAAAAAGCAAATGTTATTATCAGTTATACCAATTTTAAATAAAAATGTTTTCCTAGCAATAATTCTATGCAGAATCTTTATCTAAAACCACCTTTTTTGTGAACACTTTGTTAATCTGAATGTGAGAAAAAATATTTGCCAGTTGTAATCTTCTATTTGACCAATTTCTCTTTGCCACTTGCCTCTTGAGGTAAGAAGTTCCACATTTTTGATCAATTTCCTGTGAATACTTTTGCAGCCCTTCCTGTCCACTTCATTGTAAAGTATTTTAGAACTAATACATGGATCCATGAGTTTTTCTGTTAGTCTAATACTCTTTTATCTGATATTTAATTATTGCTCTTAATAAGCCTTGGTATACAGTGAAACCCCGCAATAACGCGATAATTGGGGTCCATAAAATTCTATCGCAGTAAAAGCGGGGTCGCGTTATTGTGGGGTTTTACTATATTTTACTTTATTCAGAGAACAACGTATGCACGTCTGATGTATAACATGAATAGGGTATCAACACCGTTTACTATCTGATATCGATCCGTCTTTGCTTTCCCACATGACAACCCTTTGCGTAGTGTCTGTCAAATTTGTTTACTAGCGCGTATATTGCTTCCATTTTTATGCAAGTCCGAACGATCTGTATTTGTGTTAATATTTTTGTTTTGGTGTATATAAACTGTGCTTGATGCAATAAAAGTTATGATTTAATTTCTATTTTCCTTTTCCATAAGTCAGATTTAATTCCCAGGTGATATTTCCCGAGTTATCTGCCAGTGCACGTTGGCTGAAAAGCCCTTGGCTTGTAAAGGCAGTTCTCGCTCTGTTTTCAAGTTGACAATCCTTTTGATCATGCCGCTAATTTGATCGTGCTGCAAATTTAATACTTGTTCAGTGCTAAGCAGAGTTCTACAACTTCCTGTGCATTTTTTAGTTTAATCCCTTAGCTTGTAAAAGCACCTGCTTCTTTGTTTTCTCATGTGACAACTCTTTGATTCAGCCGCGAGTTTGATACTTGTTCAGTGCCAATTAACAGAGAGTGGTTATTTGAACTCCCTGTGATCTTGCCGCCCAAGCTCAGTCTCTACATAAGAACACTTATATGACAATCGGCTATTGTTTGTGTAATGATTGTATACAGGATGAATTGAAGTCCAGCGCACGTGTTGGCGGCGTACGTTTTTTGATGTTTATTAAATCGTGAGAATCTTTTATCAACCACCACATTGTCTGATGCTCGGTTGTGTATGCAGTTAAAGAAGAAACACATGTCGGCTATTGTTTGAGCAATGATTGTATACATAATGAATTGAAGACAAACACAAAGAAAACTTACTGGCTTTAATCATGGATCAGTAATAAATAACATATCCGATAATGTTTATTTTGGCATAACACTTCAAGAAATTGGTGAAATTGTTAAATTTCAGAAACCACGCCACGATCGAATTCATACGGGATGTCTTCCCCAAAATGATACAGTAATAAACTTTGTATACACTATTTCTCGTACTTAAAAAAAAAATTTCTTCCGTGTACGAGAAAAATACATGTATATAAAATTCAGGAACCATGCTGCGAACGTATTATACTCGATCTCTTCCCCAAAATGATAATGTACACATTTTATACACTATTTCTCGTACTTTGAAAAACAAAACTTTTCATATGTGAATGAATATATGAAATTTTGGGAGCCATGCCACGATCGTGTTATATCCGAATTCACGTTATTGCGAGGTTTCTCTGTACTTGAATATTTGCTTGAATTTAAAAAAATGCTGAACTGATTCATATTAAACCATTGTCCACTAGCATCCTCAAAGTCATTAATTCTCCCAAGTCCCTGTTCAAGCCAATTTTTATGAAAGCAGATTTACCACCAACTCTAATATTGTAATTGTGCCATATGGGACTATGTAAAAAATCAGCAGGTGTATCAACTGAAAAAGTGTTTTCAAAATTGATCCATGTTTAAAAAAAATTTCTCCCAAAAAGTATTAACTTAATTTTTTTCTTCAGATAGTCTACCCCAAACAAGTGGAAATTGGTGTTCTAGTGTTTCCATTTTGTTGATGTTGTTGTAAGACGTCTAATCCATGTGATCTTTAATGCTTGTACAAATGCAAAAATACACCTATCATTCTCAAACCTCACAAATCGTAACCATTAATAACTACTCTTCTGATGATTTTATCAACTGAATTATGCCACATAAATTTATCAAATATATTAATTTCAGTTAGAATTTTCTTTATAGCAATGCTATGGATAGAAGTAGATGGTTTATTTTAGATAATGCTAAACTTTTTACAACTGTGATTCTACCAAATGGTGTAAGAGATCTTTTTGACCACTGATTACATTTGTTTATTTCTCTGATCTAATTTTCATAATTTATTTCTATCATTTTTTTCAAACTGATACATCTAGTGATGTAAACTCACTGTCTTCCGAATTGTTGTGCTTAGTCTGACATAATCTATCCTCGCTTCCAACTTTACTCCCAAACCAGATAACCATAGTTTTTACCAATATTGATGCAAAGCCCTGAAAATTTAGAACATTAAAGAAAAGATCAAGGGCAGTTTTAAAGGATTTACTATTACTATACAGAGAAAAAGAGAGAGAGATCAAATATTCTAAATTATTAATTTGTATTTCTTTAATATTTGGACTATCTCTTATCATGTGTGCCAGTATCTCTGCACAAAGGATAAATATATATACGGAGATAAAGGGGTCTCCTTGCCAACATTCTCTTTGTATGTAAAACCAAGAAGAGATGTAACTATTTACTGTTAACACATGATTTGATATTATTATGAAAAGTTGATATCCAGTTTAGAAGAGAATCACCAAAATTGAAAGAAAGATAAGACATTCTTAACATAGGACTAAGCAACTGAATCAATGACCATTCAAAAGTTGATCAATAGTAATAACCAGGAATTTTGTGTTTTTCAGTGTAAAACATTAAATGATACATGGTTGTATGTTTTCCCCAATATATTTACCTTTAATAAAACCAGTCTGATCCTTATTTATAATGTGAGGTAAGATGCTTTTCACTCCATTAGCTATACAAGCAGAGGTTATTTTATATGAAACATTCAGTAATGTTATTGGTCTCCATTTCTTAAGATCCTGCTTTGGTTAGTGACCTTTTGGTATACAAGTAATTATTCCCACTTTCTGTGTTAATGAAAATTGCCCTATATTGTAACCATAGTTTATAGATCTATTAAACAAAAATTGCATATTTTTAAAGCTTTTTTTTAAAAACTCAGTAGTAAAACCATCTGAACCTGGACTTTTATTTTCTGCCATCTGTTTCAAACATTTTAATGCTCCTCACAAGATATAGGACCATCTAAAGATTGTTTCTGCAAATTATCTAGTTTTGGAATATGCACATTCATGTTGTCAAAAAGTTCATTTCAGTTGATGGAATCGACTTTACTGTATTTATACAAATGCTCAAAATATTTCATAGTTTCTTGTACAATTTCATTTTGAATTAATGTCTGTGATCCATCATCCCTATTTAACATAGGCATCATTTTACTAACATAATTCCGTTTCACAAGGTGCAGAAATACAATGTAAACTTTTCTCCTTCATCAACCGATATTGCTCTTGAATGGATTATAATTCCTTTCATTTTATTTTCTTGTATTCCATCAACTCTTTCTTTTTCCTGCTCACTTATAGAGAATTTTCTAAAGTTTCACAATTGTTTTTTAGTTCTCTAATTTTCTCTAATAACCGTGCTTCTCTTTTCTTATATGTAGCATAAGAAATAGTTTTTCCCCCTATTTCTAATAATAATGTTTCAAAAATAACTGATCATTTATCACAAATAGTATTTGATATTCATTATGTAAATTCTTGAGTGGGTTTTCATCATATTGCTCCACAACATTATGTATAGTTTAACTAGCTGTATACATATTCTGCATCTTTCAATGAAGAGTTGTTAAACTTCCAATAACCTTTTCCCTTTGGTAATTTTTCTGTTCTATACCCAGGTTTGATTAAAACTTCTTTTTCATCCACTGTTCTGATACTAAAAAAAAATTGCCTACTAGCTTGTTTTAATGGGTTTTATTTTTCTATAAGGATAACTGACAATGTCCATGAACTTTCAGTTCACTTATACTAAGGCTTATACCACCTATAACTTTTACATCACTTATAAGTGAAATGTAGGCAAGTCATGGATCAATATTGTTTTCACTTATACTGTACTTGTACTTATACAGACTAACATTTTACTTCATTAAATATGGAAAGTATAAGTAAATTATAAGTGACCTATAAGTCCCATATAAGTCAAGCATATATCACATATAAGTCAGAATAAGTTATTTCTGTAAGGGATAGGACAAACTCTTAGCGTAAGAAATGAAAAATAATTCTAAGTGCCAATCTTGAAAATTGACTATGTTTTTTTCTATGTATTTCGACAGTACTCTGCTGGTCTTCTTCATAGTGAATGTGACTATTGTGCATTATGAACAATGAATACCCCAAAATAACAACAATTTAAATTTAAATTCAAATCAAGTTTATTTTCTTTTAGGATCATTGGAAAATAAAATTTTGTACATTTGTTCAACTAATCTCTTCATTTACTATATTGCACTTGTATTGTAGAGGTCATGACCCTTATACAGTTTTACATAAAAGAAGAGATATTCTGAATGTCAGATTTCATGAGAGGAAAAAACTTGAAACAGTTTTTTTTAGCATTTAGCACTACATAAAGCATAAGAAAAACTGGTTAATACATGGGGGAAAATGGCAGAAATTACAATAACAGTGTGGTATGCACCGCGTTAGGCCGAACCAAATGACCAATCATTGAAGCAATCATGATCTGGTCGCATTCACTCCAAAATAGACCCGAAGTGTACTGTTGAAAACCATGACATTGTGGGCAGGACACGAAGCAACGGATAAACTTCAAATAATAGTGGCCATTCAAAATCAGTAAGGTACTTAAATGGTACATGGGGGGAAGGTTTGGAATGTCTTCTTTACGGTGGTGCAAGTTATGAATGACTAAATGCGCAATTAAGTAAATTCACTTTACCTATATCGTGAATTGTGATAATTTTGTACATGGTAAACAGGTCACACACCACTTCTTCACTTCATCTATTGTGCTTGGTTATCGAACACATGTTCTTTTTCAATTTTAGGACAGAGATAGTTTCGGATGGCCTTTCTTTAAAAGTTTTCCTTATTATTAGCAATTGTAACCTACTGTTTTTTGCTAAGTTGGTAGTCACTTGCTGTATTTAAGCTGGGTTGACTTGTTTTATTGCTTTTTCTGTCTTGAAGCATAACGTTGCTTCCTTTTAACATTTGCAGAGATGCTGCCAGAGCGCGCGAGTGTGCGAATTGCACAAAATTTGCATGGATTCACACACTTGGAAAGCAGTAATGCGGGAGAACTCCCGCAAATTAGTTTAAAGTCGCACATATAAAAATGTACTTGGTGCAATATAAATTTTTTTAAAACTGTTAACCCTTAAAGTGCTTATCGCGACATAAGTCATGCCGCCAGTAAAGGTCTCATAGCGCTTGTCTCGTCATCTTTGTTTTTTTTGGTAGGAAACTCTTTACACATCTGAGTACTTCGGCTTGACATGAACGGTTGTTAAACTAAATTTGATTGACACATTGGGCCCTAAAACAAGCATAATCGAGGTTGAACCTTGCATTAATGAAGGAAGCTTTACAAATGTGTTAAAAGTAAGGGCTCCTAGAAAACTCAAAATGGCTGACTCCCAACATGGTTCATCTTAGATGACAATTTCGTTTGCAGATACTGGCTGATGATAGCGATGATGGCAATGATTTATAAAATTTAGAAGTATGTGAGATTATGAGAGCCTGGAAAGTGTTACTGGAAATACCAGTGAGTAATTTTGAACCCCAAAATGATGTTGAATATGAGTCTGATGTACATGCTGGATGGACAAAAACAGACGGCATGACATTCAACCCCCTATTAAGTGGTATTTCAAAATTGAATGTCAAAAAGGCAGAATACTAAGCCTTACAGGCAATTTAAAAGTAGGGTGCAATTTTCATTTCTTTTCTCAAACAATTCTGCCTTGAGAGATCTCATGCTACAAAACTATATAGCATTCTAATGGTTAAGACCATGTAAAAAGAAATTAAAAAGTAAGGATATTTATTTCTGATCAAAATACCTTTGTCTGAACAAGCTGAATATGGCATTGATGGACTTAAAACCCTAATACAACATTGTGGAACAGAAAATAAATCTGGCATTGTAGTCAGCAAAGCAATGATTCAGAAAAGTGAAACTTGGGTAGAGCTCTTGTTAGTGACAAATATTATTTTGGAGTAGAAATATCCAAGAGACAATACCTATGAGCTGTTGAAAATTGTACATAACAACCACAGAGAACAGTTTTTTAACTTGTTCAAGCTGGTTTAGCTAGCTTTGTATATGTGAAAGAGAGTTCTCAGCACAGAACAATATTCATACACAGATAAGGAACAAATTAAGCTCAGAAATGATCAACAGATTAATGCTTATACAACTAGAGGAGACATCTTTTGAGGATTTTGGTTTCAATAGAGCTCTAACAAAGTGGAGCAGGAAGAAAGAAGGAGATGAATATTTATGTGTTAGGTAAATATTGAACTACACCACTCCGTTGATAACTCGCGAACACGCTTATAAAGCGGGGTCAGGCATGGATCCCATTTTTTTAAAACTAGAAAATGACCCCAAAATTGGCCCCTATTTGTTGAACGTGAAAAAAATCTCGATCAAAATTGGTAAGCGCAACCTTGATATATCACTTGTTTTATCATTGGCAACAGTGGTTAGTACCCAGAAATTTGAGTCAATGTCATGAAATACTCAGCTTTTAATAAGAAGTCATATATTTTGTTCAATTTTCTTTCCAAGCAACATTCTCAGTACACTGTAAATAAGGATATTCAACGAAATTTTGATCAATGAAAATGTCACTAATGCCTAATGGTGGCAACACTTTAAAAATAAATACCAATTCAATAAGTTTTGGCAAGTGAAATTTGTGTTTTAGTTCTATCTTTTAATTTGGTGTCAGTGTAATCATCATAAATGCAATATGCCCTCTTGTATTAAAACATGAAAAATATCATTCAACTGTCACAGCTATGTCCGTGAGTGTTTCCACGAGAACCTAATTAAGTGCCGACCATTTATTGATCTCAGACTTCCGGAAGTTTTGTTGTGTTGTTACACTCAATTAAAAGCAGACCTGCTTTGTATTATCACATTAATTACATATTTTGTATCAAGTCAAATAAAGGAGTCTGGAATCAAACAAAAATTAAAAGGTGCACAAATCCTACCTGTGCAAGAGCTAGAAGTCACTGCCGTGTGTCAGGTCAACTCATTTCAATTGATCAATCGAACACTGTTATAAATATTATTATGTAAGTAATATAATTAAACTGCCTTAAATTAGCCTACTCATTCACAAATGTGATCAAAGATAATAAGGCAACCAAGCGAAATGAGTACTTGGTGAATAAAAAGCTTTGTTTCACAGATATGGTTCATTACTGAGAAGCAAGTTCCAGAGTTTGTAGTGAACTTAAAATTTCTAAATTGCCTCTCAAAGATTTGATTAAGGATGAGAAGAAGTTTCACTTTTACTTGCAATGAAATCAAGGCATCCACATTTTATTAATAGAACAATACATAAATTGAGTTTTGACACTGATGATTGTTTCACGAAATAAATGTCCTTAGGTTTTGTAAAAAAGGAATCTTGTTTTGTTGTGAATCAACAACAACAAAAAGCAGTGATGTAATACACAATGTTTTCACATGCACGTGTTGTTGAAATGGTTTGGACTAATGTTGTTAACGATATTTCAGCAGTTGGGTATCTTGAAAATAAAGGTAATTTATACAAAAAGCCAACAACTACATTATAAAAAAAAGCTCTTTATTGACAATTATTCCTAATGCAATTATAAAATGAGTATTCAGCCATTAAACAGCCCCCTCTCCGCCCCCCCCCCCCCGTTGTTTTCTCAATGTCTAGCAGGAATGGCATCGCTTGATTTTTTTAGGTCTATGTTTTTGAACCCCATTGTGCGCAAGTTATCGTGGGAGAGGTGTATGGCCGTTTCCTTTTTCCACTCATTTTTTTTCTACTCCCCCCCTTTTTTTGGTGACAAGGGGGAGCTCCCCCCTTTGGATAAAATCCTGGCAGCATCTCTGCATTTGATACATAGTGAAACACCTATGTATTAGGTGTCTTTTTGCAGAAGGGTATTAGCACAGACTTTGTCCATGCTTTACCTTGGTATACTAACTTTGAAGTTTTTGTATAACAAACCTTCTTTTCATGATCTTTATTTCAGGAACAATGTCTAAGCAAGGTGTGGTTAAGTGTGGCCACAGGAAATCCCCCTGGGACACTCTTCCCACTTATTTATCCTGCACTCGATGTAATAGGACAGACCGCTGTCCCTTTTGTAGCCTTCAGTCCAACGAGATGTGGGATCTCGTGGAGAGTCGTTAAGCCGTGTAAGCGAGGTAAAAGGTGTCCTCGTCTTTGTCCAAGTTTTCCGGTTTCTCTTTCTCCGAGTCCCTCGGGTCTCAGGGAAAGATTACCCTGAATAATGAGTCGCTCTCTCCTGAGAGGGAGGAGTAGCATCCTCTCTTTACCACTTTCACAGAGAGTGAGTCGCTCCCTCCTCATAGAGAGGAGCATTACCCTCTGACAAAATGGCAGAGTGAGTCTGTGCCCCCCCCCCCCCCCCCATAATAGGGGAGCAGCACCCTTTCAGTCCCAGGGGCTCGATGTTGGTGACGTAATTGAGCCTTATGACAGAGAGAGTGCTCAGATCTCCTTTCTGTCCTCATTGAAGCCAACGAGTTTGACACAGAGCAGGCCACTGTGGTACCCCCTCCCTTAGGGTCCCCTGCCCCTTCCCACCCTTCCATTAAGGAGGCTGAGGAGGAGGAATCCTGGTTGTTCAATAAAGGGGTAAATGAGGTTTACCGCCTCTTGCCCAGCAATCTGTGCCCCAAACCTTCAGGTTTTGGTGACTCCAAAATTCTATCCAGTTTGGAGAAACTTTCTGGGGAAAACTCTTGACCATATCTCGTGCTCCTTCCTTGCTTGGTTATGATCAAGGAGCTTTCTCGAAGGTTTAGCAGGGGCCAAACCTTTGCTAGACAATGTAGGGGGTGGTCTGTCCCTCCCTCTATGTTGTGACCCTTGGTAGCTGCTTCTAGCTACAAGCTTCATACCCCTTCCTGGTCCACTAAACCTCCCACTTTGGATGCTGAAGTGGCTCAGGTGGGTATTTCTATGGGGAACTGGGCTCATCTTCCAGTGAAAACACTGGAATCCTTAGAACAAAAGGCCAGGTCACTAGTAACCATAGTCTCACATACTGTCCTCTTTCAGCAGAAGCGATCAGCCTGCTGTAGGCGGAATCTCTATTGCCAATGACTTTCCATCGTTTGTTGGAAGCAGTGGCTAAAACTTCTAGGCATGCATTTTCGTTGTCCGTGGCCTTTTCAGCAGAGCTTCTCCACCTCTGCAGGGATGTTGCTGTGGACACTTCATAGGTTTTACTAGAGCACAGTAAGAACCTTCTGAGGGCTGCCCCCCTGGAGGCAGAGACTCTCTTTGGAGGGCTCATCCCCTCCGTGGCTACTCAGGATTTGTGAGACCATCAACACCGTTCCCTTGCATCCACTTCTGGCTCTTCTAAACCAGCCAAGAAGCAAAATCATCCTAACTGCTCTCAGGTCCCATCAGCTAAATTCTTTAAAGCAGTGCAGCCCCAGTCAAAATAACAACCCCAATTCAGAGTTCCCCCTTGGTAGGCATGCCCTAGAAGGGTGCGCTGCAAAGGCCCAGGGAAGAAGTTTGCAGGCCCTTCCCAAGGGTGAACAGCCCTAGGGACTTGCTGCCTCTCCTGCAGAGCATACCTCTTCCGTTGGTTCCTGTTGTCACCAGACTAAACCTCTTTTCACAGGTATGGTCGATGGCTGGGTCCTTTCTATCATAAGAGATGGCTACCGGCTTCAGTTTCAAGATCTCCCACCTCTTGTAAGGTCCCCTATTTGCTTCTGCCAGTTAAATGTGGTGCACTTAATGGAAGAGGTTCATTCCCTTCTTCAGAAGGGTGCAGTAGAGAGGGTATTCAAAGTCCAATCTCTGGCCTTCTACTCCTGGATTTTCCTGGTTCCCAAGAAAGGGGGAAAGTCTCGTCTAATTATCGACCTTTCCTCCCTAAACATATTTCTGCTGGAGGAGCCATTCAAGATGGAAACCACAGCCTCAGTCAGGAATGCCATAAGACCTGGTGATTGGGCGGTCTCCATCGATCTTCAGGATGCGTACCCTCACATCCCTATCTTTCCTCCACACAGGAAGTACCTCTGGTTTTGCTTGGATGGGGAGATCTTCTAATTTTGAGCTCTGCTGTTCGGCCTAGCTTCAGCACTCAGAGCTTTTACCAGGGTCATGCGAGTAGTAGCATCTGGCTTAAGATCATTTGGTATCCCAATACTCCAATATTTTGACGATTGGTTGGTCAACAATGGCAGTTTAAAGTCCCTCAGACTAGACCTGTCTCGCTGTTGGTCCATAGTGACCAGGCTGGGTCTTATACCAAACTTGGAGAAATTAGAGCTCAGTTCATCTCAAGATTTTGTCTACATGGGGATGAATTTCCTCACAAGCAGAGGGTTAGTCCATGTCCCTCTGGACAGAGTAGACAAGATCCTGTACCTGTTGGTGATGCAAAGATGGGGGAAAAGTGTTGCCAGCTTGTCTTTTTTGCTCTTTGCAGGAACCTTGAACTCTGCAGCAGACCTGGTTCCCCAGGCAGACTGCACTTGCATCCTCTCCAGTTTCTCCTTTTAGCTGCTTGGAAACCTCACAGGGACCCCTTGAATGCTCCAATTTCTCAGGGTCAGGACTTCCACCATCATCTGAATTGGTGGACAAATCGGGATCAGTTTCTGGCCGGAGTCCCCATGCACTTCCCAAACCCCAGTCTTGCCTGTTCACAGACACGTTAAATTCAGGATGGGGCACTCGTCTAGAGCTGGAAGGACTGATTCTTCTGGGTTTGTGGTCCCGGGAAGAATCTACCCTCCACATTTATAATTTGGAAATGAGGGCAGTGTTCTTAGGCCTACAGGGTTGCAGTCACCAAATAAGAGGTCGCTGTGTGATGGTCTCCGACGACAAGATGTCGGTGGTAGCATACCTCTGGATACAAGGAGGCATGCATGCACCTTCTCTGTCCGTGTAGTTTGGAACCTTCTTCGTTGGACAGATTCAGAAGAATATTCCTCCGAGTTTGCCACATTCCCGGCAGGATGATCAGTTTGGCGGACAGTCTGTCAAGGAAAGGGAAAGATAGTTCTTACGGAATGGTTGTTCCACCAATCTGTAGCAGACTCCTGTTCCAACTTTGGTGAACTCCCTTGGTGGATTTGTTTGCCACCAAATGTTTCCCCAGTGCACGACCAAAGGGCCTGATCATTGGATGCTTTCAGCCTGAAGTGGGATCATCTGTTCACTTATGCCTTTCCACCTTTCAGGATGTTTCCACATGTGCTACACAAAATCAGGCATTCCACGGCTCAGTTCATTCTGATTGCCCCTCTGTGGCCCCAGCGATTGTGGTTCAGCGATATTCTCGATCTGCTGGTGGACCATCCCAGGACCTTACCTCAGAGGTGGGACCTCCTGTTGCAACACTGGCTCTCTCCTACACAACAGCCCACAGATTCTCCACCTTCATGCTTGGTTTATCTCAAACGATCTCTCCGCAAAGAAAAGTTATTGATCAAAGTTGCAAAGTGCATCATTCAGTCCAGGAGAAGATTGACGTCTAAGTGTATAATGTGAGCGCAGTGGCTAATTTTCTTCTCTTCCTTTTTGAAGCGAAACAGTGTTCGGTTTCTACTATTAAGGGCTACCGAGCAGCCCTTTCCAACACACTAAAATTTACAAAAGACCATGCCATTGGGACGGATTCTCACATAGCAGACCTGATAAGATATTTCAAATTGCAAAGACCAGTGTCTCACTCTCGAATGCCTAAATGGAATCTCTCTTGTATCTTGTGGTCTCTTAATAAACCTCCTTATGAACCTTTGGGTGAAGCTTCCTTTGAGAACCTTGCCCTCAAGACGGTTTCTTGCTAACCTTAGCATCTGCGAGATGAAGGAGTGAGCTTCTTGCCCTATCCATAGAGCAGGTCTGTATCAGGTTTAATGGGAATTATGAGTCAGTTTCTCTCCTTTGCCAACAAGGTTTTTCTTAGCAAAGAAACAGCTTCCATTGGTTGCTCCGCTCCGTATTGAGATCCCCAGTCTCAGCCATATCTGTACTGTGGATGACCAAGATAGACTTTTATGTCCAGTTAGGGCTCAATGATTTTTACTTGGCAGCCTCTAAAAGGAGTTGGAAGGATAGGAAGTGTCTTTTCCTCTCCATTAAAGGTTCAGCTGATATTTCTAGGTGGATTGCATTAACTATCAAGAGAGCTTACCAATTCCTTACTGATAGGGTCTTGTCTTTTATGAAAATTAAAGCTCATGTCGTTTGAGCCATTGCTGCCTCATGGGCCTATCTAACTTATTCATCTTTGGAGGATGTGATGAGAGCCGCATTTTGGCACTTTCACAATACTTTCTCCTTTTATCTTCGCTTGTTAACCCACCAAAGCGAAGGCATTTTCTCATTGGGCCCAATCGTCATTGCTCAGAAAGCGACCCATGCAGATTCCATCCCACAGTATTCTCCCACTCTTCTGTGAGGGTGAGTATTCCTTGTGTTTGTTTTTATTCACCAGTTGTGGGATCATCAGCCTCCCACCAAACTTACAAATTCAGCTATGTGACAACAGGTATGGTATTACTGATATTAAAATCTAGTTGTTGGGTGGTAAAACTAATTTTAATTATGTAATACTTACCTGTTGTTATTGCCAGGTTATCTCCTCCCACCCCCGTACTAATGTCCCACTAAGTTAGGTTGCTCCCTAAAAATAATGAGGATGTCAGGGCGCATGCTCAGTATGTGTAGGGTCCTAATGCAGGGATGACCCAGTGTTCTGTAAGCTTCTGGTTCATCCTAATTGGTGGATGAAATTTTTGTCATTTGGTCGGGGTATTTTCCTCTCGGAAAGGTACTAGCTGTGCAATAACAACATGTATGTATTACATAATAAAAATTAGTTTTACCCCCCCCACCCCCCACCCCAACTACATATTCACTGGTCTTGTTTCTTTAAGGTCTCACCCTGAGGAGCTAGTAGTATGGACTGATTTTATTATCAGATATAACGAGTAGCCAAGACCTGTAGATAAGTGTTGTTTTTTACAGATAGAAATCACTCAACTCTCAGCTTGGGAATTATATGGGAGATAATTTGGGAACCATGCTAACAGTACACAATGGGACAATTTATGATTTGTCCCTGGAAAACTAAAAAATTCCGTCATAATTTTTAACCTGGTTATTTTATTTTGGTTGTATCGGGCTCCCATACAATGGATTTTTCTACCCCTGAGGTTTAACTGTTGAATGTTGTTTATTGGGACCATGAGAATGTGGCTATTTAGGACATATGATTGTTAAACAGAGGTGACCTTTATGATGGGTTTAACTGTTCCAATACATTCAGATACTGCATTCCTTCATCAGTTATAGTGTTTAAATGCATTGTGTTTCTTTCGAAATAGATTCAGAGGAAAATGTGATCTTCTTGTCATAATTTTAGTAGATTCTTAGTAAACAAATCTAATTTTCAAAGGATAATTCATCATTGATATGGAAATAAAAGAAAACAAACAAATTTGTGATGATTAATTTAGCTTTTAGGTCACAATGTTTGTATCCAATTAAAGATTTGGAGTGCATTAATACTCAAAGAGATTCATTTTTAGCTCATTGCTTAGGCCAAGTAAGCTTATGGTATGACCCTGTGTCTGTCTTGCATCAAATATTGTTATTTTCAACTTCTTCTAAAATCCCTCTTGGCAAATTTTAACCAAATTTGACAGGATCCTGGCACAAAGGGCTTTGACATTTGTATAAATGATACTGATCAGCCATCAAATATAGCCACCATTATAGAAAGGAGAAAATCTTTAAATGACTTTTTAAATGATATCACCAGTAGTTGTATCTGTACAGTGTTTAGCTCACCTGGCCATATAAGGTCAAGTGAGCTTATGGTATGGCCTTAGAATTTTGTTCATCATCCATTGTCTTTGGTGTCCATCAATAATTGTTATTTCAACTTCTTAACAACTGCTAGACCAGTGTCGACCAACTTGGCATAGAGCATCCTGGCCTAAAGGTTTTGTAAAGTTTGTACAAATTATGCCTATCACTAACAATAGAAAAACCTTTAAATGACTTGTTCTCTAAAACTGCTTAACAAAGTTAGATCAAATTTGAAAGAAAGCAGGCTGGCATGAAGAACTTTCATGCTGCCATTACAAAAAATATAAAAAGTCATCCATTGTCATTTTCTCAAAAACGGCTAGACTGATTTCAACCAAACTTGGCACCAAGCATCCTGGCATGAAGGCCTTTTAAGTTGTACAAATTATGCCAAACCACGATCAAATATGGCTGCCATTACTAACAATACAAAAACTTTTAAACAACTTTTTTTCAAAAGCCATTGTTCACAAAATTCAATCAAATTTGACAAAAAAACATCCTGGCTGGAAGGTATTTCACTTATAGCCAAATTATGCCAAATTATGCCAATTCACCATCAAATATGGCAACAGTTACTAAACATAGAAAAACATTTAAATGACTTCTCCTCCAAAATCACTTAATAAAATTTGACAAAATTTGCAAAAAAACATGAAGACCTTTCAAATGTACATCGGTACAAGTGATTGATCCATCATCAAATATGACTGCCATTACTAAAATTAGACAAATGTATAAACAACTTGTTTGACCAAACTTGACAGATGTCGGCCAAGTGTGACCTCATGCCCACATGTGCCTCTTGTTATTTGAATGATGTGAAATAAGAGATAAAATTAGCCGTTGCTGTTCTGTTTTTTTTATAATTGTAAATTCAATGCCTGTCTTGTGAATTTTATGCATTTTGCATTCAAACACTTGCAATAAGATGATACAAAAGCAGTAGTTGCTTCCATTTATTTCTGTTGAACAGTAATCACGACTTAGGTACATGTATTAAAAATGAATGAAAATGAAAGGAAATGATGAATGGAAGCAATAACACAAAATCAGAACGTATTTTTGACACTGTCAATGAAAAATGAGATGAAATGCGAACGTGAATGGAATGCAGATGAAATCTAGAACACATGAAATGCATATGAAGTGCAAATGAAATGAAGATTTAATAAAATTACCTGTTTCAAGGTCAGTAAACTAATTGCCAGGTAGAAGTTACATTGTAGCATTTATATAAGCCCTAAGGCAATTTTACACCTGTTTCAGTAAACATCTTCAGTGTACTTTATCAGAAACTCCCAAAGCCCATGTTGGACATTTTACAGTCTGTCAAAATCAGTCCCATCTGATACATCTGGCATATATGGCTATTTCCAACTCTGCATACAGTGAAACCCCTGAAAACTGAACCTCCAGTAAACTGAAATCCTCTCAAGATCAAAATTTTTAGTTGGTCCCGAATTTTTACTTCTCGACTATCATCACATTTTCCCAGTAAACCAAAACCCCTCTACTCTGAAAACTGGATAGATTTTTTGTCTTAAATTTGAACTTAACAATACCCACCACCCCCATAAAACCAAAATTCACTTTAAACTGAGAAATGCATATAATTTGCTAACTTCCATGAAACTGAGATATTTATAGTCCAGGAATAGCCTATTAAGAAAGAAATTTTTTATCGACTTGCTATCTAATCATCTGTTTATTATTGTAATTGATACTATTTGTTTGCATACATGATAAATAAAAAAATTTTTATACAAAATTAAACACCTGGGGTTTAATAACCAGGCCTGCAGTCTTGCTTTTGATACCGATGGAGACCGACACAACAATATTCAGAAGAAATGTACATTGTTTAGCTAATTTTCCATTTAATGTTAAAAATTCTTATTTGCAATCTTACACACATACAGACAGATGTTCTCATAATTACACACACTCTTTCTCTCTTTCTCTCTCTCTCATCACATAAGAACTTTCCTAATCTTACACATGTACACACCAACAAATTCTGTCGCTGTCTCCAAAAAATCACATGAAAAACATTAATGTTTTTGGGTTGAAAAAATGTACTGCTTTTTTTGTCTTAAACATTAAGGCTGGTATTGTTGATGATGTGTTTGTACAACTACTTTATATATTAAAAGACATTTATTTACATGTTCAATACCATTAGTAAACTGAAAACCTCTCAAAACTGAAAATCAAATTTGGTTCCAAGGGTTTTCAATTCTGAGATTGCATTACAATATTTACGCATTGAAATGCCAACCAGTGATTCAGTCTGAAGATAACATGAGTCATAGCAGTAACAATGACATTATAATATTAATCAAACTTGGCTTGGATGACCACTGTCTTGGATGACCACTGTCTTGGAAGACCATCTGTTATAAACGAGCACATTTTTATGCACAGATCAACTGTGATGAATAATATTATGACCTCTAATAAGAGACCATCTGTCCTCAGAGACCTCTTTTGTTGGCAGAAGGGATGGTCTTTGATGAAAGACCACTTATCATCAGAGACTTGATTGTTGGCAGAAGAGAAAGACTGATGAGAAAACACCTATCTTCAGAGACTCTCTTTGTTGTGAGAAAAGATGGTCTCTCATGAGGGACCACCTGTCATCAGAGACCAGTTTGTTGGTGGAAGGGGTTATCTCTGATTAGCAAAACTTGTCTTCAGAGACCACTTTTGTTGGCAGAAGGGATAGTTTCTAATGAGAGAACACCTGTCCCCAGAGACCACTTTTGTTGGCAGAAGGGATAATGTCTAATGAGAGAACACCTGTCTTTTGTTGGCAGAAGGAATAGTCTCAGATAAGTGAACACCTGTCTTCAGAGACCTCTTTTGTTGGCAGTATGGTTGTCTCCCAAGACAGATTTCCCTGTAATAGAAACAAAAGCAATAATAGTAGGACGAACTGGTACACACGGGTTCATCATCGCGAATCCCCATGCTTTTCGCTACATATTCACCCCTCCTCCCTCATAGCCCTCTTCCCCATAAAAGTACTTGAACCATGTCACACAAAAATACCCTGAGATCCAAAGGCAAAATCTATCACACACATATTATGTGTCTTTCAGATATGGAGCTTGGTCAGAAAATATTTCAAAATGTCATTGTTTTGTGGGCTTAGCACCATTTGATAGAATGTGCATCGCAGCCAGTTTATTTGGTGGAGGAAGAATGAGAAAAAACCCAGGAAGAACCACTGAACCACGGGAAGCTAGTGGCTAACTTTCTCGTGTACCCACTTTGGTTGAGCCAAGACTTGAACCAACGTGGACAGAGGTGAGATGTCAGTGATCTGTAAAAGTGAGTGCCATAGACCACTCGGCTCCCGAAAATGTAATTGTAATTGAAATGTTTTTGTACATTTGACCTTGGACCAACTCTTAGGCACTCCATGCTTGGAATCTGATAATGACACCCCTTCTTTCTGATGGCCATGATAAGGGCAACATGACTACAGTGTTATGTGAATTTCCACTCAAGGTTTAGGAGGAGATGTGGTAACAGACAGGTGGTATTGCAATATTCTTGACCCTTTTTAAAAAGCTTGTGGACAATTATAATTATTGACTAGAACTTGCAGTTTAGTTATTCCCTTGGTATTCTTAGTTGGATCAAATTACAAGACCATTGAGAACATAGATTCTCCCTGCACGTAACTTCTTTGAAAGGTATTGGGACAGTGGCATTAAAATATCAGCATTTTAGCATGATCAATTATTTGTTATACATATGCTGTAAAAATAGGTAACTGATGCTTGATGTTGTAAACTTTATGATGTGCTACATAAATTGGTTATTAGTATGGTGACCATACAAGCAATTTACATGAAAAGTGTCTGTGCAAATAAGATATTTCTTGCAGACAAAACTATCAGTCTGATGTTTGTTTTATTTTCCAGGTAATAATGATTGATAAGAAGACTACAGAACCAAGCTGACTAACACAGAGGTTGAGATGCCTCCTGCAGGTGCTGAATCCAAGGTCAAGGATCCAGAGTACATTAATTGGCTGAAGGTCAGCTTGGGTTTGTACTATCTAAAGGATGGACTCCATTCCTTTATACAGGGGGAGGTGGATGCTATGCACCAGTCCCTGTTGCAGAAACTGCATGGAGGCTCAGTTGTACCAAAACCAAAGTGTTCCAGTTGCATGTCGAAGGATGTGAAACAGAACAGAAATACATACATCTGGAAGTTTCGATCTCCCTGTCCATCTAGTCTCTGTGATGTCTGGTTGACTGAATTAATGACTCTACACAACAACCCCACATCTAATAAAATTTACTGGGAGAACTGCGATGTGACTGCCTGGCCATTTGTTCCTTGGGAATGTGCGAAGCTGTACATGCCGCGGGGTCAGCCACCCGCCAACATCGGCCCACCCCAGAGTGATGCTCAGGCCCTGCTTACCCTGATGGCCACTTGTACATGCTTCCGTGGGAAACTATCCCCAGCAGGCCTTACACTGACACATACGGTATATATCTGTCTGACCCCAGTTACTGAGCAGGCCTTACACATTTATGATCATTAATCATTATATTGCATCATGTATCCTCTCCTCTGTCACCACCTTACCCCTCGACAGTTACCCAGCAGGCCTTATACATTTATCATCATAACTATATATATCTTCAGATGTCCTCTCCTGTCACCACCCTACCCCTAGACAGTTATCCAGAGGCCAAAACCCAAATTCATTGCATGTTATGTGCCTTCCAGCTATGACACTTAAAGTTAGGTAAAAAAATACCCTAAATTTTTTTACTATTTTATACCAGCTATAAGTAGCAATGTAACAAATTCTTTAAATTTTCTATATCCCTGCCTTTCATGCTTTGTGTATTGTCAGAGATTAAAATTCATTGCATTCTAAGCTACTACCAGAGACCTTTGCTTTGACACCTATGATGACATTCTCTGGTCATGCCATAATTTTTTTAAAACCCCTTGGCACCCCCACCCTAGAACATTGGGGACCAGTAAAGCATTATAACATACTTGATATGTCCTGAGATGCTAAGAACTGTGCCAAAAGGAAAATTAAAAATCTTACCAGAATAAAGGGCAGAGATGTATGTTTGATTTTATAATCCTGCTAAGGGCTCTAAAGGGGTGGGGTGGAAATTGTGTTTGCACTGAAATTAGGAAAACTTAAAGTCAACCCACATCCCATTTGAAAAAGTTATCATAAACATAAACAAAAGCTTTTGCAGTTACAAAGGTCTCCAAATCCTTCAGTTTAATGCCATTGACAACATGGTTTTGTGTCATCCTATTTTTATCCCCCACACCCCTTCTGGTATGTAAAATGGTATAGCTATCTTGGTATAATTCTCAAACCGTTTAAGATATTTCAACCAAAACACAAATTCAAGCTAGTTGTGTATAGATACCTTTTGATACTTAGAATTTTCTGCATTTATCATTTATGTTACCATAGAAATAAAGTGTTGTATTATAAAAGTAGTATATAAAATTGGATATCTTTAATCTTGCAGGTGCCATGTACCATGCAGAAAAATTCATAAACTTTGCAGCAAATCTACACCTTATTGGGAAGTCACCCACCAACTTTTACCATTGTATCATGAGCAGTAAGGTTTTTGTGTTTAAAAAAAATGTGATGGATATAGATATAGATGAAACTGGTGTATTCACTATTTTTCTAAAAAGTTGGTGTAATGATATTATTTATAAGTTGAGACAGTATGAGTAGAACATTAAGTCCAATGATGTTTTTTAACGGATACAATATGATTATAACTTGAAATGCAATCATATTTTAAAAAAAACTAAGATGGTATGCTTAGTGCATTAAATCCAATGATATAAGTTGAGACAGTATGATTAGAAAATGATAAGAACATTGAATCAAATAACATTTGTAAGCTGAGACAGTATGATTAGGACATTAAATCCAATGATATTTATAAGCTGAGACAGTATGATTAGAACATGATGAGAACATTAAATCAAGTGATATTTATAAGCACAGCCAGTATGATTAGAACATGCAAGATGCGCCATCTACCCAGTCTGATTTGTCATAAGTAGCCCATGCGCAATAGCATCATCATTCTTTTTTCAGACATCTTAAGTCAGACGTGGAAAAAAATACTTGCTTGAAGAAAAAATACCTACAGTGATGGTTATGCCCTATCAGAACTTGATATTCATATTTCTTTTTACTGAAAAGTTGTCTCTCACTCCATAATTATAAAAAGTATCATTTGATGGTTCAGTGATAATTTCTTTAGTGCATTTTGCATGACAAGCCACCTATACCTTTCATGTTCCTCCATTTTTTATTTAATGCTTTTAGCTTTAATATAATACATTCATGATGTTCCTATCTTTATAATTCATTTAGTGAAGTGTGAATAAACTGACATTTTTTCATTTAAGAAAAATAAGTAGTAAGGATAACAACAATATTGACACAACCATTGTTGTTATTATACATCATCAATTGTTTTGGTCATCCAAAAAGTTTCTTGCTTTAGAAATTTCTTTTCAGATATCATGTGTGTGGGTAAGTATGGGTATAAGAAAAGTTCCATGGGACACTCACACCATATGTATTTCATGTACAAAGTGTACATGAATTGACAGATGTGCAATCTTTTGTCATGTTCCGACAATACAATCATACTTAATAAAAGGAGGAAAGAAGTGTGTTCGTCTTCCTCTCCCTATGTATCCTTAAGATTCTCAGAGTATACATGTCATAACTGGAAATAAAATAAATGTAGCAACAGCATCTTCCAGTAGAGAACTACTGTTACCACCCTTAAGGAGGTAACAGTTACTTCTCAGAGGATTGAGTGCACTCCCCTAAATAAAAGAGGAAGGAGCAGCAGCATTCTCGATAAGATAGTGTGTCTTCTAAGAAGAGGGCAGCATCTGTCATTAAGGACTCGAAGCTAGTTGGGAGTGAATGCACCTTCCCCCCCCCCCCCCCCCCGGACTATAGGAAGGAAGGGAAGCACCATTCAAAGCACAAGCTGAGTCTTACCCATGGAGGGGGTAGAACTGAGCCCTTTTATGGAGTATGTTGGTTGCCCCCTCCCCTCCCCCATCCCTCAGGGGAGGGTCAACATTCTCTAGGTACCTGAGGTGAGGCGATTACTAGTTCATGCAACCCCAAGAGAGTAATGTGTCATTCTAGCTTTTTTAGTTATGAAGAAAGTTATTTCCACAGATCTAGAATGCCATTTACTTTAGGTGGCCGGTTATTGACTGGTGACCAATTACCAGGAACAGATCACCAATCAAGATACTAGTCACAGGTTACTGGCCATGATACTGGTCAACAGTCACTATTTGCCAGGCATCAAGAACACATCTCAAATCTAGATATAGGCTCAGGGACCGGATCACACTCCCCCTTGCCTCCACATTACCTAATTACCCAACTAGAGGAACTGAGCCTGCATTCATGCACACTACCGGGTATGGAGCTCAGACCGATGTCCCCTCCTTCCCCATGTTCCCTTTCAACCATTTGGGATGTGGTGTTTCCCTTTTTAGGGAGAGATCATCCTGTACTATCATGGATGTCTTCTATATGGCTGCCTGCAAGTACTGGTGCTGAGGTTCAAAGACCACCATAATTTACTCGGGAGAGGTCATCACAGACATAGAGAGGTATTCCCCCTTCTACTATGAGCATAGGAAGGACAAGAAAATTATTGTCCTTCAAACAAAGCATCAATTGGGGACAGTTCAGTCGCTTCTCATGAAGAGTCACAGAACATATATGTCCCTACTTCCAGGCCTTCCCTTGGTCTATTATTCCGGTATCCCACCAAAGTTTGGAACAGGAAGACATGGTCATTCGACAAGGCCATAAATGAAGAATACCACCTCTTTCCCCCTGATATGTACCCTAAGCCTGGAGTGACACAAGATTCTTTCAACACTTATAAATACTTTCAGGGGTCAGTGCGTAGAACAGACCTGCTCTTGCTTCCTCACTCATAGAACTTGCACAGAGGATGAAAAAAGGACAAGAATTGGTGAGGTAAAGCAAGGGGTGGTCAGTCCCCCTTTCTGCTCTGAGACCTTCAGAATCAGCCTCCAGCTATAGGGTTCATTCCCCCTCCTGAACTGCAACCTCAACCCTTTGGACACCACATCTTTGCAAGGGAGATTTCATTGGGGCTGTTTTCTCACCTCTCTGTTAAATCATTGGAATTTTTAGAGTCAAAGGCCAGGTTCTTAGTGACTACAGCATCACACGCTGATCTGTTCTTAATGACTTTCTCCAGTCTTCTGAAAGAATAATCATTATCTGCTCAACGGTTTGTGGAGGCTGTAGCAAGACATGGAGGCACGCATTGTCTATGACCATGGTGTTGTCGGCGGAGCTCCTCCACCTTCACAGAGCTGAAACATAGGACACTTCTTAGGGCTGCACCCCTGGAATCTGAGACTTTATTGGCATTTCAGGATTTTAAGGACCACCAACGTAGGTCCTTTACATTGTTTACTGGCCCATCAAAACCAGCCAATAAATGAACACAGCCTCATGGAACCATGGGGCAGCTCAGTTTCCAAAGAAGGGTATGCAAGCACAGCAGCAAAGTAGCCAGCCCTCCTGTAAGCCAACTCCACATCAATTGTACTCAAGATGGAGAACATGTAGAGGCAAGAGCAAGGTGATGAAGACTACTGTCTCCACACTCTTTCCCAAGAAATGGTGGGGTGGGCTTAAGGACACGTCACCTTTTCTACAGTGCACCTCTCTTTAACACAAGTAGGTGCTCGATTGGCCTTGTTCAGAGGCCTGGGTGAGCATCGTGGAAAATTGGTGGGTCCTTTTCCATAATAAAGGAGTGTTTACTTATGCAATTCACATAACTCACTCCTCTCTCAAAGACACCCATCCTCTTCCATCAGTCAGATATATCAAGTTAAAGTAGGAGGTGCACATCCTTCTTCAGAAGGGTGCATTAGAGAGGGTTAAAACATCCAGTTGCCGCATTCTACTCCCGTTTATTTGTGGTCCCCCAAAAGGGTGGGAAACTGAAGCTGATTATATATCTTTCCCCCCTTAAACTTCATCCTCCAAGAGGAAACCTTCAGGATGGAAACTGTAGCATCAGTTCAGAGTGCTATCAGAACCATAGAGTGTGCAGTTTCCATTGAACTTCAGGATGCATATTTCACATCTCAATCTTTCCTCTGCACAAGAAATATTTCTGGCTTTTGATAATGGACAGGAGGTATTAAATTCCGAGCGATGCTATTCGGTCTAGCCTCAGTGCCCAGGGTCTTCAGCAGAGTTATGGGAGTAGTAGCTGCACACTTGAGGTAGCTGGAGATTCAGTTCAATCAGTACTTCAATGACTGTTGCACAATTATAGCAAACAGCCTCTATTACATCATAGAATTTCATGTACATAGGAACGAATTTCCTTACCTTTCTGTGTCAGGTTCATGTTCCCCCAGAAAGGATTCACAAAACCCTGGAGTTGTTGAGGACTTTACAGCTGAAGACTTTCTTGTCAGTTCACCTTTATCTCTCACTTCTGGGAACCTTAAATTCCATAACAGATCGGGTATCACTAGGGAGACTCCATTTACGTCCTCATCTATTTCTTCTGTTGTTGGTCTGGAAGTAATCAAGGATTTGCTGTTAGATCGAATTTCTCATGGGTGAACTTTTCAGTACCATCTCAAGTGGTGGTACAGTCAAGACAAGATTCTGAAGGGAGTTCCTCTGCATGCCCCCAAACCCCACTCCAATCTGTACACCAGTGCATCAGATTCATGGTGGAGAGAGGCTCACTGAGAGTCGGAAGGAGCCATTGGTCTCAGGATGAGAGCCTTCTATACACATAAACAATTTGGACTGTGTTCTTCACAATGGAAGATCTTGTCAAGGGGCATTGCATCATGATTTCCTCAGATAACATATGGATGGTTGCATACCTCAGATGACAGGGAGGTACTCATGCTCCTTCTCTCTGCGTGCAAGCCTGGAACCTTCTACGCAGGGGAGATTCTGAAGGGATTACACTCTGAGTTCGTCATGTTCCAGGAAAGAAAATATCTTTGCAGACAGTTTGTCCAGAACAGGAAAGGTAGTCCTAACAGAATAGTCTCTACATCAAGACAGTTGTAGAGCCTCTGTTCATTCTGTGGGAGAAAACTCTATTGAACTTGTTGCAGCATAACTCGACAACAAGCTTCTGGTTATATTTCCAGTCCCAGACCAAAAAGCTTTTGGCAGTGGACACCTTCAGCCTGAAGTGGGATTTACTGCTCACTTATGCATTCCCTCCCTTCAGGTTGATTAGGTTGATTCCACAGATACTTCACAAGGTCAGGACATCCACAGCTCGGATTATCCTAATATCACCTCTGTGACCTCAGAGGTCTTGGTTCAACAATCTCCTGTACTTTTGATTGACCAACCCCGGGTATTACCTTTGGAAGAAATTGTTTTCGCAACACAAAGATACTCTGTTTCACACCAATCCTCAGATTCTCCACCTTAACTCATAACTCGTCTCAGGTGATCTATATGCCAGGCAAAGTTTTTGAGCAAGATTGCCATCTAAAAGGGGCTTGTATTGTTGCTTGCAATTTACATATAAATAATATATGTATTATATAACAAGGGAGGACACTTCTTCCATTTCTCTTGCGACCTAATTAAGAATGGACACTGTTATCTCAGGGTACACTTCATATAGTGTAAAACTTTAGCACCAATGTTCAGCTCAGAGATCGACTTTTTAGGCCCACATCAAATCTGACTCGCTATCCCATGGCCATGATTGCACCCACTTAATATGCAAGTGCAACATGCTGAATGGACTACTGCTCTCTTATTGGTTGACTAAAAATGAGGTTATCAGTAGGTGCACAACATCATTTTTGGCTGACCAGTGAGAAGGTGCTATTCCATTCAGCCCGTTGCACTTGCATATTAAGTGGGCAGTAATATTGGAAAATAGGCTGGCATTCTTTAAAGGTGGGATAGGGAGTCAAATTTGATGTAGGCCTAAAAAGTCGAATCTCTGAGCTAAACATCAGTATTAAAGTTAATATGCTACGTGAAGAGTAGCCTGAGATATTAATGTCAATTCTTAAATAGGTCATAGGAGAAATGGAAGAAGCGTCCTCTCTTGTATTATTATATAGTACATATATGATCTATAGGTAAATTGCAAGGAATGATACGATCCCCTGTGGCCATCTTCATTGTCCAGGCCCTGAGACATTCTACATCTAAGGCCTATGATGCAAAGTGGAGAATCTTTAGTGATTAGGTCACTAAGAAACACATTAATCATAGCTCCCCCTCTCTTGCTGCAGTAACAGGTTTTCTACTCTTCCTTTTTGAGTAGAGATCTTGTTCAGTCTCTACAATCAAGGTTAAAGGGCTGCCCTTCAGACATTCTTAAATTCTCCTTAGATCAGTCCATTGGCTCAGATTCTTCTTTGGTGGATCTTATAAGTACTTTAAGTTTCATAGACCGGTGTCTTGCTCGTTGGTGCCTAGATTGAATCTCTCGCGTGTTTTGTGGGTGTTGACAAAAAAACATTATTAACCTTTGAGTGTCAGACTTCATTAGAAAATCTTGCGCTTAAAACCATCTTCTCGTTGAAGTGTCAGTGCAGAGAAGAAGCTAACTACATGTTTTATCAATAGAGGAAGGATGTTATGGTTCAATGGGAATTACGATTGTTTCCCTGGTCATATCAGCCAGGTTTCCTTGGAATAAACAACCCCCAGTTTCCATCAGTACTTCCATCCCTGATAGAGATCTATAATCTCAGTTGCATCTGTGCTGGGGATGATCAAAATAGACTCCTTTGCCCATTTAGGGCACTGAAGTTCTATTTAGCTGTTGCTAAGTAGAAGGAAAGGTAGAAAAAGAGGTTTTCTTCCTTTTAAGGGCTCAGCTGATATTTCGGCATGGACCGTCTCTAGATGGATTTGCTCAAATCATCAAGAGAGCTTTTCTGTCTCTCACTGAGAGAGACCTCCCATTCATGAGGATAAAAGACCATGAGGTTAAAGCTATCGCTACTTCATGGGCCTGTCTCAATCACTAGTCTTTAGAGGATTTTATGAAGGCTGTGTTCTGGTGATCGCACATGACCTTCTCGTTTTACCTTCGGTCCTTATCAAATCAGAGCAGAGGTATTGTTTTTTCTCTGGGTCCGATTGTTGCTGCACAAACAGTGACCCAGACTGCTGCTTATAACAGCAGCTGAGTAGCTAGGCTACAAGGTGAGTAATTGGTTCACATGTTACTCCCTTACAGTCCATCAGCCTCCCTCCTTTCGGACAAATTCGGTTTAAGAATAGTGATATGTAATGTATTGCTGATATTAAAATGTTGTTTTTTGGGGGGGTAAAACTAATTTAAATTATGTAATATTTACCTGTCACTATTAGATGCACTCCCACCCCGCTCTGATGTCCTTCATTAGTCAAGTTCCTAGAAAAGAATGATGTTGTGCTATTGCGCATTGGTCAATTGTGACAAGTCAGACTGGGTCAATGCACGTATTCTAAGAATTTCTAGAACAGGAGGATGGTGCATCTAGCACAGACGAGGTTTTTCCATTGCAGAAAGGGTAAATTTAACAATAGTGACAGGTTAGTATTACATAATTAAAATCAGTTTATCTCCCAAAAGAACTACATTTTTTATAAGTTGAGACCGTAGGATTAGAAGATTAAATTACATTGATTTTTAACTTGATTGTTCATAGACCAAAAGAACTTATGAGATGGTCTGTTGTCCATTGTCTGTCCATTTGCACAAGTTTGTTACCTCTGCTCCACCTAACTTTACACACACATTCATCCCTTGGTCTAGTTGGTCCGAAATGAAAAGGGTGCTCCTCGGACATCCAATAATTGGCCACAACAGTGGCCATCTTGAAAATCTTGTTACTGTTACTCTTCTTGAAAGGATGGTCATATCAACATGGGATATTGATGGTCATATCAACATGGGATATTCGCTAAAAGACTTCATATGATGTCTAGTTGGTCTTAAATGTGCCGATCTGATGTTCAATATGGTGCCATGCAGCCATCTTGAAAATATATTTATTGCTACTACTCCTACATGTACATGGATGGTCATATCCACATGGCCTTTTCAATAAAAGACTTACGATGTCCAGTTGGTCCTAAATTAAAATGGTGCTGATCTGATGTTCATTATGGCCATCGCAGCAGCCATCTTGAAAATCTTGTTATTGCTATTCCTCGTGAATGGAAAGTCATGTCTTGAAATATTGTTGTCTCTGCTCCTCTCCAAAATGGATGGATATATCAACATGGGGTTTTCACTAAAAGACTTATTATGATACCTAGTGGGTCCTAAATAAAAATGGTGCCAGTCATACAACCAATATGGCTGCCATCACACCTGTCTTAAAAGTCTTGTTGTCACTTCTCCCCTTGAATGGATGATCATTATGACATGAGGTTTTCACCAAAAGACTTATAATGATGTCTACTTTGTCCTAAATGAAAATGTTGCCAATCTGAAATAAAAAATATGCACCACAGCAGCTGATTTGAAAATCTTGTTATTGCTGAAGAATATCAGAGATGGTTTCAACATTCAACAGTTGAAAGGAAGAAATGGTCTTATCTTGAATTTCTTTAAATTCTTTTTGCCCCATAGAGCATCAGTCCCTTCAAGTGACTATTGTTATAATCTAGGACTGAATGATTAATACTTGACTAGAACATTAAATCCAGTGATATTTATAAGCGGAGTCAGTATGATTAGAACATAAAATCAAATGATATTTTTAAGCTAAGATGGTGTGATGAGAACAATAAATCCAAAGATAATAATAAACAAAGAAGGTATGATTTGAATATGGAATCCAATGAAGTATTCAAATGGATTTTTTTCTATCCACATTTTTTTATATTATTCATGAATACAGTTTCTGGGGCATTTCATGTTGAGCATTATAACCAATAAAATGTTATACAGAGAAACACAATGATTTTATTAGTTCTGCGGGTCATAGACCAGAAGAGCTTATGGCGTGGTCTGTTGTCTATCGTCTGTCATCCGTCCATCTGTTAGCACAAGTTTGTTATCACTACTCCTCCTAGACTACTTTGAGGATTGCCTTGAAACTTTATACTCAGATTCATTCCATGGTCTAGTTGGTCCTAAATGAAAATGGTGCTGCTCGGACATCCAATATGGCCACCACTGCAGCCATCTTGAAAATCTTGTTATGGCTATTCCTCCTGAATGGATGGTCATATCAACATGAGGTTTTCACGTAAAAAAAACGTCTAATGATGTCTAGTTGGTCTTAAATGAAAATGGTTCCAATCTGATGTCCAATATGACCACCACAGCAGCCATCTTGAAAATCTTGTTATCACTACTCCTCCTGAATGGATTGTCATTTCAGCATGGAGTTTTCACTTAAAGACTTCTTATGATGTCTAGATGGTCCGAAATAAAAATGGTGCCAGTCGTGCAACCAATATGACTGCCACGATGACTGTCTTAAAAATCTTGTTTTCACTACTCCCCCTGAATGGATGATCATTTTGACATGGGGTTTTCACCAAAAGACTTATAATGATATCTACTTTGTCCTAAATGAAAATGGTGCCAAGCTGACATCCAATATGTATACCACAGCAGCTAATTTGAAAATCTTGTTATTGCTTAAGAATATTAGAGATGGTTTCAACACTCGACAGTTAAAAGGTCTTCTCTTGAATTCTTTGAAATTCTTTTCGCCCTGTAGAGCATCAATCCCTTCAAGGGACTCTAGATTGTATTCACCTTTATGAGTAATAGATGATTATTCTTACATTGACAAACTATTAATACTGGTTCAATCTAGAGAGCATTATCTCACCATCACTGCAATAAAAAAATCACTGGCCCCATAGAAAAACAATGCTGAGCCAGGTTGGCACATACAAACTGTAAGTGATGACTCCTCGTACTTCATTGCATCACCACTTGTTCTTGTTTTTTTTCTTCTGATTAATACAGTTATGGATAGTTAAAGCATCTGCATCAGTGATGATTATCAAAATGCTGTCCAATTGAAATGTGGCATTATGACACAAGCACATTGCAATGTTATGACAATCTGGTTCTATATATTGCATCACATTCACTCACTTTAACATGCAATATGGAGGTGTTATAATCATTAGATCAGTAGTCCAGAACAAAGAGAAAGCAAACACGCATCACATACTTTCTGGACCAGTATCTGTAAGATCAACTAGTAATTTTCTTTAAGATGATAATAATGATAATACAGCAGATGCTGAACAGATCCCAGATATTGGTCGTAACCAAGTCATGAGAAGAAATCCAACATGAATGGTTAACAAAACCTGCATTGCAACACAGTTATTACTCACGAGTAAAGAAAATACTTAACAGTATTTAAAACAAATCATTGCAATGACTTTGCAATACTTGTGACAAGTGTGACAAATATATCTATATTTTATACCTGAAACCTGTCATTGATAAATTATTTATCTTAGAACAATGAACATAAATTGCGAGCAATTACTCTCTCATCAATAATAAGTTCTTCAATTTGGATTATAAAATAAATTTGATTCGTTCTTATTTTATGTAAAAAAAATAATACTGTATTCTACTGTTAGAGGGATAATTAATATTTTAATCATAATTGTGAGGTACATTTATTATCTGATCATCATGTATCGAAGTCGTGAAGACAAAGTAGTGACCCATGTCAAATTCTTGGTTAGTGGCCCCATCAGACAGAATCCTAAATTGAAACCTACTTAGTATGTTGCATTTCTGAAAAAAAAAAATGAGTTAATAAAGTGCAGAGATTTACTCTTGTGTGCCTTCAACTGAATATGGTCTAATTATTTAGGAATAATATATAAATATTTGTACTGTATTACTAATTATTTGAATTATTGCTTTGATCGCTTCCAGGTGTCCACCATAAGGAACAGAGTAATGCACTCTGGAGACATGAGACTCACAGATGGTGACAGGAAAAGTTTCATACAGGACATAATTCATTTGTTAGAGGACCAAACTTGTCTTGGATCACTGGAGAAATGTAAACAGGCTGTGGATGAGATAAATAGGGTATGGAATATGATTATAATCTCATTAATTGCTAACTTCAGTAAAAATCTCTAATGAAGACTCTATAAATGTAAGGTATAAAAGTTTTTGATTTGGCAAGTTCATTAGTGTCAGCTATGTTTTAATTTGTTTTTATTCCTACACTGGGATGACAAAGGGAGCATATTGTTTTCCTGCAGTATATCCTTATGTTCATATGTCCATGTGTCTGTCCTGCATTCATTTTAGCTTGTTAGCACAAAAACTATGTAAATTAGAACAGTTTCTATTTTCTTAACGTGCCAAAATGGTGGCAAGTGTTGTCAGTCTGTCATTTCTCTTGGCCAGGGTTGTGCGAATGTCTCCTAGGCTGCACTGTAGTGGAACTGGAAGTTCTTCAAGTTTTCCATGCCTTTCTACTTTGCACAGCAGAAGGTGACTGTATACAGAGACCTCTTCATCTTTGATCAGCTCGCCTTTCTTGTTGCAGGTCCACAGCAGAAGAATTGAGCATGCGGCTTCTCGAAAAGTGTGGTATCTGTGTAGCACATACTGAGGAATTCACCTGGATTCACATCTACAGCTTTCTTGTTTGTTTGTTTTTTTTTTTTTTTTTTTTTGCATTTGGGCCTTGCAATATTTGGTGCTCCGAAGCCCTGGGTTCCTGCTTGTAGTAAGTCAGCATCTGATTAGCTGATCTGCAAAGCCTCCTGGGCAGCATTATCTGCAGCATGACAGAAAGTCTGTACCCTATCCTTTTCCTCCAGATTCAGCGTCTCCAGGATATGGACTGGGTTCTGAACGATTTAGATGCCCTGGCTTTTGTAGAGGATACATGCTGCCCATTCTGGCAGTGAAAGTTGTGAGCCTGTGCGCAATTCTGACAAAGTTTGCAAGCATGTACTTGCGGTTGTCTACAGCTACCTTGAAGTTTTCTTGGCTTTCTCCAGGATTCCTTCTAGCCCCTTGGTCATCCAGACAAACTGTATGCATATTTTGCCCCAATCTGTGTGCAGCTTCTTGCGAGTGCAGCCTCATGGTCCTCCAAAATCAGGCAGCAGAACCAAACTACATGTACTACTCTTTCTTCCTTGGAAACTAGGTCCAAAGCCCCAACCATGGTCATCTTGGGTCATTCAGCAAGTTCGCTGTAGACCTTCCTGACGAGCAGAAGCCATACCTGCTGGCTAGCTGCACTTTACTTTTTTCTTGTGCTGCCTGTATCTCCTCGGCTGTTCATTGGTGCTATAGCTCTGCCTCCGCCGCATCCTCCAGTGCCACCAAATGGTGGTCCCTATTATGGGCAGATAACATAAAAAGCTTGTGGTTGGTTATGCACTTTCTCTAGTGGCCATCAGACTAGCTCAAAACTGACAGACTGTGCTTTCTTTATGCGCCATGTCCAGGCCATGTGCCGAGAGTCCGGAAGAAGCTCGGATGGCAGAGGCACTGTGTGCATCTGCATCAGGCTTGCAATTCTTTTTACCTCTTTGAGCTTGTGAACACAGTGACCTGTACATGTACAAATGCATTTTGTCCTGAACTTGTTTTGCATTTTTTTTTAAAAAGTTGATATTCATTGCTTAGATATTAATTTCAAAATCAGAGGTCTTGATTTGGGGCTTTTAATCTGTGATGGCTTGTTAACATCATAACAAAAAGAAGTATGAATGGATTTTTATCAAACCCATTTTGTGGATATATGTGAAGAATGCCTTAAAGTATGCCAGTTCAGTTAAAAAAATTGTACAGGTTCACGTCTAAAGGCCATAATAAAGATTTTTGTTCTTCACTTACCTTGTTTACATGTTAACACAGATACGTGAGAGATTTGTTTGTCTCTTATTACCTAATTTAGTATTTTGGAGTTTTGGAAGAATATCTGATATTATTTCAATACTCAGCAACTTAAAACTATAAATTTAAAGGAGAGAAGAAACTGATTTTTTGTAAATTCCTTCAAATTCTTTATTGGCCAGTAGAGCGTCAGCCCTTGATGGACTCCTGTTTTACAGAATGTCATTGCTTTGCTTTTTCAAAAAGAACGGGTATACTGTACTTGGTGTCATACTGTATGGAAGTTTTACATCTCCCTCTCTTCCAGCAGTCACTTTCACAAGGCCACAGGTGAAAATTGACCACAAACATGCCAACTTAATCAGCATGCAAACTGATGTAGCACATACAGATATATTGATCACAGACAAGAAATTATTGGACGAGTTAAAGGACCACCCTATATATGGTGGAATTTTAAATACCATATTTCAAAGAATGAATTTTGCTGATTGGTTGAAAATAATTACCAGAACAAAGTAACAATATTTTCAGAAGAAGACATATATGTGTGGGTAACTTTCCTGCAGTAGTAGACTTGAACCTAAAACCAATTTCATTTGTGTGTTGTCAGTGCACTACTAAGTATAAATGGGGAGATCTGACCAGGTTAGATTTTGATTGAATTATTTCTCAAAAAGAGCCACACATTGTATCATTTTCATTGTTGTTAAAAGTTTATACTTGGAAAGATCATGCACTGAATGAAAGCATGTTTTGCCAGTCTTACCACAAAAGTAAAGTAATTTTGCAAATTATTAAATTACGGTCTAAAAATTGAACTAGTTCTCTGTGCCCAATAATAACAAATACATTCAGAGGAAAAAGACCCAGATAAAATATGCCTAATCCATTTAATCAGCCGATGTAGGTGAATATTTGTTTTGTATGTTGAAGACTAAGTGGTCTTTTGTGTAAGTTTTAAACAATTTTACATGCAGTACCAATTTTTAATCACACTGAACTTTAAAAACAGGTATCTTAGGATAACCTCATAAAATACTCTGTAATGCTTTTTGTCAGCAGCACTATTAATAATGCTTGTCCCCAAAAATATGTCATAAATAGACGTATATATAAGGGAATGTTTATCTCAAAAAGAGCCACACATTGTATCATTTTTATTGTTGAAAGTTTATACTTGGAAAGATCATGCGCTGAATGAAAGCATGTTTTGAAGTAAAAACATTAACATTACGGTCTATGGTAACTGAACCAGTTCTCTGTGCCCTATAATAACAAATACACACAGAGTAAAATGACCCAGATAATCTAATCTGTTTTATCAGCCAGTGAAGGTGAATTTGCTTTTAATGTTGAGGAATAAGTGGTTTGTTGTGTATGTTTTAGACAATTGTACATGCAGCACCAGTTTTTAGTCACACTGAACTTTATAAATAGGTAACGTATGATAGCCTAATGAAATACTGGGTAATACATTTTGTCAGCTGCAATGTAAATTATGCTTGTCCCCAAAAATATGTAATAAATTCCAGCACATAAATGTATAATACCAATTGATAACTGTCAAAAGTGGAACTAGATGAATTATAAATGGTTACGGAAGAATAAAGTATAGTGTTTAGACTAAATACTGTATACAGATAATGCATTTGTCCCTGTTTTGTCAAACTGGATACATGTACCCCAAAAAACCTGGACTACTAAAAGAGGTTATAAGATCATTATCTTTTAAGTTTCCTATATTGCTTCTTTTACTTAGATATTAATTTCTAACAAGTTTTTTTTTCCCCTGACATTTCCTAATTTTAATCCATTTTCTCAAATGTTTGCCTGATTTTTTTATATGTCGATCTCTCTCTGCCTCGGGTACAATGATGCTGTTGGTTGACAAATGACTTTCATTGGATAATTGACAACATTTTAAACTTTATATTTCATAAATGCCAAAAGGAACCACTTGATTTTTCAAAGGTGGTGAAAATTGAAGAATTTGAAGAAGGAGAATTCTGTTCCAAGATTTATTTCCCTTTTTTATGGCGATCAGTGTACATACACATATTTTGTATAAACATTTGTCACACATGCTCCTCAAAAAAAAAGAAAGGAAGATTGTAATGATTTTATATAAGTCCATTTAATAACATTGAGTACTTTTTGAAAAACAATATTTAAAAAAATATTTGATATGGAATAGGAATCTGTTACCTCCCTTTGTTAGAGAGATATTGCAATATGCACCACACGTGATTTAGCTTAGGATATACCCTATATATTCACATAGGAACCAAAACACTAAAGTCTGTCCATCTCTGTTACCTTTATCATTTCCGCACATTGCATCATTAGCAAAATTTGTGGATAGCTTGTACTTGGGGTAAGGAAAAGCTTATACAAAATTTTGTCACAGGGTCAAAGGTCAAGGTCACTGACTGAAAGAGAAAATTGGTTTCCACACAATAGCATTAGTTCTACATGACAGACCCCAACCAAAGTATGTGGATGGGTTGCACTTGGGGTTAGAAAAATGCCTTTTGATTTTGGGGTCAAGAGATCAAAAGTCATGGTCACTGTGACTCAAATAAAACATGGTTTCAGCTTAATAGGATTAGTTCTGTATCTCAGACCTAGACCAGACTTTGTGAATGGCTTGCACTGGAGGTAAAAAAGAAGCCTGAGGATATGGTTTTCAAAGGTCAAGGTTACTGCAATTGAAAGAAAAATGCTTTCTGCACAACAATGCCAGTTTTTGAGCATGTACTTTCACCAACGTTTTTAAATGGCTTGCGTGTTGAATAGGAAAGTAGCCTATTAATTTTTGGGTCAAAAGGTCATAGGTCAAGGTCACTTACTGGAAGGGTTTTTGCATAACATAAATAATTTTTGTTCTAGACCAGGTGCCTTAACCAAAGTTTGAGGTGAGCTTAAGCTTAACATATAAAATAAGCTGATTGATTTGGGGTTCAAAACGGCCAAGGTCAAGATTATTATGGCACAGAAAGTGTATTAGGAATGTGATAGGAAAATGCAGAATAATGGCATAAGAACTGAATGCAGTAACCATAGCTAATATTTGTGTTGGCCAAAGATACTTGAGAAGAACGTCCACTTCAGACCTCATTTCATAGCCTGCACTTGGGGTAAGGAAGAATCTTATCAGTTTGGTCGTCAAAAAGTCAAGGTCACAGTAACTTACAGAAAAAATGGTTCCTGCACAATAATATTACTTTTACATAACAAACTTTGACCAACTTTGTTGATGGCTTGCACTTGGGGTAAGGAAGAAGCTTGTTGATATTGGGGTCAGATCTTTACAGGTCAGTGTCACTGTCTGAAAGAAGAAAAAGGCTTCTGCACAAAAATTCAATTCTTGACCTTGTACGTTCATCAAATTCTGTGGATGACTTGCGCACTTAGTAAGAAGGTCAAGGTCATTGTGACTGAAACAAAAACTGTGGTTTTTGCATATTATTTGTGGACCAGGTACCTTGACCACAGTTTGTGGATGGCTAGCACTTTAGGTATGGAAAAGGCCTATCAATTTTGGGGTCAAAAGTTCATGGTCATTGTAGCTCAAAGAAAATGGATATTGCAGAATAAAGTTTGTTCTAGGGTAGGTTCATGAGCAAACTTTGTGGATAGCTTGCATTTAGTGTAATAAAGAAACATATAGATTCTCTCGTCTCAATTTCGGAGGTCATGGACATGTTAAATCTGATAAGAAAATAATGGCTCTGCACAATATGTTTTTTTAAGACCGTTTACCTTGACCAAAGGTCCAGGTCACTGAGACCTGTTGGTCAATAGTCTCTAGAGTCACCATGCCAGTACTGATGCCTACACAAAGGACTGTTAAACATGGGACAGGTTTATAATGTACTGTTCACAGTAATTTTTATTTGTTTCTGTGAATTAACTTTAGGAATGCTGTATTTAGATGGTGTTGCATAGGCAGCCTTATGAAATTTTCAAAATGGCTAAAGGTCAGTTTTTTAGCCAGAGTATGTTGTGTAGTCATGACTAACACATATCTTTCTAATTCAGATTTAAAAATAGTAGGGGGAAAACACACATTCTTTAAGATTTTATATCACTAATTTTACTTATTTGTAAATCTGATGTCCTTCATTTTCCTGCGTAAAATGCACGATAAAATGCACAGACTTTAGTAAAGTATTCTTTGATTCATGTCATAAAAGTGAAAAACTACCACCATAGTAGCTTTTGCATTTTAAAAGGTGAAATGAATGCAACTTCTGATCTATTGTAATGAAGACAAACTTCAGCGATTAAACCATCAGACTTGAAAAGTGCCAACTACATGTTGGGTAAATATTGTGATGAACTATGATGATGACTTTCACTCTTTTATGACAGTTATAAACATGGATTATTATAAGTCAAATGAAAAGGTACATAGAGCAAAAATATATATGCAAAGCATATGCACAAAGACACACAAAGAGACGTAAAATAAAAATTAAGTTTTTGCACCATTTTTACCTTACTGATTGGCGTATGCATATAACCTCATTGTGAATAAATTGTGTTTGATGTGCAATTTTTGTAAAGGAAATTTTACTTGAAAATTCTAACATTCTGATGTGTGATTATAACCTAAATTAGGACATGAGTTAATGGCTCTGTATATAAACAAGGGTTCTACGGAACAATTTTCGTCTTTTTCAGTTTCATTCTTCCACCTTTTTGTTGGCTACTACAGTTGAATTCGCCTTTTCATGCAAAGTTGGTGTATATTTAAACAATAGCGCTGGGCTATAAATAGTGTTTTAGTTATAACCCAGGTGCCAGGGCTCCAGAGGGTATAGGACAGACACAGGGCATGACCCAGGGGCAGTGTTAGTTTAAGCAAAAGGTTAACCGTGCACTTATGAAATATTGCAAAGATAAGTTCAAAGATAAATCGTGCATTATATCAAATGTGCATTGAAATGTGCATCTATAAAAATACATATATGTAGAAAATAGGAAGTGACCTTTCATCTCTTACATTCCCTCCCAGGTGGTATGGGTTCAAGTTTGATAACAGAAAAAGCAGTCCCCACTGCAGATATATGAAGTGTCACAAGTAGCATCAAATTACTATTGTTTGTTTTCAGATATGATATTGCATACAACTTTAAAATTTATTTTACCACCACCGCCATCACCATTGAAATCAGAATCTCTTCATCTCATGTTTTTTTTCCAACAAAAGTAAGGTGAGACTAGAAGATAACATTTTAATAGGGATGTTTTTCAAATGCATTAGGAGGCAATCATAATGCTGTCAGAGTTAACAATTTGTTTACCAAGCACAAAATTAATGTTGACTGGTCTTACTGAGGCCACCTAGCATAGTTTTCCTGTCCAGTGATTAAGAAATAATTATTTTACAAGCCTTGTTGTTATTTTAATTAATGATAAGATCTTTATGAGCCTTAATAAATTGCAAAACAATCTAGATGTAGGTTGGGTACAAATTACAGTATAAACTTATGATTATTGTAGAAGCTATTTGCAACAGTGGGTTTTTTATTGGAGTTTTCGCAATTTGTTTTCTTAGAATAAAATACCAGTCCCATTTCAGATATATTTTATTGTAATAAAAAAAATATTGCGAAAACTGCATATATATTGTAGTAATAGTGTCAAATTGGATGATGAAGTAGCATCAGTTATATAAAACTGATCCTTCAATAAACATGAAATAACCATATCACTATTGATTCTTATGACAATTTACTGGTGGCCATACTCACACTGAGATATTCACCTACAGTGGATATAATGGAATGGGTGCCAATGGTATGATTTGACCCTGAATGCTTTAGCATTCAATGCAAGGCATACATTGATGCTAATATGTTTTATCTTTGTGGGGACAGCTATTTTATTCTATTTTAAAAAATCTAATTTATAGCTTTTATTTTTTTTAATATAAACTCTGCTAGTCTTCCATGAACAGTTGGAAATTAGTTCAAATAGATATATATTGAAAAGACTTAATTCTGCTTAAAATCTGCTCAATGTAATCTGACCAAGTTCAGTAGAAAGCATCCATTGCTTGAAGGCTTTTTAAAAGATACCATTCCCCATTAGGTGTTGCAGTTAATTATTACTATCAATAAAGACATATTTTAAATGACTTCCATTTAAATATTGCGTAAACAGAATTTTACACCAGTTGACAGAAAGAATCCTTGCATCAGTGCTTATCAAATATATACAAATGATACATATGTACCATTTAGTATGGGCACTGTTAAATGCAATAAAAAAAACTCTTTAAACAAGTTAAAACTGCACAGCAAAATTTAACCAAGTTCAATGTCAAAGATGACAGCCTTTACTAAATTAGGAACATGTTTAAATGACTCTTTTGCAGAAACTATCTAACAGAATTAGACAGAATTGACAGAAATCAACCTCCTAAAATTGACATTACATCGCTAATTGATGTTGCATTTGGCTGCTAGGGCGATGCAAGACAGATGAGCAATATTAGGCTCTTTTTAGCTGCTTCTATTTTTATTGAGCAAATTGCTGTGTGAAAATAAATGATTTGAATTTTATTTGTTTTTTTATGATAAATTTCCCAAGTACAGTGAAACCCCTCAAAACTGAAAACCCTTGGGATTGAACAATTGTTTTGGTTTTGAGAAGTTTTCAGTTTACTGAGGTTTTTGCAGATGTGAAAAAAAAGTTTTTTTCTGAGTGCTTATGTGACGAGAAAGAGAGAGAGAATGTAATTATTTGAACATTAGTGTCTGTGTGTGTAACATTGCACAAAATTAAGAAAGCTGTTTTTTTTTTTTTTTGTTCATGTATTTAAGGAAGAATTAGCGGAAATATATACATTCCCTCTGAAAATCACATCCTGTCACATAAATACAGTTGTTCCACATAGAAATACAGTCTTCATCACAAAAAACATCAGAGGATTGAGATACTTCTATAACTTTTTTTATAAGTCTATTAGAATTATGAATGATTGATACTCCACAGTGTTTAAATACTCCATATAATTGATAATGTTTACAGTTCAAGAGCCTGGCTTGAAGAAGGCATGGAGGTTGTCTGTTTTTTTCTGACATCTTTTTTTAACTAATGTGGCTTGTGTTAATGACTCCATTTCCTATGCCGTAGCCAAATAATGCTCATTCTTAGGAATCACAAAGTTTTTTATTCTCTGTATAAGATCTAAAACTTAAGGATATGTCATTGAGTGAATCTTTTAGAATTCTGCTTTGTCAGTCTCCGTTGGTAAAGCATCAAAAGCAAAACCACGTGCCTGTTTAATAAAGTCCTGATATTTAATTTAAAAAAAACAAGCAATGTTCTGTTGACCATGTATACAAATGAATAGCATAAATCACAATTAGATAATAAGGTTACCTACAAACATTTAGTTATTATTAATTGGCCATAAAAGCTAACTCTTTTGTATGGTGCAAAGACTTCAGATTGGCCTATTGTCAGCCATAATCTGTGTTGGTGTGCATGTCAAGTATTGTTTTAACCTTGTGTACCCTTGGGACATTTTCCGGGTCTTTGTCTCACAGTACTTGCTAACCATAATTAATCTGTTCCAGTGTGGGTCAGGAATTTAGGAGCTAAAATATATTTCCTACTTTGATGTGAATTTCGGTTTTATGGGGGTTTTTTAAGCGTAAAATTGAAATTTGTGATCAAAATTTGTTTTCATATTCAGAGTTATGGGGTTTCGGTATTGTTGGGAAAAAAAATGATATTAAAGAGGGAAAAAATCGGTCTTGAGGGGATTCCGGTATACTGAGGTTTTGGTTTTGAGGAGTTTCACTGTATATAGATCATTAATCTTTGACGTCTTCTTCACTGTGGGAAATGATTTAGCTTTAAAAGAGTATCTAATTTTTGGTTTAGAGGGATTTCATCTCTCAATTCTCTGTTACTAAGAAAAGTTTGTGTTTTTTATTAGTAATGAGGTGCTTTCTGTATTGAGCTTTTCTGACCCTTTGACCTTGAAAGGCCAGTCAAAATATCTCAAGGGACATAACTCGTATTCACTTTTTAGAGGAAATGCTTCATCAGAGTCATGTAGCACCTTAAAAAATTCAGAATCATTTTAGTAGAAAATGCGAATCAAAGGTAATTGCTAAAATATTTTTCTCAAAATAATTTATGATTTTTTTTCAGTGATTTTCTGTTAAAAGATAAAGAGAAGAACATATTTAATTATAGGTTATATTTATTTAGAAGGATATATTATTTGCTTAGGTTCATAACAGACATTATGTACATCTCATGATTTATAATGTTGTATTATCAGAACTCCAGGCCATCTGAGTGCTCCGGGTGGCCAAGTGGTCTAATGTGCTCTCCTTTACCGATCGCTGCCATCTCGCCTCTATCCGCGTGGGTTCGAGTCTTGGGATCGGCCAGTGTGGTTATGTGAGAAAGCTTGCCAGTAGCTTCCCGTGGGTCGGTGGTTCTTCCCAGGATTTTCCCGGGTTCTTCCTCCGCCAAATATACTGGCCACCATGTATAGCCTATCATGTGCTGAAAATGGCGTTAAACCCATAAAACCAAACCAGGCCATCTGTATTCTCAATACTTTAATTTGTATTATTCCTTTGTGGCTGTTTTACTGAAACAATCAAATTAGAAAGACCTATAATTTAGCTCCCTTGTTTGACACAAATTGTTTATTTCAGATAAATGATGATTCTCTTGATGTCTTCTTTAACCTTGACCTGGAGGTGAAGGCTTTAAGAGAGTGTGTAAATGATGGTAGACAAGAACTGGGAATTCATAAGAAAGACACAGAAATAACAGTGGAATCTTTGAAAAAGGAATTCATAAAACTCAAGGACCAGTTTGACAACCATGCTAAGGAAATCAAAGATCTGGATGCATCAGTGACCTAAGCTTCTTCAGGTTTAGAAAGTGTGAAACAGCAGTTAAGTGAACATGATAAGGAGATTCAAGAAGTAAAGAGAAGCATTTCTGAAGCAACAAAGGCAACAGATCAAGTATCAACAGAGAGCATGGAATCAGGTATCAAATATATATTCTATGGGCAATATGGAATGTGCCAGTGCTGATTTTCAAGCAATTGAATTTATTTTATGTTTGTATATAGTACATGAGTGAGCGAGTCTTCATTTTGAATTTATCACACCAATATTATCAAATTCATATAGTAATAATGATAATAATAAATGCTTTATTTCTTGAGGGTAATACAGTTACTACACATTAATCTTTCCCGAGACCCTCTACAGTGCTAATATAACATTGTAAAAACAAATTTAAAATCTAAAAATAATGCTTGGTTGGTTTGTGGGGTTTAACCCCACACCAAATTTGGCTAACCTTTTGCACATAAGATTCTCACGTGAGATCTAACTCATGTTAGTCTCATGTGCATTTTAACATGCAAATTAGGTAGAACTCACATGAGCAATAGAATCTAACAAAATCTGAAAATCACATGAGCTGGAATTGTTAATATGAGCAAGATTTTGCTTACGTGAGCAAGCATTTCCTCACATGAGCAAGTCTGCTTGTGTGAAAATCACATGAGCAGGAATGGTTAATGTAAGCAAGAGCTTGCTCACGTGAGCAATAGGAAAAAAAATTGACTAGGATTTGATTTGTATTTGATAAATATTTCTGACAAGAATGAAAAAGAACCAAGTTCCTATAATAAAACTTATTTAGCAGCAATAAAGAGATTTTCGAAGTGATATTAAAATCTAGAAGATGAGCATATTCAAGTTCAATTATGCATGTTTTTGTGATATTTCTCACATGAGAAAAAAGACAACCCATATATAAATATGTGATAATAATGATTTTCAATTATTGTAATTATTATATCGCATGCATTCTCTAACAATAAATGCTCGCAGCACAAATGGGCAGGTGTAAAACACTCGTTCACTCATCATGCAAATTAGTGTGATTATTGTGAAAGCACATGAAACCAGCTAGGTGTACTACATCCAAGCACTGATTTCATTACTTATGGTAACAAAAGGTATAGGGTCTCAGGCTAACATTGACCAACCAGAAATGGTTGCTTTTATTGACTCCATGAATAATCAAAAATTATACCAAACAATGTTTTAATATTTATATTGTTGTTGATAAACATTCAGTGCATTATGCACTGACAATTGTAAACATGTAGAAGTATTTGCAAGTTGTGCAGCTGCCACCAAAATAGCAAAAATTAGATGACAAGGGAGCACAATCATATATATGATGAATATATGAGACTAAGAAAGTACCAGAAATGCTGGGAAAATAGACACTAATGGCTAAAGTGTGAGACAGGAGAGACTGTGTTGTTGGTGAAATACAGTTATTGTTTTGAGTTGATGTTAATGAATAATAAATGTTGAATTAGAAACTGAACTGGCTTCTGTTTGATTTTAGCAAGATCAGTAAAATTTAGACAGGATCAATGAAAATATTATTTTGGTGATCCTGTGGGTTAGTGAAAAAATCCTAATTTTGAGCCATGTATCCTGTTTTACATATGCAAACTTTCTCGACTCATTACACATACTCCAGCTTGTTTGCTGTCAATCATACAGTTTCACTTGGGACCCCTAAAATCCGAATAAATCAAAGGAAACCATGTGGGAAGGAATGAATACAAGTTCATAATTGTTTTAAACAATATTTATCATAATTGCTTAAAACTATTTATATCAAAGTTAAACATTATTTTGTACACTTGTGCAATATATCAGTAGTTTCTATCATAACATTTAAAAGTTGTTAAAATGAAACCTCTCAATAGAGTACCATGATGTACTGATATTCTGTCCAATTTCTTTTGTAAAACACTCTGAACACAAAATATATTTCATTAGCTGTTATGATGTCTTTTTAAATTAAGCATACTGCATTCTTTGCAAAATTGTTGCACGCGGAGCAAATTAAGGAGACAGTGGATGTATGATCTAGATCATATCCAATGTATTATTAAAGAAAGATTCCAGAAAATTCAGGCTGATGCACAGAAAGGCAAGCTCTTCAGTCTAAGGAATCTCTCACAGCCGCTTTCTCAAATATGTGGTACACAAAATGGCAAGCTCTTCAGTCAAAGGAACCTCTCACAGCCGCTTTTTTGAATATGTGGGAAATCTTCACTTTTTTTTCTGTATGGGTTTAGACACTTTTTACTTCACTTCCATATAGAAATCCATTTTAGGGAGAGGGATGTTGTCAGATGGTTAAAGGTTCCCTCTCCCAATCTGTTAAAATCATACACTATTAGGTGAAAAACAAGAATGTTAGCCATTTGAATTACACTGAACCACCTCTTCTAAACAAATCCTCTCAGAATAAAATCCTAAATCCTTCCCTGCTTCTTGTACGATTCAGGTACACTGAAATAGATTACATGCAGCAACATGTACTATGTAACCTGGACAACAAATGTGACTATATACCTGTTTGGCAATAGCATTTTTTTAAAAATTCAACATTCGAAAATCACTTCACGAGTCATATTAACATCTGTAAGTGTTATTCATGACCATCCAGTTTGAAAGCTGCAACATCATATCTGTCAAACGTTTGGTACTTTACGTCTTTAAACAAACAAAAAAAGCAATATGAAATTACTCACTTTACACCTTAAAACCTTTGAAATAGATCCACTGCCATATTCTTTGAAAAATTACAAGTATAATAATTAGAAGCAAACCTACATGTATACGACTTCTGAACTTGCCTCAGTTAAAGTTCAAACTTCACTGCATGAAGACAATTGTAGAATTTGATATGCTTGAAGAAAAACAGTCCCTAACAAAAACAGAAATGAGATTAACAAGCTTGTATGTAATTTATCGTCAACCATCCTAACTTCATGCTTATCCTTGATTTGTGCGCCATGTTTCTCGTGACCTGACACGCTTGTCTTGAGATCCTGACATAACCAAATGGGTCAATAGCATTTGTTGACAGTAACAGTAAGTGCTGATTAAGACATATTTGAATACTTAATACAAATCAAATTGAAAAAAACACAATGAAAATGGCAAATTTGACTCATGCCATACACTTTGTGGCCCTGGCGTGAGTGTTAGCCATTCAAGCCAGGGCCACTGTTCACATGTTGGTTTTCTTTATCTTTTGATAAGCGGGAAACCGAAGACAGTTTTTTTAGACATCAAAGGCAATGTAAAAATTTGGTCATTATAACATGCACTTCTTATATCATGTTAGAAAAAATAAATCCAATGAAAAACTATATAGTATGAAATTTTTCATTGAAATATTTTAATATAAGACCCCCAAAAAATATACGTGTGTTTCCTATTGCACTGGTTTTAAAATTAGGGTAGGCAGGTAGTTTTTATTTTTTTATTATGTATAAAGCAAAAATATTTCAAGCACTTCAAAGTACTGGGCAAAACCGGCTCAATTAGATGCACAAATCAATTTCGACAGAGATTTTTTTTTATATAAAAAAAATAAAAAAATAAAATAAAAAAAATTTGGGGGGTGGGGAAAAAGTGCTAGAGTCGGCAATGAGAAACAGGGACGGTCGGCTGACCGGAAACATATTTTTTTTTTTTTTTGGCCTAAGGGAAAAAAATCTTTGTTATGAAATAGCATGAAAAAAAATCTTTTAAAACTTTACAGTATCTTTAAATATGATAATTTTATCAGACAACTTGAAGAAAAAAAAACAAAATTAAAAAATATATCATGTTTTTTTTTTATATAATATTTCCCATCATTATTTATAAGTGTTTTATTGCAGTTGATATGCATTTGAAAGAAACGATTTGTATTGCATATGCAAATATTAATAATACGGGGACATCATACATGATCGATTTCTAAAGTAAACATTGACCTAATTATCACATTCCAATCTTACGTCACGTGGCCTTTATTTCAGGGGCACGAACCATAGATATAATTCCGGCAATAGACAAATTTAGACACGCTCTGAAAAACGGTAGCTCGCAAAGAATTTGGAGAGTTTATAACGATGAATAAATGAAGCAGATATAGTTGAACACTTTCTATGGTGATTTCATTAGTTTCTCCCAATATTATAATATAAACATTAAAATTAACGTTGAGGGCACGAACCATAGCACTTTGAGGATTCTAATCTCGTCACCCTATTGTCAATAACTGACAACATTGCATCGAGAACTGCAGTTTGGCAGGTGTAGCAGTAAATAATAATGATCTGAAAAATTAACGTCTCAATAATTATTAGGAGCAAGATTACAAGGTTATCTTATTTGACATATTAAATCGTGGGGGCAAAACTGCGAAAGCTTCATGCAGCCAAACTGCTGTATCCATAAACAGGCAAAATGCAATACGGTCTTGATTTTACTCACCAACATGATAATTCCATGATTTTAAATGATCTCCTGGTTTCTATGATCAGTTGCTGCACATGTATTGGGCTTGCAATGAAATTTCCCGAACTAATGAGCTAAATTGTGACAGTTCCAACTTCAATTTTTTTTAAACAGCGCCTATTTGAAAGCGAGGCTACCATGATAGTTGTGTGTTGTAGTACCTTCAAAAAGTTATGTGCATATTTTGTGGTCAGTAAACCAGTCTCCAGACTGTAAACAAGGGAAATAACCCACGTCATTGTATCGATAATGATTAGGTCTCAGTCGCGAAAAACCACATTTAATCTGATGTGATTTTATTTTATTATTTGATTTGGTTTTTGATAGCAAAATTCTTGAAGCATAATTCTTTATAGAATGCTGGCAGAATGGGATGGGTCTCTAACTCACACGAGAAAAACCAACTTAGAACAAATCTAAAATGTGTCTGATCAGAATCGAAGTCCGAATTTCTCACGTAAGAATTTAAAACTCCGCCTTATTTTCAAACATAGTCAGAAGTAAGGGGAAAGAATGTTTTCTTAGTTATACTTTCTCATATGAATATTCAAATTCTCACGTGAGCAAAATCTGCACATGAGAAAATTGGTTAGTTTTTCAATGGCTCACAACATCTAACAAACTGCACACATAAGCTTGCAAAATCTACCCAATTTGCATACGTTTCTAACAAGGTTCTCATGTGCAGCTTATGAGAAGCTCATGTGAATTGGTGAGATTTTTCTGTACGGGACGCCACTTTTCAGCACATGATATTCCATACACAGCGACCAGCAGATTTGGAACATGATATTCCATACACAGCGACCAGCAGATTTGGAAAGAACCCAGGGAGCACCACCAACCCATGGGAAGCTACTGGCAAGCTTTCTTACCTGCCCACGTTGGTTGAGCCAAGACTCGAACTCACACGGACAGAGGTGAGATGTATAAGTGATCTGTAAAGGTGAGCGCCTTAGATCACTTGGCCACCAGGGACCACCAATAAAAATAATTCATAACAGATATGAAAACTGTTGTCAGATGTGGTTAATGCAATCAGAGTAAGTATATAGTCCATTAAGAAAAAAGTAAAAAAATACATTCTCTATCTTACACGGACTAAGATTATTTGCTAGTCTTTCTTATGCAAAATACACAAGCAAACAATCATAAACATTTTGATGAACCCATACAAATATAATGAGATTTAGGAAATGTATGACTAAACTACATTTAACAGAAAAAATAACTTGTACAGAGTCCATGAATAGCTGGAATCTGTTAATGGTCAAAATTGCAGGAGTTAAAATAAAATTTAACATCAGATACAGTGAGCGAAGTAGTTGTAATGTCACATGAAAGACATCATTGATAATATAATTATTGGCTCAGCCTATATACATGACACATTTGTTTGCCATACATAGATTGTATAGGAAGGTCTGTAAAAATATATATGAATATATATATATCTAGGGTTTAATGGCACATCAGCACAATCCTAGCCGTACAGTACCAAATAAGTTTAGGTATTAAAAAAAAGTAATACAAAACATAGGTAAAAAACAATACAGTAAAATCCTTGAAGTATAATGTCCAGGTTTTTATATAAACTGCACTGAAAATATTGCAGATCAAAATTCCATTGAAAATCTTGTTATCGCTACTTCTCCTGAATGAATAGCTGTATTTATAAGGGGTTTTCACCTAAATATTTCTTCATATGGGTTATTAGTCCTGAATGCAGATAGTGCCGATCTGACCTACAGCATGATCACTGCTGTGGCTATCTTAAAAATATTTGTATCGCTACTCTTCCTGAATGGATGGTCTTATTGAAATGTAGTTTTTTAAAAAAGACTTTTTATGTATGGTACACACAGTGTATTGACTAGTGTATTGTCATCTGATTTCACCCAACTTCACTGTGTAAGATCCAGGTACTACAGGTGAAGTCAGGCCTATGCTCCACATTTGTGTGTCTATTCTCCTATGATAAATTTAAAACAGTTTGTGTCATCACCTTTTTTAGGCCATTGAAGATGGAGTCAGATATACAAGATAATCCACTAACTGGCCAGGTAGACCCCAATATGGGTCTTTAATGTCAAGTGAAGTTAGCACTCATTGGCCAGGTAGACCCCATTTGGGTCTTTAATGTCAAGTGAAATTAGCACTCATTGGCCAGGTAGACCCCAATTTGGGTTTTTAATATCAAGTGTAATTAGCACTTCTTCAGTGGCCAGGTAGACCCCAGTTTGGGTCTTTAATGTCAAGTAAAATTAACACTCATTGAGTGAAGTACATGAATTGCCTGAATTACAACAGTATATGTCATTGAACTACACTTGACATCACTCTTTATCAGTATTAATGTAGCATGGTCAATCCACATTGTGTGTATTGTGTTGGTTCCTAAATGTAAATTGTTCCAATCTGACCTCCAACAAGGCTATCATGGTGGCCATCTTGAAAATCTATTGATTTCAGGTTCAGAGGTCACTGTGACTGAAAGAAGAATGGTGGATTCCACACAATAACTTTAGTTCTACATCATGTACCAGGGCCAGACTTTGCAGATTGCTTGCACATGAGTTAATGAAGAAGCCTGTTGATTTTGGAGTCAGAAGGTCAAAAGTCAAGGTCACTTTGACTGAAAGAAGAAAAATGGTTTCTGCACAATAAGATTAGTTCTACAGCACAGACTGGGACCAAACTTATTCATTTTGGGATATTAAAACAGATACAAAAGAAAATATACCAAATTTGGTAATTTGGAGTTTCTCAAATGGTTTCTTTCTCAGTAGTCAAAAAGATTAAAAAGCAGGGAAAAACTTACTTCTCATGGTTTCCTACAAATTTGTTATGGCTGGTAGAGCATCAGTCCCATTGAGGTACTCTTGTCCCCTGTCCAGCCCAGTTGGGAAGGTATATAGCATTATGCATGTTGATATGTTTGAACATTTTGGTGTTTTTAGCTCACCCGGCTGCAAGGACAAGTGAGCTTATGATATCTCACTGCATCCATCATCCATTCATCAGCTATTGCTTGTTACCACTTTGGAGACCATATAAGTTCCAATTTTGCTCAGACTTGTAATATGGCTTGTATCTGATTGGTTGAGCTCGTTGTCACTCTGGAAACCATATTTCTGATCCGAATTTTTGATCAAATTGGTTACATGCACTTATGTTATCATGATGTCAGGCAGATTCAGTAATGGGCAAAATTCATGGATATTAATCAAGTGATCTTGCATCTGATTTGCTGAGCTTCTTACTACTTGAGAGACCGTATTTCTCACCCAGTTTTATCAGACTTGGTAAATGGGCTAATATCATCATGGTGTTGGATGATTTTATTATATGCATGTTCTTTGCATATTTTGAGATGGTCTTGCATCATATTGGCTGAGCTTGTTACCATGCTAAAGACTCTATTTTTTCTATGATTTTGATCAAACTTATTACATATGCTTACATTGTCAAGATCTCAGTTTAATATTTTTGTGAGCAAGATCCATGCATACTAATGACATGATCTTGCACCTGATTGGTCGTGTTTGTCAATACTTGAGCAACTATTTTCTGATTAGATTTTGATTCAGCTTATTAAATATTACAATTATCAATATGTTGGTTTAGATTGATATGAACAAAATCAATGCATACAAATTAGGTATTCTTGTATCTGATTGACTGAGTTTGTTACCACTCTGGAGACCAGATTCCAGTTGGATTTTGCTCCAACTTCATAACTTAGACATGATTTATAATAAGTGAGATCTGCACTAATTAATTAAATGATCTTGCATCTGATTGGTTGAGCTTGTTACCTCTTTAGATTTACAAACTATGCAAACTGTATTTCTCGTCGAGTTTTGATAAAACTTGGTATATAGGTATACAACAATAAGATCTTGGAGAGTTTTGATTATCAGCAAGAGACTATGCATATTAGTTACGCCTTTATTTTTAGAGAGAATTGTTATCGGACGATATTAAAATATGTAAAATCGACATGATACAGACCCAGAAATGGGTAATTTTACCAGTGAAATGAAAATGAAATGCAGAATGAACACAAACAAAATGGAGAATGAATGCAAACAAAATGATGATGAGTGCATTAAGAAGGAATCACAGAACACAGGACAGTGAATGGTAAATAAAAATAAAAATAAATGCAAATGCATTTCATTATTTGATTTGAAAATCTCTAGACTCATATTTCATGCTGGTGCTAAATTTTCACGGTTGAAAGTCATTTCGCATGATAATCTGGGATCCGATTCTTTACACTAAGAATTTTTCATTGCTTACAAGCCGTGACATTGTTCTTAGAACCTCCATTGATGTCATCATGTCATCACTGGTAGTTGTATCTACATAATTTGTATTTGAACCAAATGAAATGAGAGATTAAATTTTCTGTCAAATAGACTACAATTGTATTTTTTACATTTATTAGTTCACCTGGCCAAGTGAGCTTATGGTATGGCCCTGCATCCATCGTGCATCATGTTTCATGCATCTTCCATTATGTATCGTCCATTCGTAAACAATTGGTTGTTGCCACTTCAGAGTTGCTGCAGTTGTATTGACATAATTTGTATTTGAACCAAATGAAATGAGAGATTAAGTTTTCTGTCAAATACCAGTACTCTACAATTGTATTTTTACATTTATTAGTTCACCTAACTTATGGTATGGCCCTGTATCCATCGTGCATCATGTTTCATGCATCTTCCATTGTGCATCATCCATTCATAAACAATTGTTTGTTACCACTCCGTAGTCTATACTGTATTTCTGATCCGATTTCGATCAAACTTAGAATATGGGTTTACATCCAAATCTTTGATGACTGCAATATTGAGTGAGATCCATGCATATAAATGAGATGATTATGCATCTGATTGGTTAACATTGATACCACTCAAGAGGTCATATTTCTATCCAATTTTGATCAAACTTGGAATATGTGCTTACATAATTGAGATTTCAGATGAATTTGATAATGAACAAGCTGCATGCATATTAATGAGGTGATCTTGCATCTGATTGGCCGAGTCTGTTACCTCTCTGGAAACCATAATGCTGATCCAATATTCATCAAAATTGGAAAATGAGCTTATGTCACCAAGCTCTTTGACAGTTTCACAAGTGATTGGGATCCCCGAATATTGATGATGAGATCTTGCAACTGCTTGGCTGAGCTTGTTATAAGTAAAATCTCAGCTGTAATTTTGATTTAGCTGTGTAGGTATGGTTTTTTGTAGCAGTTGGTGTGGCTTTTCCTAGCATCATTGCCTTTCAACTTTCAAGCTTGTACATTGATGACAGCTTTATTGTTAACTAAGGCTGCAATGACTAATTAGAGACCTTAGTGCTCCTTAGATTCCTCGCTTGGCTGACATCCACCTAATAGTCAGTTTGTCGTGTCATCCTGGGTAGTAGAATACTTTCTGTCATATTACCTTAAATTCTGAAAAGTTCATACAAGCCTCTATTTTTATGACCAGAAGAGCTTATGGTCTGGTCTGTTGTTCATCGTCTGTCGTCTGTCAGTCATCTGTCCATCTGTTAACACAAGTTTGTTATTGCTACTCCTCCTAAACTACATGGAGGACTACCATGAAACTTTACACATACATTCATCCCATGGTCTAGTTTATCCTAAATGAAAATGGTGCCGCTTGGACTTCCAATAAACATATTGTTATCGCTACTTCTCCTGAATGGGTGGTCACATCAATATGGGGTTTTCACTGAAAGACTTCTTATCATGTCTAGTTGGTCCTAAATGAAAATGGGGCTGATCTGATGTCCAATATGGTTGCCACAATGGCCATCTTGAAAATGTTGTTATCGCTACACCTCCTGAACAGAAAGTCATAATGTGACATGGGGTTTTTACCAGAAGACTTTTTATGATGGCTTGTTGGTCCTAAATAAGAATGGGGCCAGTCTGATATCCAATATGCCTACCACAGCGGCCATCTTGAAAATCTTGTTATTGCTACACCTTCTGAATGGATGGTCATATTAACGGTGGGTTTTCACCAGAAGACTTGTTATGAAGTCTAGTTGTTCCTAAATGAAAATGGGTCCAACAAATTTAATTCCGATCTGGCTGCCTCAGTGGCCATCTTGAAAATCTTGTTATTGCTAACCCTTCTGGATGAAAAGTAATATTGCCACGGGGTTTTCACAGAAGACTTCTTATTATGTCTAGTTGGTCCAGAATGAAAATGGTGTCAATCTGATGTCCAATGTGGCCCCTACAGCAGCTATCTTGAAAATATTGTTATCACTACTTCTCCTGAACAGAAGGTCATATTGACGTGGGGTTTTGCCAGAAGAGTTCTTATGATGTCTAGTTGGTCCTAAATGAAAATGGTGCCAATCTGATGTTCAGTATGGCCACCACAATGGCCATCTTGAAAATCTTGTTATTGCTACTCCTCCTGAATGGGTGGTCATATCAACATGGGGTTTTCACTAAAAGACTTCTTATGATGTTTAGAAAGTCCTAAATGAAAATGGGGCTGATCTGATGTCCAATATGGCCACCACAGTGTCCGTATTGAAAATCTTGTTTTTGCTTATCCTCCTGAATGAAAAGCAATATTGCGATGGGGTTTTCACTGGAAGACTTCTTAAATGGTGTCAATCTGATGTTGAATATGGCCACAGTAGTGGCCATCTTTAAAATATTGTTATCATTACTCCTTCTGAATGAGGGTCCCCGGGTGGCAGAGTGGTCTAAGGCGCTCACCATGACTGATCACTGCCATCTCACCTCTGTCCGCGTGGGTTCATGTCTTGGGCTTGGCTAATGTGGGTATGTGAGAAAACTTGGCAGTTGCTTCCTGTGGGTCAGTGGTTCTTAAAAATTATTGATTCTGGATAGACCGATGACACATGGTGGAGTCAGGGCCATACCATGAACTCACTTAACCATTTGCCAGGTAAACAGAAAACGGTACTAATTTTATGTGATTTATCATGAACTGCCTTATGAATTTGAACCTATTTAAAAAATGTATACTGGTGATTTTGGGCCTCTGTTTGAGGTGGCAAAAGTAATAAAACAGAATAGCATGCCATCACAGATCCCCATGCTTCTACCGTATATTTCAACTTTTACCCCCATACAGTGACCCATGGATCATAATGTCAAATCTGTCACATATATGTTTTTTCCTGCCGTGACTGCATGTATTAATCTTGGTCAGAAATATTTGAAAAATGTCATTGTAATTAAAATATATGTATATTTGACCTTGAATCTCCTCCCAAGAACCCCAGAATCTGGAGCCAAGGATGACATGTATCTTGCAAATAGTTGCCACAGTGCAACATAACTGCAATGTTTTGTAAATTTCTGCATATATAGTGGTTTAGGAGATGTAATGAACAGATGGATTGATAAACAGATGGATGGATAAAGTGTGGTGACAAAAAAATTGAATAAGTAATTTTGAAAATAGTAATCGTGACTAAATTTGACAGTGAACATGTTTGGATTTGATTTTGACCAGGGTCTGCCAGGTAAGTGGTTTCAGGCCCATTGAGCCTCTTGTTCCCTGTGTATTTATTTTTTACAAAACGTGTTCCAACTATAGGTACCATGTATGCTTGTTTATAAGTGTACATTTTGTACTAAAAATTCTATTCATGCAGAGAAGGGGTCTTTTTATAAGCCTGACATATACAAAATTTGAGAAATCGAGTGGTATTATTGGAAACTCTTGATGTTTGCAGTATGTACAAATACTGTCAATTTAAATATTATTATTTTCTCATGCCACTAATCTGAGCCGGTAATGCATACATGGTATGCACTGTCTTTATCCATTTCATTACAGTATTGGTTACACAATACTTGTATGTACATGTATTTGAATTTTAATAATTTGAAAATATTAAATACTACCTACTGCAAAGTGAAGTGTCTATCAATATAGGTTATCATGGGTGTTTACTAGTAAGTATATTGCTTCCATTTTCGTGCAAGTCTGAATAACCCATAGTATTATATTTTGTGTTTTACTGTATAAACACTGTTTGTGTTTCATGCAATAAATATTGTAATTTGATATATATTTGCCTTTTTCAAAAGCCAGATCTTATTCCCAAGTGATATTTCCTAAGTTATCTGCCAGTGCTCATGGGCCCATAAGCCCTTGGCTTGTAAAGGCAGCAGCTGACAATCTTTATTGATGGAGCCATGAATTTGATGCTTGTTCAGTGCCAAGTAGAGAGCTTATTTGAACTCTGTGATCATGCATCGCAATTGACACTTGTTCAGCTGCATCCTTTAATAGATTTTACAAGGAATTGGAGTAAGGCAATGTTTATGATGACCAGATGATGAAGGAGGATTTCAGAACTTTTTTTGTTGACTCGGAACAATGAGAATAACTTATTGGGTTTTGTACTAGATGACATTAGCCAGTGACATTTATAGGATACTGTGAATCACAAAAGTGTGGACTTCACTTTCATTGTTTATTTGTAATATGTATGGAATTAACATTTTATAGGATATTGTGAATCAGATCATTCTGGGCTATTATTTTTATACTGGTATGTGAGCTATGATATAATTCATGGACTTACCACATAAATGGATTTCAAATGTTAAGCATTATGGATTTCTGTGGATTTCATTACATGAAGAAGGACAAAATGAAAGTTTTCAATTTAATTGTGACATTTTCCACTCAATAATATAATTGCATTTATTTTTAGACTGGTTTTGTGTTTATTTTTCCTAACTATTTATCTATCCAAAGTGCAACTCCGCCTCACTGACAACAAGTCACCCCTTACAGATGGATTTAATTTGCAAAGTACACCTCGACTTATAGGAGGGTCAAAGAAAAAATAACTTTTTGCAGTCATAAGAAAGTGTGTTTGTGTGTGTGGGGTGACTTATAGTCCAGTATATATGGTATATTTTGTATAGTCTATTCTCATGAAAGATGGCAGTGTATGGAAATACATGTTTAAGCTATTATCCTCAAATTGTATAGTTGTGTTAAGCAAGAGACTAAGCATATTAATTATAGCATTAGTTTTGGAAAAAACTTGTATCAGACTTTGGTAAAATAGGTAAAATCAACATGATATTAAGTTTGGGAGATAGTTTACATAGGTTGTGTTCTTAGACTATTACACAAACCTTCTTATTGAAAAGGTTAACAGTTAAGTTATGTACCGGTAAGCCAGGTGAGCAATATCAGACCCACTAGGGCCTTTTGATCAGAAACCTTGGCATAAGGCCAAGTGCACATATGGTATAGCCCAGCTTTCATCGTGCATCACCCATTGTTCATCTGTTAGCATTGATTTTACTGTACATTCAGCTTTTCAAAAACAACTGGATTAATTTCAAACAAATTTGGCAAGGAGAATTTTGGCATGAAGGTCTTTTAATTTTATACAAATGATGCCAGTTGGTAACAAAATGGCTGCCAATACTAAAAATAAAAGAATAATAAACAAATTTAAGTGACTTCTAATAAAAAGTCTCTACACATAATTTCACCAAATTTGACTGATCAAAAGTGCCTTGGCATGAAGGCCTTTCAGAATTTTTTCTAATGATGCCACTCTTTCATCTAATATGACCACTGTTACTAAAAAGAGTGTTTGTGATGTTGAGTGTCAGTTTGTTTTAGTTTATATGTTACCTGCCCTTATTTAGCATCACTTTTTACACCAGTTAAGTGTTGCAATACGGGTACTATGAGCATATTGGCAATTTAAAGACTTATCAGATGTTTAATTCTATTTACAGATATCAGCAAGCTTCGAGATGATTTAATTAAAGCATACAGAAATTTGAGGTGTGTGCAGGTGTCCCCGATATTTGAAAAGAGGAGATGCAATATTGATAACATCTATGTTGATTTAGTCATTGAAGAGAAACAAGGCTGCAGACACACAGAAGACAAAAGCAAATATGTCTCCATACAATATAAGGATGCTCAGTCTCACTCAAACCAGACAATCAAGGTCACCAGTTATAAACAAATATTCCTGGATGAGACAAATTCAAAGTTTAAACGTGTTTATTTGCATGGAAAAGGAGGGTTAGGAAAAACCACTTTTTGTAGGAAAGTTCTCCATGCATGGTGCAATGCTCATGAAGGAAGAGCAGTTACCCAAGATGGTTCTTTTCAGGATGAAGTTGTTCTTAAGATGTTTGACCTCTTGTTTTATATGAATCTTCGAGAAGTTTCATCTGAGGAAAATTTGATTGAGGTCATATATACTCAGTTTCCTTTGGAGGAAGTACCCAGTAAAAACATCCTGGGAACCCTGTTGAAGTATAATGGAGATAAAGTATTGTTTATTCTAGATGGCCTAGATGAGATGATTGTAAATGCTGGATTCATTGAAAATGTTGTCACCCGTAGAGTCTACCCAAATTGCTGTTTTCTGGTTTCTTCTAGACCTTGGAAAATTTCCCAGATGGAGTTGCATGAGGGGACTGAAATAGACCTGCTACTGGATCTTCAAGGCTTTAGCAAAACAAATGCCATAAATTATGCAAAGAAAATATTTGAGAACTGTTACAACGATGGGAATGTCATTGAACAATTTAAAAAGGATATAGAAAGCAGTAAGTTAGCTAGACAGCTAATTCATGTGCCCCTTCTCCTTCTTTTCCTGGCACAGGTGTGGTATGAAAATAAAATGTCATTACCAAGTAAGCTCCATGAGCTCTATATTTTGTTCCTCAACCTGATGGCAGATCGAATGAAGGAAAAGTACAAGAAAGATCCTAATCACAGGCAAACGAGATTTACACTAGATTATACTCAGTTTCCATTTCCTAGAAAAATATCTGAAACTTCTCTGGTAGTGAATTTTGGAGAAGGGTTTATGCTTTCACTTTGGAAGTTGCTCATCACTTCTTGCTCAGCAGTGAAAAGGAAAACTCGCTAGTGTTTGAAGAGACAAAATTGCTGAAAGCCGTTGGGGATAGGGGAAAGGAAAAACTGGATGTGGCCTTGGAGCTGGGTATATTGTCAGTCACAGATTCTGTGTCATATCTTAATAGAAAAACTAATGTGAGTTTCCTACATAAGACAATGCAAGAGTTCTTCACAGCTCTCTGCCTCATTTTTAGTCCACTAAAATTGGCAAACTTTATTTCCTCAATAGCAGACTTAAATGATGTACAGCAGAATGAAAATATCATTGTATTCCTTGTTGGTCTGATGCCTAAGCTTGGAAACAGCTGGAAAAAGTAAATGAATTGTGTAAAGATGAATGGGAGAATTGTGCAGTGAGAATTGGGAGATGTTGAGGAGTGGAGATGGACCAGAAATGGCGAGATATAGATTATCCGAAAGTGGAGAGCCATCAGAAACGTTCACAATGCTGTTATCAATGATTCGTATACAAATTGGGAAGCTAGGGGGACCGGAAATGTATAGATATAGATTATTAAATTTTAGCAACATATACCTTAGATGTAAGGAAGAAGTCATTGCAGAAGATGAGCTTTTGAAAAAGTAAATGAATTGTGCAGTGAGAATTGGGAGGTGCTGAGGAGTCAAAGGAAACTGAAAATGATCAAATATAGATTATCTGATACTAGCACAATTTACCTTAGATGCAAGGAAGAAGTCATTGGAGACAATCAAAGGAAACTGAAAATGATCAAATATAGATTATCTGATACTAGCACAATTTACCTTAGATGCAAGGAAGAAGTCATTGGAGACAATCAAAGGAAACTGAAAATGATCAAATATAGATTATCTGATATTAGCACAATTTACCTTAGATGCAAGGAAGAAGTCATTGGAGACAATCAAAGGAAACTGAAAATGATCAAATATAGATTATCTGATATTAGCAAAATTTACCTTAGATGCAAGGAAGAAGTCATTGGAGACAATGTGCTGTTGAATGTATCATGTTTATGTCTAAAACCAAATAACTTTGACCTACACCCTTGGAATCCAGCCTTTCTGCAAAGTTTGTATTTAATTGGGCTTCCATGTACAGATGACAGGGATTGTGTGTTAGTAGATCTGCGAGGTCTTAGAGGACTGATACATCTCAAACTATATAATTTAAACTGGGAGTTGTATCTGCCCGAGTCAGGTTCTCTGTTCGTCTTATTGATGAAAAGAGTAACACTGTCCAGTAGTTGTTGTGATGTATTAGGCAGTACACTTGCACACTGTACTAAGCTTCAGACACTTGTGATACGCAGCACAGACCTCCACAACTGTCTGTTAGTTCTCTCTAATTTGACAGAACTAACAGACCTGGAGATGTCAGAGGTAACACTGTCCAGTAGTTGTTGTGATGTATTGGGCAGTACACTCACACACTGTACTAAGCTTCAGACACTTCATATACACAAGACAGACCTCCATAACTGTCTGTTAGATATCTCTAATTTGACAGAACTAAGAGTCCTGCATGTGTCTGAGGTAACACTGTCCAGTAGTTGTTGTGATGTATTAGGCAGTACAATCACACACTGTACTAAGCTTCAGACACTTCATATATGCAAGACAGACCACCATAAGCATCTGTTAGATCTCTCTAATATGACAGAACTAACAGAACTGGAGATGTCAGAGGTGACACTGTCCAGTAGTTGTTGTGATGTATTAGGCAGTACACTCACACACTGTACTAAGCTTCAGACATGTTATATATACAAGACAGACCTCCATAACTGTCTGTTAGATCTCTCTAATTTGACAGAACTAATAGCCCTGTATGTGTCTGAGGTAACACTGTCCACTAGTTGTTGTGATGTATTAGGCAGTACACTCACACATTGTATTAAGCTTACGAGACTTAAAATACACAAGACAGACCTCCATAACTGTCTATTAGATCTCTCTAATATGACAAAACTAATAATCCTGGATCTGTCAGAGGTAACACTGTCCAGTAGTTGTTGTGATGTATTAGGCAGTACACTCACACACTGTACTAAGCTTCTGAGACTTAAAATACACAAGACAGACCTCCATAACTGTCTGTTAGATCTCTCTAATATGACAAAACTAATAATCCTAGATCTGTCAGAGGTAACACTGTCCAGTAGTTGTTGTGATGTATTAGGCAGTTCCCTGAGACAATGTAATAACTTGATGGTCGTTAGAATATGCAACACAGACCTCCACAACTGTGTGTTAGATACCTCTAATATGACTATATTACATCAACTGTTACTGGATGGAATAACACTGTCAAGCAGTGCCTGTCAGTTTCTTGAACTATCAGATGTACAGACGCTTTTTTGCAAATATACAATTGAAAAGTCACCATGTGACAATGACAGATGGAAGGTTAAAACTAAATCCATCACACTTTAACATTTGCCCAGTGCCTATACAGGGCTGAGAAAATTTTTTTTTAACCACTAGTCCAGGACAAATGGTTTCAGAAAATTCACTAGTCCCACCTTACTCTTCACTAGTCCCAGCTTACTCTGGACACTAGTCCCACCTTACTTTTCACTGGTCCCAAAATGGTAATCACTTGCCGAGATTTGATGAGATATATGTACTTAATCCATAGAAGAAAAAAAAAAAAAACGAAATAATAATTATTTCTTAAAAGAATTTAATTTTTCAAAAACATTGGTTGTTATACATTTGGCTTCTTCAGGTTCATATATATATGTTTTAGCTGATGGATTTGAAAAAATTCAGACTTTCCCTAACTTCTTAACCAAAGACTTGACTGATTGATAGAACAAAGTCTCTTGCCCTGAATCTGTTCTTATAATTCACGCCAATTTCAACACCATTCTTCTCCTGGAGTGCACACATCATTTCCATATCAGAAAATGGTTTTCCATAACGGGCTAGGGTGTAGGCTGTGTTAAAGAGAGCTCTCATTTTTTTCATTTCAGTCTCATTTAGTTTTGAAAGGGCCTTTCCTAGTGGAGTGTCGGCAACTCTTACTTCACTGATTTTCTGCACATGCTGGCTAGTGTCATGCATATATTGTGCTACACAGGCCTTGTGGGGTCCAGACATGTCATGAGACTTGATTGGTTCAATCCTGAAATTGTCACTTCCACTGACAAATACACTGGGTGAATTTCCAACCTGTGCCAGTTTTGGATATTGTTTGCAGTAACTGCAAAACATCTTTCCTTCCGAGTCAATACATTCAAGCCAGGGATAACAATCAACCCAATGCGACTGAAAATTTCTCTGTCTCTTAGTAGTGTCATATTTGACATTTTTTGCCATCACGGATTGTTGCTTACGTCTCTTTGGAGAAATAGTTACTGCACACTCAGTATCCGTCTTACGTTTTATCCCTCCACTTTCAAACAAATTTTCCTTCTCAGAATCGCCGTTATTACCTTCCTTGCAAAAATAATTTAGCAAGCTCATTTTATCCAGAGAGTAACTATCAGCATGCTTGACAACTACTTCTAAAGTGATCATAACATACATTTTCTCTTTTAAATACGAACAGAGACAGCTCATTAATTAGCGTAATTGTTTCGCTTCAAACACAATATCGCACGTGGAAGTTAATCATATGTATAATCGATTATAAATTAAAGAATCATTACTGTCATTTAATCAGTTCATAAAGGAAATCAACACTGATGTCGGTAAAGTACGTTTCATTAATTTAATTACACTGACTCGCTGGATTAAAATCATAGTGAGCCGCTCGTCATGATCTAGTTTGAGTAAACTCAATGCAACAAAGCCACTTACAACACTGCTAATTGATTGCTGGCTTTCTTTTGTTTGACATGTTTTGATTTGCCGATAATTTGGTCACTTAGCCCAATATGCAGTCAAGCGGTAACAGTATGCATACATGAAGAGGGGTAGAATCAAGTATTCAGTACACCCGGAGGGCATGATTGGCCAAATAAAGGTAGATATAGTGATTAAAGCACGAAAATAAGGACTAGCCCGACTTTTTTAAAAAGCACTTGTCCCGGACTAGCGACTTGGAAAATTTTACTAGCCTGACTTCAAAAATGACTAGTCCGGGACGTCGGGCTATGGGATTTGCTCAGCCCTGCTATATTAGCTATTTCAGATTAAGAGATGAAACTTGGTATACTTGTTTATCATGACTAGAAAGCATGTCCCATACCATATTGGGGTCCTATCTTCAAGGTGCACTTTACTTTCCACTCTTTAATTTTAGAGCCATCAGAGATGAAAGGAAGAAATTTTGAATAACTGTATATCATCACTAAAAGGTGTGTTGCGTACCACATTTAGGGTGCTATCTTTAAGGTCAAGGTCACAGGTCAATATTTTAGGTTTCAGTGACATTTGCCCTTTTACTTTCTAACTTAATAGCTGTTTAAGATAATATGGATGAAGCTTAGTATACTTGTATATTGTCACTAGAATATGTGTTACATCACGTGTGTGAGGTCTTGTCCTCAATATCAAGGTCACAGGTCAATAGATTAAGGTTTCTTTTGTTTGTGCTTTATATCATAAGCTTTTTGAGGTACACAGTTGAATCATGGTACAGTTATGCTTCTCAATTTGATTGCATCTCATATATCACAGTTACGGTTTTACCTTCAATATAACTGATTATTTTTGTTCACCTCTTTTCAGTGCTTTTTCTTTAACACCCTTTGAGATTGGTTGTTTCCAGTAACTTTACAGCACTGTTTTAATGGTCATACTCAGATTTCATTATTGTGAACTTTTGTGATTTCACAGTGGTAGGTGGAGGACAAAAATTACTGAATTCGCTTGTTTAAATTGGAACTAGGGGAAAATGTTTCCAATATTTTTGGTAAGATAGATTATATGATGGTTTCCCATCTTACATTTACTGATGCTAGTGGCCATCTTGAAAATGTTGTTATCGCTACACCTCCAGGATGGATGGTCATATTGATTTGGGGTTTTTACCAAAAGACTATAAGTATGATGTCTGGTTAATCCTAAATGAAAATTATGCCAATCTAACATCCAATATGTCCACCATAGCAGCTTTAACACATTTCCTCTCTTTCTATGATGTCCGCAATTTAAGAACCAGTAAAGAAACCACTTTTGGAGCTAAAATGAACTAATTTGCACACCTGTCTTAAAACTTGTGTAAACACATTACATTTTGTTAATGCATATGTGTAAATTTGCATATGTGCAAATATGCACACTTTGTGTAAATTATGTGCATGTGAAGGGGGTTGGGATAGTAATGTTTTTGAGTTGTAATTATTAACTTATTTCCTGAGGACAAATTATATGTTGCTGTATGTTAATACTCTCATTAAAAATATATTGTCTTCTATTAGTTAGTTTCTGTATATTTTCACACTTGAACAATCAATATTTTCAGACTTGTACATTCAATTGTGTGATACATTTATGATGTTCTTGCTGAAATGTTGATATTTTTGCTAGGAGATGGGCAAATATAAATTATATATTTTGTCTGCACATATAAAATCATGCATATGTACAGCCTTTCTGAATTTAAAAAATATATTGTCTTCTATATGTGAATATTTTCATACTTGTACATTCAATATGTTCATACTTGTACATTCAGTATTTTCATACTTGTACATTCAATATTTTCAGACTTGTACCGTCAGTATTTTCAGATTTGTACATTCAATATTTTTAGATGTGTACATTCAATATTTTTAGATTTCAAATTGTACATTAAATATCTTAAGACTTGTACTTTCAATTTTTAATACATTTATGATGTTCTTGCTCAAATGTTGATATTTTTGCTAGGAGATGGGCAAATAGAAATTATATATTTTATCTACACAGATAAAATCGTATGCATATATACAGCCTTTCTGAATTTCAACCATTTTCCTTCCTAGGTTGAAGGCAACAGTGTGGAGTGGGTTTCATAGAGCCTACCAGGTGGGAAGGGGCTAAACTTGGTATATACATGTACATTTTTGTATATGGCTGTATCTGGAATAATGAAAATTGGTAAGACAATACAGCATAGCAAGTGCTACTCCTTCATCATAAAATTAGATCATTGTGACCAGTATTTCAAACTTCTTTGACTTTGGTTACATTTTGTGTTTTCAAGTTTATTTTCAAGCTCTGTACATGCTAGAATCATCAAAATAGATGACTATGCATCTTTATTAGTACAACACACATACAAGATAAAATCGTCGAGTGACCTGCATTTCATATTTTAGTTCCATAGGCTAAGTTTTTGCATTTAACTCGTCACCAAATAGTATTTTTGGCACCTGTATATACACTCTTATCCCTTTACTGCGCATCAGTCTGGAGGCTGAACTGCCTGATTTTTACAGGATTTATCTTATACCTAGATTCAATAAAGTTTGTGGGGTCATTCACCTTGATGAGTACTGCACCCTCATGTCAAAATTAGGTCAATGTGACAAATACTTCTCACTTCACTGACTTTGGTTAAGTTTTGTGTTTTAAATTTATTTCACAAGCAGTGTTAATGCAACTCATAAACTAGTGTTTGATATGCATGTGACTCTTACATACACCAGTTTATATATGTGTACAAATTGACATGTACATATGTATGCATATTGACACATGTGTACACATTTTTAAATGTAAATTGATTAGTACCAATATGTAAACTTCCACAATCTCAGGAACTAGTGTACATTAACATGATATTTATATTTCATCATGTTAATACATAGCCAAATATGCATATACGAGTATTTTGATTATTTTGGTGGAAATATAACCAAGAAATTACAAAGTGATCTCAAGTCTCCATCTTGGTACAGTGTTTTAATGTAGTGCCAAATACATTACAGTAAGTGTTGGACAGAGTTACTCCCATAATTTTCATTTCTTGTTTGCATAATCCTTTTATTTGCTAACTACACAGAGGAAACAAAAGTAACAAGAAACATCATTAAAATATTGGTTTTCATTTTCATGGATTGAAACATTCTCAATCATGTTCATTTATGTATGAAGAATATTTTCATACTGCTTAGGTTTTATTCTACTGCAAATGACTTTCACCAACCCACAATACATCCATAATCCATGCCATATAATGAATTGACATCTTACTTGGGGAAAGACAGACATCAAATATGTGCATGCCTTAAAATATGCTACCAAAACTACACAGCCACATAGAAACTGTTCTAAGCTGGAGAGACGTGAGATACGATACAAAAACACCCATAACTGTCTGTTAGATCTTTGTAATATTGTAATTCTATCGGATTTGAGACTGATGAGAGGAACGTTGTCCAGTATTTATTGTGATCTATTGGGCAGGACCCTGACACAGTGTACTAAGCTGGAGAGTCTTAAGATATGCTACACAGACCTCCACAACTGTCTGTCAGATCAATTCGATATAATACTGCCCATTACATAACAATTTTGCTAGGATGCAAATATGAAAGATTGGTACAAATACATAAATAACTATATCCAAATATATGAAATGATTTTATTCTATATAAAAATGAGGTACTGTGTGGTTTATTTATAAGTGGAAGTTATAACCCCGAAACAAGGCTTGACTTGATTCTTCAGTATTCTGGCAGTATTTGTGACCTAAGGGAGATAACTGCTACATTGAGCATGCTGCTTTGTAAACAATCATTTGCATAGCCAACAATAGCAGCAAAGAGATTCTTATGTGCAAAAATATGTTTATGTAAGGTTTATGAGGTAATAAAGTCATTACATGTTAGTTTACTGGGATGTCTGGAATGTTACGACCGTCTTGAACCCCATACACCCTGACCTGAAGATGGTCATAACATTTCATACGCCTTTGGATCAGGATGTATGGTGTTCAAAATGGTCATACCATTCTATGCACCTTTATAAACTAAGATGCAACTAATATTGTGTACTTGTCTTCATATATATATATATATATATATATATATATATATAGATATATAGATATAAAGATATGTCAAACTTTTTTCATTATGAACAATGTTATACTTATTTGCATGTACATAAGTGTGAATTTTCTTTTGTGGACTGATTTTGGTACACATTTGCCAATTTGTTCGATGTCTCAAGCAACAATGTATTTTCACAGTGTAAATTTATACAATATGCAGATTTCAATAACATGAATTCATAACAAAATATGCACACATAAATATTTTAATTTTATTTTAAATACAAGTTTGTCAAGAAATTAGTGTTATTTTTTTATTATTTTATAAAAATTCAGGTTTTCTCATACAAGGTCATGTGGTTCTGGTAGCAAATTTTACACATGTATGCATTTTATATGTCTGTCTATTTCTGTCCTAAGAAAGGATTTAACAAGGCATTATATGGCATGTATGATGGATGTATTGTGGGTGGGTGAAAGTCACTTGCAATAGAATAAAACCTAAGTAGTATGAAAATATTCTTTATATAAAAACACAGATGACTGAGGTTTCAAATCTGTGGAATGAAAACCAAGGTCTTTGCAAAGTTTCTCATTATTTATTTTTCCTCGATGGAGTTGGAAAATAGAAGGATAAGTAAAGAAGAAATGAGTTCAGATTACACAGATGTCCCTGCCAATATAGTATAACTGAAAAAAATACAGTTCAAGATGAAGTCAACTTTTGAGACAAACAGGGGCCATAACTCGGTCATATTTATCAAACTTGACTCGGCTGCATGTATATAAATCCAATGCCAATTATGGTTTTAACACATTTATTGCTTTCAAAGTTATTAAGAGAAAACAAAATTCATGATTCATGGACAAGTGTCCAAGTAAATTGATGGCCATAACACTTTTTTAAAAACAATGCATGAACTTTGGAGCGTATTGGATATAATGACAGATACCTGTATACATTTGACAGCAAAGACGGGTCACGTCAGGACAGATCAGGAGATTTTTAAAATTTGGTCAGGAGTTTTGTGATCAAAAGAATGAGGATTTTCATTGACCTGATTTTTAGCATGCAAATGGACAAAAATTACAACTATTGAACAAATTTATTTTTTTTTATATTAAACTATGCACATCATCTCATCAAATCAGTCATACATTATCACATCCTTTGTGACTTTAAGCCTAATTTGCAGACACCTTTGTTGTCATCATTATTATCACTATCACCAGTCTTTAATAATGACAATCAAATCCGGAAAATGATTATCACTTACCAATATTATAGACAAAGACAAAGACATTACCAGGCATTACGGATTACATGGCAGTTAGTGACATGTATTTTAGTCTGGTTTACATTCATGTTTACAAAAGATTAAATTAAGGTCAATGGTGTTTACATCCGTTTTTGCGATGCGGCCATTCATAGTAGTGTCAAATGCATATTTTGCCTAAAAATCGTGGTCACTTGTTGTTTTCTGCAGATGGTCACTCACGACAGTGAGGTTATGTAATAAATTATTATTATTATTGTTTTTTTCATTAAAATACAATTAAGATTATGATTTCTTATGAACAATAAAATTGTCACTATGTGAGTAGTTTTTGTCCATTTGCATGAGAACATTTGTGTGATTTAAAAATTGGGGAACATTATTTTGACTAGATATAAAATGATCTTCTACCAAAGATGGGTTTATAAAGTTGGCAAATAGTGTCTTGGCATGTGTAACTTTATCCACATTAGATGTAGATTCCACAAACATGGATTTCAGTGATGGCATATTTGTTGTCGCTGTTAATATGCTTTTATGTGATGGGGTTTCTGCATGACATGTCATTCTTTAAAATCAGCTTTTCAGGAAGAGCAGAATGCATATTCATGTCCCTTTGAACTTAATAGGCAGCCACTGAAATTCCTGTTTCCAACCATCACTGAATTTCGTGTGATATTTCGGTTGCTTGGATTTTGGTGTTTTGGCATTGACATACTTGGATATCTCGACATTTTAAACACCAAGTCAGATTGACCCAATTTTATGCCACTTGAGCACTTGAGTAATCCAACCATAATCAATTAACATCTTTAATCTTGTCCAAATTACTTAGTATAGATTCTAATCCATCTCTATAACCTGAAGCATAACATACCTTCTTGCGGAGATAAAGTAATGTTTATTGTTTTATGCTGATTGAGCTCTTTAGTAACCCAAACATAATCAATTAACGTCTTTAATCCTTTCGGAATTACATCTGCTCACATGTAATCCACCTTGACAAACTTCAAACAATGAAGCCAGCTGACCATGCTGACAAGATCAAAGGGTGAAATTAGCAACTACATTGTCATGCCCAGCTTAAACCAGTTTACAGTCACGCGATCACAGGCAGTATTACCGTAAACATACTACACTGTAAACAAAATTGAAACAAAATGGAAGAAATTAAATTTTTCATTAATAATTTTGCATATGTGGGAGATTTCACCGAGTGACAGGAGGGACGGGAGATACCCTTACACTCGGGAGAAAAATCCTCCCGTGTGGGAGGTTCACATGTATGCATTAGGAATTGTATAATACTTCATGTCCTTTACAGGATATTTTAAACATATAGATGAAAAATTTCAAAATTTTCAAATTGATTGTAAAAACTTTTGGGCTGCTGTTTAAAACTTCTGCCAACACTTTAGGTCCCTATCTTTGCATTTGTATTTATGTGTTGCTTTCTTCATTCGAAGACGATATAGAGGCTATAAGCTGGACAATATAATATATTTGTATGTGTGCAAGCAGAACACTGAATTGTATCGCTAAATATTACTAAAAGTAAAGTAAAATTTGTTTCAGATTATTCATATCTCTGAGATGGTAATAATAATAATAGAGATAATAATAATAATAATAACAATAATACTCTTCTCCTTATCCTCCTCTGAGCTCAGCATAATTAATATCATTATCTGCATTAATGTTGCTGTTATTGAAGCAGCTTATGACAAATCCTTTCTTCCTATGATGACTGAAATTTAAAAGCCAGTACCTAACAAAGACTAATATGGACAGTTTGAGTAAAATCTGTGCATGCAAAAAAGGAGGTTTGTATAATATTGTTTTTGAGTTCAAAATTATTAACTAATGTGTTTTTGAGTTCAAATTATTAACTAATTTTCTAAGGACAAATTATATGTTACTATATCTTAATATTCTCATAAAAATATTTTTCTTTTCTTCTCTTAATTACTTCATAAATATATTCACTTGTACATGCTGTTTTTAAATGCATTTATGATGTACTTGTTTAAATGTTAATCTTATTGCTAGGAGATGGCAAATAGAGATTATATGCTTTGTATGTATGTTTATTGTCTGTAGGGTTCATTAACTCACATCTACAGAGTAGAGGAGAACTGTTGTACTACCTACAGTGTTGGTGTTGGCGTCCACAAATATAAAAGTATATACATGTTTACAGGTTCTCTGAATTGCAGCCATTCTTTCTTCACAGGTTCTAGGCAACAGTTTGTAGAGTTGGTTTCATAGCACCTACTCCTTGAGAAGGGAACTATCTGTGTACAGTTTGTATCTATGTATAAGTAAAAACACGAGATTAATCTTCTTTTTGTTTTTTGTTGTAAAATCATTGCTCTTAAAGTTCTGAAGCTATTAGCATTGTTCATGTGTAGAAGACGGCGATTAATCTTGATTTTGCTTTGATAGAAAATAATTTTCTTTTTAGTGTTTAATATATTTATGTCCTGTCACAGTAAATACTGGTATGTAAGTAATTCAACAGTATGTGAATACAATACTGGTTATATAGTGCTGATGAAAAATTACAATTTTAATTGTAAAAAGACTAAAAGTTAAAATTTAAAGAGAAACAGTGGCAGATAAACTTTAATTAGAAAAGGGACCAACATTTTTGTTGTCAAGATTGCTTTAGTGTGCACTTATTTTCTGCATGATAAATAATGTTTACAGTGACTAATGGAGACTACTAAAAGCTTCATAGAGGTATGCTATGTAATTATTGATCATACTCTGGTTTTCTTTTTTTTTTGAGGTACATGTATACATTCACTCAAATGCATATACATTTCTGTGAATAGGAGGTAGTAGATCTGTTTGTAAATACCACCTATTTCCCTTTCGCTCTGTGTGTGCTATATAGTTCTGTATATCCAAACAATGTATACATGTACTGAGGTTTGCTAGTAATGTATACAAAGTGATTTTAAAAAGAAACTGGAGGAGTATTATTGTAAGGTAGATTGTATTGTGGTTTCTCAACCTACAAATAACAATAACCATTTATGGGTGCTATAAATAATAAAGTTTGGTATTCAGTCAGTCAACCACTCAGTCCATTTTGTTTTTCTTTTTTTCTCACAGTTACATTTACTTTATTAATCTATCTGTATGTCTTTCTGTTTGGCTGGCTTCCTGCTTCTATCTGTCAAACCTAAATGTGTCTGCCAGCAAGATTTCACTGCTTTATATCTACCAAGATGTTCAATGTGTGAAAAGTGACATAGACCTATGATAACTTGAACTACATGTTTTACTTTCAAAGAATAGGTGACTGTTAAAGTGATAATTTCAATTACCTGTTTACTTTCAAAGAATACTTGATTGCCTAAATGATAACTTGAGCTACTTGTTTTACTTTAATATAATATTTGACTGCCTGAATGATAACTTCAGCTACTTGTTTTACTGTTGTATTTGTTTTACTTTCTAAGAATATCTGACTGTCTGAATGATAACTTCAACTACTTGCTTTACTTTTAAAGAATATTTGACTACCTGAGTGTTTACTTCAACTACATGTTTTATTTTCAAGGAATATTCAATTTAACTTTTAAATCTTAAGTTAAACTGTAGCAGATAGTGAAATAAGCCACCTTTCTGGCATTTATGTCGTCATTGCCATTGACATGCATATTTTGTGTTCAATGCAAGGGTAATGGGAGGCATTTGAAGATTAGTCACAACACTACATTGACCCCTCCCCCTTTTGTCACCACTATACATTTTGTCATTTATCTTGCCTCTTGTATTGCTAAAAGTAATGAAGACAATCAATTCGTTTGTGTGTTTTTATTTTGGGGGAACTTTGCACCCTAACTGAAGCATGACTATTAATGTATAGCCAAATTCACCACACAGTGTGAGTAGAATAAGGTGACAATTTGGCATTAAATGTGCCTATATGGCCTCGGTGGGAATTAACATATTGCTGCCATTTTGAAATGGACCCATATGGCATCAGTGGGAATTCCTTGTTAAAAAATCCATAGGTTTAACATTGGGGACTGTAAGACCTAATGGGGAATGCTAATGTTATAAATGCTAATGTTATAGGATGAATAGGGTGGGGTGATATAGCCTCAAGGAGATGGTAATGTTAAAAATCTTCATAGAATGAACATGATGGGTATGTATGGGTACAAGCGGACACCTACCAAAACACTGCAATTGTTAAGCCCTCACACCTACTTGCCAACACCCACGCCTGATGACCATTGCCCACACCTACTAACCAACACACACACCTACCAACAGAGATGTAAGGGTAGAATGTACAGTCAGGGGTTTATATAGAAACCCCTATAATCAAAACTAAAACCCTACAATCCTATAACCCTACAACCCCTACAAATCCCTATAAACAAGACTAACCCATCAACCATACAAAATCACTATAGTTTGATGTCTGCTGGGTGGGGTGAATAGGATATGAATGCTCACATACAAACATACTTATATCACTGATAGAGAAAGTAGGGGTTTAAGTTTTGTACTAAAGATAAACATAGTAAAAAGATGTAAAAAAAAATCGAACACATACAAAATAAAACATGATATTTGGCAATCATGGAGTAGTATATCTGTTTCTGGCATATGGCATATGGGTTGACCTAAAAAGAGCTGTAGGCGATTGTCATGGATCATTGGTATCAAAGATTGCCATGTCAACTACACCTCCCAAGCCTGGTTCTAAAAGTAGACTCGTCTGCCTCCATCTCTCAGTTTTCCACTTGAGGGATCAGTGGTTCCTGCTGCTGCTCTTGCTGTTCCTGACATTCTTCTTCGGACTCCATTTGCCTCGGCCTCTGTTGAATCCGTTCCCATTTTTCGGAGAGGCGCTACTATTCCTTTTCCTTCTTTTTCCTGTTTTCCTCAACCGGTATCTATACTTCCAGTACTTCTATGATTGATCCTTTAGCCACCCTAAAGGAAATCATCTCTCTCATTCATCCGGCCAAGCAGGTGCTCCACAATCTCAAATAAACACATGTCTTCACTTATCTTTCATACTTGGCAATGTTCGGTCATTCTTGACGAAATTGATGAAGAATTCCAACTGGGCAATCACAAGACTTTATATAGAAAAGGCCCAGATTTTTGAGGTTCAATCAATCAGAACATATTTCAGCCGTGGCATATTTTGTATCCACCAATCAGAACACGAGCACATGTGCCATCATTTTCAGATCAGACTACTGGAGAACGTCCTTTGACTTTTAGATTCAATTACTTTAGAGAGAGAGAGAGAGTGAGAGCGGCCTTCGGACATTTTAATATTTAAAAATAGTTTTTGGAACCCCAATATTGGTTTAAAAAAAAAAAAAAAAAAAAAAAAAAAAAGCATTAAATAGATTACAGTATGTGTGTGTCTCCTAACCAAGAAATTTACAGTACAGTCTCGACAGGCTATTGAAACATTGTATCATTGGTATTGTGAACACTGTAGATAAATCCCATGGAAAGTGTAAGCATACGATTACGACGAGCCAGGTTCTTGTAGGTTACTTGGTGTAAGTTCAAGTACAAGGGTTTCATCCAGCTCAAATTCTTTTTTTCTCTCTCTCCATAGATTTCTATGTATATGTGTCCCCTATGCATGAGATAGGGAGAGAGAGAGGGAGAAAAAAAAAGAAAGCAGAGGATATTTCAATGAAATTGTGTATCATGTTTAATTAATTTAGAAAACGGGGATTATTCATATTTTTTCTCGTTATTTTATTATGTCGATAATGAATAATAAGTGGAAATGCATCACCGATCTAGAGAGTATAGAAGCAATAACCACTGTTGAAACCATGTTTATATATGCGTATTCATGCGCCATGGGCGGATCAATCACAATTTGAGATACCAACAGTATTGGTATATCAAATTGCTTTATACCAACACTTTAAAGGTCGTGCTATTTTTAATATATATATATATATATATATATATATATATATATATATATATATATATATATATATATATATATATATATATATATATATATATATATATATATATGCCTTCAGTGTGGACGACAGCGTTCTGTACTTTAGTCCACCACTGGTTGATCACCACCATGAACACATATGTCTGTAAGAGGAATGAATCATTAACTTAATGTAAACACATTCTTACTGATCAATTCAGACTTGAAAAGCTGTTATTAATACCTCATTAAAACGTACAGCATAAAGTTCATTTAAACGCGGTTTAAAGTAGTAGTCTATGGCATATTGCTACAGATTATACAACGTCTGTCTTTACATCTGTCTGTTTCTATTTCTATACCGTGGTTTTCATTCAGCTAACCTGTAGAAAAATGCTCGAGAAGAATTCATCAACACGAGTTGGAATATCAATCAAGAATTAAAATGTGTCAGAAAAAAAGTCATTTACTGCTATTAGACCCCGCATCGTTACCAGCTATCAATCCAGTATTAATATATTTCTCTGAATCTTTAGATGGACAAGTAATCTGAGAATACAGGCGAGGGTGGGGGTGGGGTTGTCCTCTCTATTATAAGTTCCCACAGAGCAGAATCTAACCGAATAATGCTCATTTTGATTCATTAATACCCTACATGGAAAAGTGTAAATTGACTTTTGGGAAGCTGTTACTAGTGGTAAATGTGTGGATATTTTTCTGTAAAGAATATAAAGACTATAGAAAAAACGCTGTAATAAACAAAGCCCTAACGGAAATATTTCAGAACATCCTCCATTTCTTATTTTTTAAATTTTGTGTTCATTAAATATTAGTTTTAGGTTGATTACTTTTCCCCAGCTCCACCCAAAACGTCGTGATCCTAGTATTTTGGACCTTAAATATGGCAATTAATTTATTATTTTTTTAACAAAATGTAATTCATATACAGACTTTCTCCATTCTCCTTACCTATCCACGCGTATGCGTGAAAAGTACATCCTCATATTGATGAATATGCATTGATGGAAATATGTTCCCTCGCGACTTCGTGTTGATATGATCTCAAACAACATTACAGCACCATAAATTACATATTAGCGGTTATCATATATAAGGCATAATTATCAAACCCCCATAGATATTTCTTTAATAGCTCATCGCAAAAGGTAGAAATCTACATAGCTTCAATGCCCCTAATGAGAGAACTAGATCCCTACCCTAACGGATGTTTCACTACTTGAAAATTTATTGTTGTCTGCAAGCTATACTAACAACTAGTCCTCGCCACAAAATAGTGTCATGTTTTTTTTCATAGTACATATAAACAGTGATACAATACCCAAGTTAAGATGATTTCGACTTGAGCAATATGTCATAGTATACGTAAGCATTAACGTAGATTTACACAAGAAAGAGTGATGTAAAACAAAATGCAAAATAGTTGTTAGATGTATATTGAAATATTTTTAGTTAAAAAAATCAATAGTTAAATATATTTGCAGTGGATTTGCAGTGTTAGAGTTATTCATATGGTTGATATATGAATTTTGTTACACATTGTGACACAAATACGGTGATAACTTGTCCTGGTTCATTGTATATATACCCTGACACAGCGTCTTTGCTATAGAAGAAAAAAAAGGGTATTCTCTTTTAAATCTTTGATGACAGCGTTGTTCATTTGGACGTTCACCCATACTGATATTTCAAAATGGGTACCACTAAAAACTAGTATGATTAGGTTACTTGCTTTCTTTTCTACGCTAACTAAATTCCCACAGTCATCAATCATAAAAAAAGGTACTTATATCTTGGTACACGTCAATTAGTAACTCTAAAAACATACAATTTAACCGCAGTATCCATCGGGATCAATTTCTTGCCTTTGAGCAAGTTTTGCACTGAGATTTTTTATTAGAAAGTTTGGACAGATAATAACAATGAAATTAAAAATATCTCTAGATTCAGTCTCAATCGGATCTAGAGCAAAAGGTTTTCCAAAATAAGCAGTGGCGTACTAAGGGTAAATAGCGCTCGGGGCGACGATGATGGCCCAAAGGGCCAGAATACAAGGACCTAATTTTTATCAGCTGTTTTGGCGCCCCAAGACCTCTGACGCCCGGGGTAACCGCCCCGTCTGCCCCCCGTTAGTACGCTACAGAAAATAAGTCACTCCACAAATTATCACACGATGCTATTCGCGTAAGTAAAAACTTTTCCATTGGTTAAAGGACATTTAATAATTGTAAAATATAATTAATTTTAGTTGATTGTCTTGAATATTCACATGAGCATGTTAAACAAAATAAAGATTCATTTTGTGACCATGTACATTGTCTTTTCTGTTGATTTGAAAGTGAATACCTTGTTGACCGTTAGCAAATTTAAAACTACTACCATGAAATCTATTATCATATGTTCTCAAATCAAGTCAGATGCAATGGTTGTCGGTGTAAAATTTTTTACCACTTATGTTAGTTATTTCAGTATGGTTTTGTTGTTCATAAAAGAAATACTCAGTGGTTTCTGTAAACTTTTGGATCAATTGGAAACCATGGGAAGAAACAAGTTTATATACTAACTGAGGTTTGTTGTATATTGCTGTATTACAAAATCTTTTCCCGCCCACTTTCTCCATTCTTTTGCACAGTACCACAACAGCCTTTAGGCGCATTCTGGAAGAATCCAGTGTGAGGTTCGTTAATGTAGTGTTGGCTGGTATGTTGATAATTTTCTCCGTAGTGATGTAGTCATGAAAGGAAGATATTCCATTTCTGTACTTATCATTTACTAATTGTGCAATTGATTACAAAGTGATCGTATCGCACAGAAGGCAAATGTTTTCCAGTTTGTAGTCTTGGTTTCCGCCTTCTACCTCTTCAGAAGATTATGCAAGTGTTATGATAAACGTGAAATCCCGAGGAAGAGTGCAAGAATACAGTGGCCACTGATATGTTTTAATCTAAAAGTCTAATTACATTCTAAACTTTTACTGCAAACTCAACAACTTTCTAATTCGTTCACTCATGATACCTAGATCAATCCTATTTGTACTAATTGAGGCAGCTAAAAACAAATCTTTATATGCATCGTACAAGTTGTAGTCATTCAACTTAAAAACATTATAATTTCGGTAGGATATAGTGATGTCTTTTTACCAAAATTGTTTACTACAGCGTTATTAATTTCTCCTATTAACTTTATATCAAACGAGAAAAAGAAACTACCTGGTACAGTATATTTGGGCTTACATTTGGTGTACAAACTTGTACGTTATTTTAGGTTTAGTGCTGTGCAGTGTGTATATGATACATTGATATATTGGACTGAGGTATTTAATTCCTTGTGATATCTTTTAATTCCTTAAAGGAGTTATATCATTATCGTACGTTGACAATTTTTATTTATTAACTACAAAAACGTTGACGATTTTATTTTGCAAAATCTTGTACGCAATAAGCAGACTAACACCCAGCACAAGTGCAGTGAATATGTACTCGTACTTTATTTGTTCATAAAAACGCTGGTAGTAATCATTAAATTGCCTTGGTTTTTTAAGTTTTGGATTATTTTGTAGCTGAGTAGATGCATACATCCATGCGGAGCAAAAGCATCATCTAGCTTGTTCAAGTACGTAGTCACCAAACCATGAACTCTTTATTTAAGAAATCAGATGCCTTAGCTCTATTTTCCTTGAACTTTGCTGTTTTCCCCTATACAATTGATTTAACATGCCTAATTCTGTCTTGCTCGATTCTATCCAGGTTAAAAATATTCAATACACGGTTGCTCCTAGTAAATGCTAGATTGTTAGCTATTTCCTCTCCAATCATTAGTCCGTTGCTGTATTTAAGAGTGACAAACTTTAATACTGCTGCCAGTTTTAGTTTTCCTCCTGACAGAAAGGCTTCTTTGGTTTTTCAATCCAATTATTAAAACATTATTCTCTTGCAACAATTAGTTTGTGATTCTTTAAGACTGTGAAAATAAGAATCTTCATATTTAAATTCTAATGAGTAAGCAACACTTGGTTGTTTACCTTTAACTCAATTGAAAATTCAACGTTTTCGATAGAAAAAAATCCTAAATAGTCAATTTTCAGGTGGATATTAATGGTGCAGAAGTCTGATTTTGTGATATATAGTTGTAAATCATCTGCTGTGTATAACTTGTTCAATCCATAACTGTTAACTATTGTCTGGCGTGTAGGTTTTGCCTTAAAAACATATGTTAACTAACTGTTAACTAATGTCTGGTATGTAGTGTTTGACTTGGATACGTCTGTTAGCTAACTTTTGACTGTTAACTAATGTCTGGGGTGTAGTTTCTGACTTAGAAACGTCCAAGAACCCTTTCAGTAATTATTTATCTCTCGCTAGTTTATCTTTAGTGGTTGAAATTTCATCTCTTAAATTCACATTGATTTTAGTACCATCCAGATGGAGATAGTCTTGAATAGGTACAATGCAAATAAATAAAAATCAATATGCATCTAGGCACTAGTGTTGTTTTCTCATCAGTCTTCTTTCTGTATTTATCGATTTCCTCTTTCACTGTTCTAATTTTATCAAAGAACGCTATATTATTTACACCCATTTCAGCGTTCATTTGAGTTTTAAATGTCTTTATATTTAGTTTTAACTATATCAATTTTACTGCTTAATGCGAGAATCATTTTATCTGGTTCAGATTTGAAATGCATCTGTATAGTGTAAGTTTTAGTTCCAAATTATCGTAATCTCTCATTTGTTTTCATCATTGTGTCTAATTAGTCAGTACTACCTTGTACTTCAACATATTGTTTCGTATCTGTTTCAGACTATTCAGCCACGGCATTTAACTTGTAAAATTCCGAGAATGTGAAATATGTTATGGTTTTGATCTTATCATTTAATTCTGGAATAGATGAGGTGTAAGTTTTTTTTCATGCATTTTATCGTGCTTTATTTAACAGTAAAACACATTCTAATCGAGTCTATATCTGGAAATGAAACGTAAAATCTGTAAACAGGTTTAATTAACTTTAATTCTTTTTTGTTTGTTAAATGCCGGTGCACTATATCACAAGTACATGTTGCCATCCACTCCACGCAGTTTAGCTGATATTACCACGTTTTGTAACATTATACCCATCACTGAAGAATGACATCCCTCATACAGAAACAATGGCAGAGACTAGGTGGTATTGTGCCGACTGTGTATAGGACTGACATACCGGACCTTTGCATACCTCCTGAAGGGTGAACCTCGACCAGAGTATATACCACTCCAGTGTTCATTGACAGTAAAACACATTCTGGTCGAGTGTATATCTTGAAATTAAACGTGAAATCTGTAAACAGGTTTAATTAACTTAAATTTGTTTTGGTTAAATGCCAGTGTGCTATACCACAAGCAGATGTTGCCATGCACTCACACAATTTATTGATGTTGCCAAAATTTTATGCTACACTGTGCAGTGTCAAATTTAAGATGTAGTTTTCAACACTCTTCAATGGTTTGTATGTGAAATAATTTTTGTTGGTGTAGTAAGATGTTATCTTGTTAAATATGTTTAATTCTCATACTCAAATCTTTGAACTACATCGAAACCTCTTTCATGTTTGTTTTCCACACTGAAAGCCTTGCATGACCTTAAAAACTGGCAGCCCATTAATATTCCAGATTTTACGGAAACTTGATTTGCTTATACAACATAAAAAAATGTATTCGTTACTTCTGACAGCCTAGGCAACCATTTCTGAATGGAGAATCTGATACACCGACTTTAAAATATTATAAAAACCGGCATGTTCTATATATTTGGCAAAACATATAGAATGAAGACTCCAAAAAACAAGGTTCGTAACATTAAACCAAAATCAACGGAGAGTGGCATCCATCAAATGAACAAATCGCAGAGATGAGCTAATATTGTGCTGATTGCTTATAGGACACATACACCTGACTCGTGCAAACCTCTTAAAGGGCGAATCTAGACCAGTGGATACCCTGCCAGTCTCCATTGATAGTGGACCATATTCTAGTCTAGTGTATCGACTTCCACCCTGTGCGACAGATTAAATTTTAAAAAAATATGCTTATATATATTATGTGAATTCTATTAAGGAATTTTATGATTATATACCATCCGAAAAAAAAATGGTCTTGCTTTATATGTCTATTTTATACCATATATTTTACGGATTTCATATTTTTTAACTTTATATTTGATTTTCTCCTTTGTACAGAATTTTAATATCTTTACCTATTATATTTTTTCTTCTACATTCATTTGAAAGGATTTATCTTCCTAGGGTATCCTTCATTATTATATTTTTCGAACAACTTTGGTTTTAATTGGCACGATATATCCATTATTGTGTTGAAGTACCGTTAAACCCTAATACATACATGAATATATACTCGTTGATTTTAAACTCTTTACATCTCTGGTGTTTTGTGTATTTCGTTTCTCCATTTCTGCTGTCACTTTTTCTTTTGTTCCATTTGTAATATTTTACAAGTAATTGAATCTTCGGTGCACGGAACACCTCGCCTTGGCGACGATTGGACATCTTCCATAAGATACAATGTTGATTATACACTTTATTTCAGTATTTTAATTTCAACTACTAAAAGATGTCGAATAAAGGTTGAATACTGTATCTTCATAATCTATGTATTTACACACTTTAAAAATATTATTGGATTTTACTTCATCCATTTTGTGTAAAAAGTTGACCCATATTAATAGATTTGATTACTTTTGTGGTAATTATTCTAACAGACGTTTTTATATATGTTCTATAATTGTAAATGGTAAATATTTAGTTCAGGAAAAATATATAATTGATTGTACAGTTGACATTATTACTATACCTCCTCTATTTTACATGTGAAAGAAGTTGAAATGTTTATTATAGAACTATCATTTGTGATTTTCCTTTCCTTTTATTATATTTGAAATCTCAGAGACAAGCTTGTAGTCTTTTGTATTGTATTCGCTTTCATTTTTTTCAGATATAGTTTGAGTCAAGATCATCTTTTTATTGTTATATGTTTTCCTTTCTTCCGTAATTTGACTTATTATCTTTCTATGACATTGCATACACTGTAGTCACCTTATCACGTATTTCCTATATATTATTATGTTATTTACTATTTATGTTTTGGATATACTTTCATTTTTCCCTCTGGTTTAGTGATCAAGACAAATTTACATCCCGTGCATGTTTCAACGCCTTGGTTCTCTAATGCGCTGTAATTTCTACATCCATAACATTCTTAAAACTCATTATCTTTCAAAAACGCAAAGTTTTCATACTGTTCTATACTGGTATCTGTATATTGTGTTTTCTCCGTTTCTGGAGGAGAGAAAAAAACTTGTTATCGGTCAAAAACGCTAAGTTTTTATGCTGTTCAATACTTGTATCTGTATATTGTGTTTATTCTGTTACGACTAGGGGTAATGTAACAAAAGAAAAGACTCAGACAAGCTTTCAAGTTTTAAAGTACAAATCTTTAATTTCCTAAAATATTAAAATATTTCAACAAACAATCAAAGTGAAAGAATTATAATAACTTGCAGTATAGAATATCCTTAATAGTCCTAAATTGTTTTAAAGTTCACTGATCCGGAAGTCAATCCAAATATTCCGAATGTAGTATGTTCCGAATGAAATAACCTTCACTGTACTAATGTGTTAATAAGAATAAATTATATCCAAGTAATCCTTGCGAATATGGAATATCACAAGTTCTAGAAATGTTTGCGATAATTCCACGGAGCTGTATAATTATTAAGGTTGAAGAAACAGTACTAATCCAGAATGCACTGTATTAAAATAAATAGATCTCCAAAGCAGAATATCCAACACAGAAAAATGAACCAAATTCGTTTATGACCTCTCAATTCAATGTAACTATGAAGAATGCCTAAACACAGGATTATTTCCTATTATATAGTCTCTTAATACGCAGAATCGAAATAAAAACCCTATTAATCCTTCTAGAAACAACATTCTCCAAACTAATCAGAAATTAGGTTATGCGTGATACCGCTTAAAGTACCTCTCGCACTGACATTATTATCAATAACAAAGTGTTTAATCTAGGTCAGAAGTTCATGTCTCACGCGCACTAAAACTACGTGATATGACTAATGCTACAAGCGACAATTCCAAGTCCAATGTACTCGGTGAAATATCGATCGAGACTACCGTATGTGTACTCACGGCAAAACGACAGCTGTTAGACTAAGAACAGAGATCATAAACTAATAAACTATACAATTATTAAATGAAAAATGATATATAATTCCGTAACACCTCCGTATCCTTAGGAGAGATGTACCCAGAAACTTGTTATCTTTTAAAAACGCTAAGTTTTTATGCTGTTCAATACTTGCATCTGTGCATTGTGTTTCCTCTGTCTGCGTAGGAGAGATATGTCTAAAAACTCGTTATCTTTCAAAGACGCTAAGTTTTAGTGCTGTTTGATACTTCCATCTGTGTATTGTGCATCCTTCATTTCCGAAGGATAGAAGTGTTCATGACACATCATTTATTTTAATATGAAAATGTTTTGATCTGATTCAAAACTGTTACAGGATTCATCATATCCTTTCCATTTTACAGGAACATACATTTTACCATTTGTTCTTTTGGTCGTCAAAATCTTTCAAATTTTGCATATGTTGTCTTGTTTTGTTGTAAAGAGATAACGCTTGTTCGTCAGATATGCTTTCTATATCCTCTCCCTTCAAGTCTTCCAGTTTGTAACCGACTGGGTTACCTAAAATTACTTGCCTGTTTTAAAATATTTCATAGGTAAAGTTAGGATGATAGTCCTTTTGTTATGTATGATGTTTATATAATATTATAAATATTTTGGGAAATTATAAATGTTTCTTCGCTTTAATATTTGCTTGAATCTTAATGTTATCAGGAAAAACATGTTTAACTAGTGTCCTTGAAGTAGGTTGTTTTGATCAATATGTTTTCTCAATTTGAAGGTCAAGGTTGAAATTTTTGTTTACAAGTAAAAATTCCATTAAGATGACTCATGTTCTAGAACATTCTGTCATGTGACCAATCTTTATATATACCATGTTTGGTGGACATTTTTTCAGTTTTCACATTAGCATCAGTCTTGTAAAGAGCTATTACAGTTGTGAAAATTCATTCCAAATTCTAAGAGAGGAATTATTTTAAATATTCATTGGATTATAACAGTGCTCATAAACTTTGCATTTTGGATTTTTAATTGACAATTTTGGAATTTATGTGAACTTATTCAGAGATTTTGGAATACTTCATTTTGACTTCAGCACATCAAGATTTCTAGTACATCAGGACGTTGGAGACCATTGGCACATAATAACATTCAAGGACACATTCTATATTTAGGACTTCTGATTAGAACAATCATTCTTATTGGATTATTAGGATTTCAAAACACATTACTGTAAGTGACTTTTTGATTTTTCATTTTAATTATCTAGTAATAAATTGCTTGTTGATTTTTACTTGATTTGTTGGTTTCACTTTCTTTCTGTTGCATTTTTCTTAGACCATAGAGTCGTAACACTTAAAAAAATTTTTTTTCTATATTTTGAAATTCTGAATGTTTCACCTATTTTGAAACTAGGTGTTTCAAACATATCCGTTCTCAGGTAACCGAATAGACCTATCGATACTTTTCATCTGTTTTCTTTCTTTCATCTTCATGTGATGAATGTTATTGCAGTCCTCAATTAGCTTTGAAAAGACATCAACCCATTTTCTGGTTTCATTTCAAGTGAAATACATCCACTTTTTCTCATTAGGGTTCTCTTAAATTGTTCTGTTTGATTTATGTTTTGTCTGAGTAAGTTGAAAGCATTCGATGTTTTCCATTCCCAACAAATCCTTAACTATCCTCCTGTATGAATCATTTCCATGATCAAGTTGTATCTTTTCAAACTCTAGCTCTTTAAATATTTATTTACAATATTTCTTTAAAAGCATAGAGTATATCATCTCCCATTTTTGTTTTCGGTTTCCTAATCCAAGAAAATTTTGAGAATACATAAATAAAAATGTATTTATATCATTGTTATGTATTTCATATTCTTGCATGTCCACAATGTCCGCTAGCCCTGGTCATCCACGCCACTAACATACACTTTTTTTGTAGGGAAACCTTTTTCTCTCATGCTATGTCATGCGTAGGTAGTCTATTCAGTTAACCATTCTTTCAATTTAGCTTACTGTATTTTCTTTTCGTCCTGTTTAATTTGTTCCTACAGTTGGTTGATATTTGTGTAAGGAACGGGGCTTTAAGGATTGTAATAAAGATGTCTTAAGTATTGTTCTTTGTGAATCATATCCGATAGAGAGGTGTACTTTCAGTATATCCTAGTATTTTGGACCTTAAATATGGCAATTAATTTATTATTTTTTAACAAAATGTAATTCATATACAGACTTTCTCCATTCTCCTTACCTATCCACGCGCATGCGTGAAATCCTCATATTGATGAATATGCATTGATGGAAATATGTTCATCCTCATATTCATGCCCATATTGATGAATATGCATTGATGGAAATATGTTCCCTCGGGACTTCGTGTTGATGTGATCTCAAACAACATTACAGCACCATAAATTACATATTAGCGGTTATCATATATAATGCATAATTATTTAACCACCATAGATATTTTTTTAACAGCTTCCACCAAAAGGTAGAAATCTACATAGCTTCAATGCCCTTAACGAGAGAACTAGGTCCCTACCCAAACGGATGTTTCTCTACTTGAAAATGGATTGTTGTCTGCAAGCTATACTAGCAACTGGTCCTCGCCACAAAATGGTGTCATGTTTTTTTTAAAATTTACTTTTATTAATATTTACAAGAAAATGAAATACATTCTATGCGAATTTCAACAGATCAGTGCATGTCTATTTCTGACAAAAGGTTGGGGCAGTAGGCTAAAAGCTTAATGTGACATGGCCATGAGCTTGTTGTAAGCTGTTTTGTGTTGAAAAGAATATAATAGAATAGTTTGAACTGATACTGATAAGTAGTAAGGAAAATGAGAGAACTGGGACAGCTAAACCGAACTAAACCAGGCATACATATTTTGTGTATCACCATCTCGTATAGAATTCTGAGAATATTAACAACGAAAATTAAACAATTGCTAGATCAGCCAGATGACGGACTCTAGGGCATTATTTTAGGAATAAAAATAAAAAATATAGAATAAAAATAGAAAACATACTTGACCAGAAAGACTACGAAGACAATTAGTGACTACTAAGCTGAATGTTTGTACAAAGCATAAACAATGGTGGCCCAGGGATATAAATCTTTTTAGCTTTGGAGGTTCGATTATGCTATTACGAGTTACTTCCCTAAGAGAAAGTTATTTCAAGTCTCTGTACAAAATATACAAGTTCACCTACACCATGAAGATAATCTGTGGCACAGGACAAGCTTTTTATATAATAAGCATGAATATATGTGAGGAAGAATTAGAAAGCAAGGGATTTACACGGGGAAAGTGGCCGGGGTGAACAATTGTATAGTATGCACTATATCACAGCAGAAAACCGTGACGTAATACAAAATAAAATTGTGAGATGACTTCAGTTGGCGTTCTACAGTTTCGTAGTTTGCATACGGTTAGATTTTTAAAGATAAAGACTTTACCAGGATGTCTTCACTAGTTATCCGGGCAATTTAAGAAAAGATCTTGTAGATCTTAGGTACTATGAAAAGAACTTTTAATTCCCTTTATTTTGGTGTACGATTGTTATGTGTAATTTGGGTTATAGAGTATAAAACTTGGCCTTACTTCAAATGCGCACCTATCAAAAAACTGCTAGCTCCGCTTGGTCATTTTCACTTCCTGGATTTCAAAGGTAATTTTTAAAAAACGAGCCGATAACTTCTTTTACTTTATATATATATCGTAATTCATTCATTACACTTTTAGAAGCTGGTGTTGCCTACTCTGGCAAAATTCGTTCTCCCTATTGTAATAACTGCTAAATTTAGTGTACTTCGGACTAATTCAGCTTGATTTTTTGAGCATATCGGAGCAGCCATTTTGGTCAGCTCTGTGCTTAGATCCTGTACAATATCCACAAGTACAGCATGTAAAGAGATTTCAGCTACAGTACATGAAAGTAGCATAGAGGTATGCCAACATTCTCTCCATTGTGCGTTTTGCAAATACAAACAACTTCACCTTTAACCTGTCCCTCTCTCAGAAGTACATAATAGCTGTAGAGCGCCACCTCAGTTTCCTTCCTACATCATAGTACATAGAAACAGGGATACAATAGGTGGCGCTCTCCAGTTTCGTACTTTGCATAAGGTTAGATTTTTCAAGAAAAAGAATTACCCGGGTTTTCCTCACTGGCTGTCCTGGCTATTTAAAAAAGACCTTGTATATCTTAGGTATTGTTAAAAGAACTTTGAATTCCCTTTATTTTGGTGTATTATTGATGGGTGAAATTTGGGTTATAGAGTATACAGCTTGGTCTTACATAAGATGTTCACCTTTCAGAAAACTGCTAGCTCCGCTTGGTCATTTTCACTTCCTGGACTTCAAAGGTAAATATAAAAAAGAGCTGATAACTTTTTTTACTTTTTATGTATTTTGTAATTCATTCATAGTACGTTCAGAGGCTGGTATTGTCTCCTCTGGCAAAATTCGTTTCCCTATTTTAATAACTGCTGAAAATAGTGCACTTTTGACTAATTCAGGCTGATTTTTCAAGTACTTTGGAGCGGCCATTTTGTCTGCTGTGTGCTTAGATCATGTCCAGTTTCCACAAGTACAATATGTAAAGAAATTTCAGCCACAGTAAATGAAAGTAACATAGAGGTATGCCAACATTCTCTCCATTGTACATGTTGCAAATGCAAAATACTTCATCTTACACCTGTCACTCTCTCAGAAGCGTGTATTATCTGTAGAGACCCCCCACCCCATACCCAAGTTAAGATGATTTCGACTTGAGCATTACGTCATAGTATACATAAGCATTAACATAGATTTACACAAGAAAGAGTGATGTAAAACAAAATGCAAAATAGTTGTTAGATGTATATTGAAATATTTTTAGTTAAATAAATCAATAGTTAAATATATTTGCAGTGGATTTGCAGTGTTAGAGTTATTCATATGATTGATGTATGAATTTTGTTACACATTGTGACACAAATACGGTGATAACTTGTCCTGGTTCATTGTGTATATACCCTGACACAGCGTCTTTGCTATAGAAGAAAAAAGGGTATACTCTTTTAAATCTTTGATTACAGCGCTGTTCATTTGGACGTTTACCCATACTGATATTTCAAAATGAGTACAACTAAAACTAGTATGATTAGGTTACTTGCTTTCTTTTCTACGCTAACTAAATTCCCACAGTCATCAATCATAAAAAAGGTATTTATATCTTGGCACACGTCAATTTAATAACTCTAAAAACATACAATTTAACCGCAGTATCCATCGGGATCAATTTCTTGCCTTTGAGCAAGTTTTGCACTGAGATTTTTTATTAGAAAGTTTGGACAGATAATAACAATGAAATTAAAAATATCTCTAGATTCAGTCTCTATCGGATCTAGAGCAAAAGGTTTTCCAAAATAAGCAGTGGCGTACTAAGGGTAAATAGCGCTCGGGGCGACGATGATGGCCCAAAGGGCCAGAATACAAGGACCTAATTTTTATCAGCTGTTTTGGCGCCCCAAGACCTCTGACGCCCGGGGAAACCACCCCGTCAGCCGACCGTTAGAACGCTACAGAAAATAAGTCACTCCTCAAATTATCACATCATGCTATTCGCGTAAGTAAAAACTTTTCCATTGGTTAAAGGACATTTAATAATTGTAAAATATAATTAATTTTAGTTGATTGTCTTGAATATTCACATGAGCATGTAAAACAAAATAAAGATTCATTTTGTGACCATGTACATTGTCTTTTCTGTTGATTTGAAGTGAATACCTTGTTGACCGTTAGCTAATTTAAAACTACTACCATGAAATCTATTATCGTATGTACGTCTCAAATCAAGCCAGATGCAATGGTTGTCAGTGTAAATTTTTTTTACCACTTATGTTACTTATTTCAGTCTGGTTTTGATGTTCATAAAATAAATACTTAGTGGTTTCTGTAAACTTTTGGATCAATTGGAAACCATGGGAAGAAACAAGTTTATATACTAACTGAGGTTTGTTGCATATTGCTGTATTACAATATCTTTTCCTGCCAACTTTCTCCATTCTTTTCCACAGTACCACAACAGCCTTTAGGCGCATTCTGGAAGAATCCAGTGTGAGGTTCGTTAATGTAATGTTTTCTGGTATGTTGATAATTCTCTCCGTAGTGATGTAGTCATGAAAGGAAGACATTCCATTTATGTACTTATCATTTACTAATTGTGCAATTGATTACAAAGTGATCGTATCGCACAGAAGGCAAATGTTTTCCAGTTTGTAGTCCTTGTTTCCGCCTTCTACCTCTTCAGAAGATTATGCAAGTGCTATGATAAACGTGAAATCCCGAGGAAGAGTGCAAGAATACAGTGGCCACTGATATGTTTTAATCTAAAAGTCTAATTACATTCTAAACTTTGCTGCAAACTCAACAACTTCTTTGCTAGTGTTTTGTACATTACTCACTCTGGGCCGTAACCTTCTAATTCGTTCACTCATGATACTTAGATCAATCCTATTTGTACTCATTGAAGAAGCTAAAAACAAATCTTTATATGCACGTACAAGTTGTAGTCATTCAACTTAAAAACATTATAATTTCGGTAGGATATAGTGATGTCTTTTTACCAAAATTGTTTACTACAGCGTTATTAATCTCTCCTATTAACTTTATATCAAATGAGAAAAAGAAACTACCTGGTACAATATATTTGGGCTTACATTTGGTGTACAAGCTTGTACGTTAGTTCAGGTTTAGTGCTGTACAGTGTGTATATGATACATTGATATATTGGACTGAGGTATTTAATTCCTTGTGATATCTTTTAATTCCTTAAAGGAGTTATATCATTATCGTACGTTGACAATTTTTATTTATTAACTACAAAAACGTTGACGATTTTATTTTGCAAAATCTTGTACGCAATAAACAGACTAACACCCAGCACATGTGCAGTGAATATGTACTCGTACTTTACTTGTTCATAAAAATGCTGGTAGTAATCTTTAAATTGCCTTGGTTTTTTTAATTTTGCATTATTTTGTAGCTGAGTAGATGCATACATCTATGCGGAGCAAAAGCATCATCTAGCTTGTTCAAGTACGTAGTCGCCAAACCATGAACTCTTTATTTAAGAAATCAGATGTCTTAGCTCTATTTTCCTTGAACTTTGCTGTTTTCCCCTATACTGTGGAAATAACATGCCTAATTCTGTCTTGCTCGATTCTATCCAGGTCAAAAAGATTCAATACACTGTTGTTTCTAGTAAATGCTAGATTGTTAGCTATTTCCTCTCCAATCATTAGTCCGTTGCTGTATTTAAGAGTGACAAACTTTAATACTGCTGCCAGTTTTAGTTTTCCTCCTGACGGAAAGGCTTCTTTGGTTTTTCAATCCAATTATTAAAACATTATTCTCTTGCAACAATTAGTTTGTGATTCTTTAAGACTGTGAAAATAAGAATCTTCGTATTTAAATTCTAATGAGTAAGCAACACTTGGTTGTTTACCTTTAACTCAATTGAAAATTCAACGTTTTCGATAGAAAAAAATCCTAAATAGTCAATTTTCAGGTGGATATTAATGGTGCAGAAGTCTGATTTTGTGACATATAGTTGTAAATCATCTGCTGTGTATAACTTGTTCAATCCATAACTGTTAACTATTGTCTGGCGTGTAGGTTTTGCCTTAAAAACATATGTTAACTAACTGTTAACTAATGTCTGGTATGTAGTGTTTGACTTGGATACGTCTGTTAGCTTAACTTTTGACTGTTAACTAATGTCTGGGGTGTAGTTTCTGACTTAGAAACGTCCAAGAACTCTTTCATTAATTATTTATCTCTCGCTAGTTTATCTTTAGTGGTTGAAATTTCATCTCTTACATTCACATTGATTTTAGTACCATCCAGATGGAGATAGTCTTGAATAGGTACAATGCAAATATCATAAAAATCAATATGCATCTAGGCACTAGTGTTATTTTCTCATCAATCTTCTTTCTGTATTTATCGATATCCTCTTTCACTGTTCTAATTTTATCAAAGAACGCTATATTATTTACACCCATTTCAGCGTTCATTTGAGTTTTAAATGTCTTTATATTTAGTTTTAACTATATCAATTTTACTGCTTAATGCGAGAATATTTTTATCTGGTTCAGATTTGAAATGCATCTGTATAGTGTAAGTTTTAGTCCCAAATTATCGCAATCTCTCATTGTTTTCATCATTGTGTCTAATTAGTCAATACAACCTTGTACTTCACTAATGGTATTAACAACGTTTGGATCAACATATTGTGTCATATCTGTTTCAGACTGTTCAGCCTCGGCATGTAACTTATAAAATTCCGAGAATGTGAAATATGTTATGGTTTTGATCTTATCATTTAATTCTGGAATAGATGAGGTGTAAGGTTTTTCATTCATTTTATCGTGCTTTATTTAACAGTAAAACATATTCAAATCGAGTCTGTTACGACTCTATGATCTAAGAAAAATGTAACAGAAAGAAAGTGAAACCAACAAATCAAGTAAAAATCAACAAGCAATTTATTACTAGATAATTAAAATGAAAAATCAAAAAGTCACTTACAGTAATGTGTTTTGAAATCCTAATAATCCAATAAGAATGATTGTTCTAATCAGAAGTCCTAAATATAGAATGTTTAGAATTCACGGCTGTGTCCTTTAATGTTATTATGTGCCAATGGTCTCCAAAGTCCTGATGTACTAGTAATCTTTGATGTGCTGATGTCAAAATGAAGTATTCCAAAATCTCTGAATAAGTTCACATAAATTCCAAAATCATCAATTAAAAATCCAAAATCCAAAAGTTTATGAGCACTGTTATAATCCAATGAATATTTAAAATAATTCCTCTCTTAGAATTTGGAATGAATTTTCACAACTGTAATAGCTCTTTACAAGACTGATGGTAATGTCAAAACTGAACAAAATGTCCACCAAACATGGTATATATAAAGATTGTTCACATGACAGAATGTTCTAGAATATGAGTCATCTTAATGGAATTCTAACTGTAAACAAAATTCAACCTTGACCTTCAAATTGAGAAAACATATTGATCAAAACAACCTAATTCAAGGACACTAGTTAAACATGTCTTTCCTGATAAACATAAAGATTTAAGCAAATATTAAAGTGAAGAAACATTTATAATTTCCTAAAATATTTATAATATTATATAAACATCATACATAACAAGTCTATATCTTGAAATGAAACGTAAAATCTGTAAACAGGTTTAATTAACTTTAATTCTTTTTTGTTTGTTAAATGCCGGTGCACTATATCACAAGTACATGTTGCCATCCACTCCACGCAGTTTAGCTGATATTACCACGTTTTGTAACATTATACCCATCACTGAAGAATGACATCCCTCATACAGAAACAATGGCAGAGACTAGGTGGTATTGTGCCGACTGTGTATAGGACTGACATACCGGACCTTTGCATACCTCCTGAAGGGTGAACCTCGACCAGAGTATATACCACTCCAGTGTTCATTGACAGTAAAACACATTCTGGTCGAGTGTATATCTTGAAATTAAACGTGAAATCTGTAAACAGGTTTAATTAACTTAAATTTGTTTTGGTTAAATGCCAGTGTGCTATACCACAAGCAGATGTTGCCATGCACTCACCCAATTTATTGATGTTGCCAAAATTTCATGTTACACTGTGCAGTGTCAAATTTAAAATGTAGTTTTCAACACTCTTCAATATAGTTTTCAAAACTGTTCAATGCAGTTTTTAACAATGTTCAGTGGTTTGTATTTGAAATAATTTTTTTTGGTGTAGTAAGATGTTATCTTGTTAAATATGTTTAATTCTCATACTCAAATCTTTGAACTACATCGAAACCTCTTTTCATATTTGTTTTCCACACTGAAAGCCTTGCATGACCTTAAAAACTGGCTTCCCATTAATATTACAGATTTTACGGAAACTTGATTTGCTTATACAATATAAAATAGATATATTCGTTACTTCTGACAGCCTAGGCAACCATTTCTGAATGGAGAATCTGATACACCGACTTTAAAATGTTATAAAAACCGGCATGTTCTATATACTTGGCAAAACGTATAGAATGAAAACTCCAAAAAACAAGGTTCGTAACATTAAACCAAAATCAACGGAGAGTGGCATCCATCAAATGAACAAATCGCAGAGATGAGCTAATATTGTGCTGATTGCTTATAGGACACATACACCTGACTCGTGCAAACCTCTTAAAGGACGAATCTCGACCAGTGGACACCCTGCCAGTCTCCATTGATAGTGGACCATATTTTCTAGTCTAGTGTATCAACTTCCACCCTGTGCGACAGATTAAATATAAAAAATATGCTTATATTTATTGTGTGAATTCGATTAAGGAATTTTATGATTATATACCATCCGAAAAAAAAAATATTGGTCTTGCTTTATATCTCTATTTTATACCATATATTTTACGGATTTCATATTTTTTAACTTTATATTTGATTTTCTATCTTTGTACAGAATTGTAATATATTTACCTTTTATACTTTACCTTCTACATTCATTTGAAAGGATTTATCTTCCTATGGTATATTTCATTATTATATTTTTCGAACTTTGGTTTTAATTGGTACCATATATCCATTATTGTGTTGAAGTACCGTTAAACCCTAATACATACATGAATCGTTGATTTTAAACTCTTTACATCTCTGGTGTTTTGTGTATTTCGTTTCTCCATTTCTGCTGTCACTTTTTCTTTTGTTCCATTTGTAATATTTTGCAAGTGATTGAATCTCCGGTGCACGGAACACCTCGCCTTGGCGACGATTGGACATCTTCCATAAGATACAATGTTGATTATACACTTTATTTCAGTATTTTAATTTCAACTACTAGAAGATGTCAAATGAAAGTCGAATACTCTATCTTCAGAATCTAAGTATTTACACACTTTAAAATTTTTTTGGATTTTACTTCATCCATTTGGTGTCACAAGTTGACCCACGTTGACAGATTTGATTACTTTTGTGGTAATTCTTTCTAACAGAGGGTTTTATATATGTGCTATAACTGTAAATGGTAAAAATATAGTTCAGGAAAAATGTATAATTGATTGTACAGTTGACATTATTACCATATCTCCTCTATATGAAATGAGAAAGAATTTTTAAAATGTTCATGAACTAACGCTAAGTTTTTATGCTGTTCACTACTTGCATCTGTGCATTGAGTTTCCTCCGTCTCCGTAGGAGAGATATGTCTAAAAACTCATTATCTTTACGCTAAGGTTTCATGCTGTTGGATACTTCCGTCTGTGTATTGTGCTTCCTTCATCTCCGAAGGATAGAAGTGCCCTTGACGCATTATTTACTTTAATATCAAAATGTTTTGATCTGATTCAAAACTGTTACAGGATTCATCATATCCTTTCCGCTTTACAGGAACATACATTTTACCATTTGTTCTTTTTGTCATCAAAAGCTTTCAAACTTTGTATATGTTGTCTTGTTTTCTTGTATAGGGATAACGCTTTTCGTCAAATATGCCATCTGTATCCTCTCCCTTCAAGCCTTCCAGTTTGTAACCGACTGGATAACCTAAAATTAATTGCCTGTTTTAAAATATTTCATAGGTAAAGTTAGGATGCTAGCTCTTTTAAAAAAATGTTTTGAATTTTGAAGTTCTGACTGTCTCACCTATTTTGAAATTAGGTGTTTCAAACATATCTGTCCTCAGGTAACCGAATAGACTGATCGATACTTTTTATCTGTTTTCTTTCTTTTCTTCTTTGTGTGATGAATGTTATTGCAGTCCTCAATTAGCTTTGAAAAGACATCAACCCATTTTCTGGTTTCATTTCAAGTGAAATACATCCACTTTTTCTCTTTATGGTTCTCTTAAATCGTTCTGTTGGATTTATGTTTTGTCTGAGTAAGTTGAAAGCATTCGATGTTTTCCATTCCCAACAAATCCTTAACTATCCTCCTGTATGAATCATTTCCATGATCGAGTTGTATCTTTTCAAGCTCTCGCTCTTTAAATATTTCTTTCAAAACATAGAGTATATCATCTCCCATTTTTGTTTTCAGTTTCCCGGCCGAAGACAATTATGAGAAGACATATATCAAAATATATTTATATCCATTGTTATATTTTTAATATTCTTGCATGTCAACATTGTTCGCTAGAGGAATATTTCTTTATAATTCAGATAGTAGAAAAGTCAGTTGATGATGTCATCGAACTTCAAATAGCAAAGTCAAAACGGATGCTGGATCTGGTAGATTTAAAAATTGATTCGATCGACTTTATGCAAGCACAGGAGTCTGGCGTTTTATCAAAAAAATACGACGAAAATTTGTGACGACACGAAATAATCGTATCTGTACTATAAATATACACTACTCCTCGTGTGCCATTGAACACACCCATTCGATAGGTTTCTAATTATTATCACTGGGGATCGTTGTCTCAACACCAGTAACTTGGGTGCTGCTGTTCGCTGAAGATAAAATTTCTGCATTGAAAATAAATGGCTATTAATTTTATCATGAACTGCAAGGCCACAACAGTGCTTTCAATAACGTGGGATTTGGGGTCAAATACGCGCTAAATTCGTGTTTAATACACGCACCCTCCCCCCCCCCCCACACACACACATTTCATCTCAGTTTTGATTCTGTATGTGGTACATTACCCTAAAAGCATGTTTGAACATACCAGAGTCAATAGGGTTAGTTTCATTTATTGAAGAAGCACGTACCGAAACCATCAATGTTAACTTTAATCAAAAGGGTGGCAAAAAAGAAAAAAAAGCTGATAAGTCCAAGCTGAATTTGTTTTGCTTGCATGGAGCCGCCGACTATTTCTCAGTCTTCTTCCCACCCCCATCCTCCTATTTATTCTATTCATTTATGCAAAAAAAAAAAAAAACAAAAAAAAAAAAAAATCAGCTTTGATGGCAATTATCAGTTAAAAGTGTAATCTTACCAATTGTTTCCCAATAGTCATACAGTACGCATTGTAATTTAATGTTGTGGTGCTTTACTGCCTATTTCCTTCAACTATTACATTTAAAACCTCGGATTTCTGACATTTAAAACTTGACCCTTCAAATTAAGAATCTTAATTTCAATTTTGAACCCAGTGGTCCGATTCTCCCCATATTCAAAGTATAGATCAGGTTATTTCGTGCTGTCACAAATTATAGACATTGCCGTGCGACTAGTCTTGCCCAGGTAAAGTACACGGCAGCCGTGCGAATAACCTCAGCTATGAATATACAATATTTTGCATCATGCTACGCGACGCTTGATCGATTGTACATAAGTTATATTTGCAGTAAGAAAAACAAGCATTTTGTGAGCTAGTACAAACAATAAAAGCTCAGGCACAGAAATTATTTTCTGACCAAGAAATCTAACTCAACCCCGTTCGAAGCTATACGAAGTTATTTCCCTTGTGCTACCTTGACAACAACGTTAAAAACATAGTGTCGGGATAATTTAATTTGCTGAATCAGACTTGTTGTGTGGTCAGATAAGGCAAACTGGTATACAAAACGTAAAAGATGTAGATTACTGTAATAGATTAGGTTATCAGAAACCTACCGCTCGTATAAATCTCAGATATATTTATGATCAGCCTATGATTTCGTTGGAAAGCGAGGTTAATTACGGAAGGGGTGGGGGTGGTGTGTGGAAGAGTGAGTTTAATCATCGAAGCTTCGAATTAGAAATAGTAGTAGTAATAACAATTTCTTATCCTGCAAAAATACCGGATATCATTTCATCTTGTACTATAATGTATCCAGGAGTACTTGGATTTGACACAATATGCATTTACTTTCATCTTTTCAGAAATATACTTCTTTCATAATGATACCTCTAGTTTCATTCCTAACATTAGCTATTTTAGCAAAGCATTTGTGTATTACGTAACCTGTTTTGACGCACTTCACAGGTGTCAGTTTCTGCTGTGACACAGTTGTATATATGCTCGGTAAACATAAATATTGCAGAACAAATCAATAGTATATATAAAACAAGTTTATAGGAAAAATTAGAAAGAAACGTTTAACATTTTTAACACTTATATTTGTCATAATTTTTGTTTTGGGAGAGATTTTGTCTTAAAAGCTAAAGAATCAACTTGGGAAAAATCATGATGGTATTTTAATAAAATTGTTTACCTATAATCCAAAAATATTCGATTTAGCTTATGAACTATTTTTTCAAAGATTAATTGGCAATGTGGATATGCAGAACATCAATCCCTGACCGTACTCTTTTGGTACTTCAAAACTGTCTTGTATCTTTGATAACACATTTCTCTAAATGCGTAAATAACCAGGGACAAAAGATGTAAAGTTACAGGAGAAGGCTTATTTTTCAATTTATTATCATTCTTATAACTATTTACAAATTAGGAAAATTAAAGTGGTCAAAATAAGTTAAATATCAAGAGTCCCTTAAAGGAATTGATTGAACATTTACTCTTAAAGTAAAATTACTTATTTGTCATCAGATATAAAATCCTAATACATGTACTTTGATATAAATAAGAAAAATGCAGAGGATACTGATTTAATCATGAAATATACTTTTAAAGTATGTGTTACTTGTAAATATACACAAATTACGGTAACAGTGAACCACCTTTGGACATCAGTAATGACAGCTCCACATACAACTTTATAACAAAGTACATCATTCTAAACTGTGTTACTGATGCAGTTAGGCACTTTGAGTCATATTGCTATCACATGCTCAGTAGCTGACAGGATGTCTAACATGGTGGGGAAGTTGATTTGTCCCATCAGTATAGTTTATTAGTAAGGATTTTTATGATGACTTACTGACTGGTATAAAAAAGAATTATTGAAATAATTTTTTTTAATGTTATTTATCTTTGTTTCAATTCACAACTGATAATGATATGATTTTTGACAGATTTTTCTGTCTATTAAATCAGCACTGATCAGTGTAAACAAATGTTGTGGTCTTGTTGTCATTGAGAGATGTATGCTATCAAGAAATGGGAGTTCATGACACTGCATCAAAACAGGGGCTGAAAGTCTTTTGCATGGCGCTGTGTATAAGCATTGACAACTTGTATTTGGAGTCAGAACTGCCTTTACATACCCGTAATAAGAAACATTAGCTTGTTGGAGCTTTTTTAATGACTTTAATAAACAATAGTATACAATAGAGTACAATTAACCTAAACTTAAACAACTGGACATACCAGTACGTACAAACACACACACACACACACACACACACACATCTATATATATATATATATATATATATATATATATATATATATATATATATATATATATATATATATAAATATATATATATATATATATATATACATACATATATATATATATATATATATATATATATATATATATATATGTATGTATATATATATATACTGAATAACCAATCAGCGAAAGGCAATGTGCATGGCTGTGTATCATAAACCACGTGTGAGTCACATGTACTTAGTATGGTGGATGTTAAGGGTTATTCATAATGCAAACTGTGAGGCTTCATAGGGTGGGTGGGTGTTGTATGGCCAAAAATCATGTATCATAATAAGTGGAAAGTGCTACATTATTTACTTTAAAAAAAGTGTCAATGTAATGTGCAGGTACAACCTGTTTTGCAGAAAAGGTATTTGTAAGAGCTACTGGTAATATAGGCAATTGGATATTGCAATAGATTGGCACAGAGATAGAACTGAGTGATTGCATTGTAACTTTTGTATTGCAGAAAAACTAAAGAAGATGCAGCAAACATTACATTTTGCATACAGATGGGTCACCTTACATGCATTGCATGTGGCAAACATCCTGATGCAGTTTAATGGAGGCTGCAATCTTTGTTTTTTCTTAATCAGTACAGTCCCATGAATGACAGTCATATTACACACATATCTGTAACCTGATGGCTGTCAGAGTTTCCATATAGAAAGTACACTTGTGGTCAGTACTGTTAATAGTGAAGAAAATTCTGAAACATGTGTGAAATGCAATGCTATCAACAGAGTTATTCCTTTCTTTACATTTCACTTTCTTGTCCATTGTTGTTTCACCACATGTAGTTCTGTAAATATGAATCCACTGAACTTGATATCTTCTGGTATTATCAGTCGTTCCTTCTTTAATACCCATCTAAAGATAATGAAAAGTACATTAAATTTGCTATATGTCATAAATATGCAATATATTTCTTCATAAATGGTAATATGTTGATTTTGCTTGCAAATATGAGAACTATTGTAGTTTTAGGATATGTTTTTGATAGTGTGTGAGAAGGCACTTCCTGCAAGGCAAAAAGTGTGGTTCAATAGAAGAAAATCATTAATTATGTGAAAATTAAGAACTGTTACAGTAAGATATATGAGAAATTACATACTTTAGAAGAAGATGATTCCTTTAGATCTGTATGATGTTATGAATGCTGCAAATCATGAATTAAAAACTAGGTGTAGCATAACACGGTCAGAGATCACCAGGTGAGTTTGACATGTATACATACAGATGTCCTTGTGTTCTTCTACAGTTGGATCTATGGTGTGTCAATTTGGCCATGTGTAGGGAAAGAGTTTACACTTTTTTTTCAATTTAGTTATATTGGTTGTGTTTTATTGACGTTTGTCGTATTTGTTTTAAATATTGATTGATTTTGTTTTGTGTGACATTTGAAAGCTTTGGGTCAGAGAGTTTGTATCATGTTGTAGTCATTTGCAAAGATATGGGGTGCTTTAGCAAGAAGAATGTAAGGAGGTGACTTAATTCCACTAATGGCTGACATAATAGCAGATATTTGGGAATTGTGTGTTTCAAGAGATGAGAAGGTGAAACAGTATCGTAGTACCAAGATTAGGTGTCCAACATATAAATTGATAGAGATAAAAGTGATACCCCCTGAAGAGAAAGTTGCCAGCATTTTTGTGCACCACATTTCAATTCAGTGTAATCGGAAGCTGCATGTGTTTCATCCTGATATTTAAAACAAAAAGTAAAAATGCTATATTTCAGATAAAATGGTCTTTTGGCATTTTCAGTGGTTCCGGAATGATAGACCTAAAGGGTCTGAGGGAGCTTGGAAGATAGTAGAGAATGGTGGCAGTCTTGTAACCTTGCATATTGAAAATCATAAAAGGGGACTTGTGCGCATTTTATGGTGTATTTGTCATGGCTGCAGTACAAAATTTCAAGTGAATACAGCCAGGCAGGCATATAGATAGATTGATGTATGGCATGTACAGAAAGACATATAAATAGAGATAATTAAAATAATCCAAACTGTTCAGTTTGGCGATCATCATAATGTTTGTAACTGACATTATTCCCATTATTTTTATTGTCAACACCCATGTATGATTGTATCATTGTGTGTTTTTTTACAAAATATTGCATATGGCCAGTACAGGCCTCCATACCTTTTATTAGGATCGACTCTCTTGGTTTTCATGACTGACTGGAATCTTCTTTTATATGTAAACAATATGTGCAGAAAAACAGCTTATGATCAATTTCTCAAAGTTTTAAAAATAAAATCCATTTCTTCTTGCCACTCGATGGATTATTGATAAGTGCCATTTTTATTTCAATGCATGAAAACTCCATTTTGATGTACACTGCTTCATAGCCCGGTTGACAAAAAGGTATGCATTTTTTTTTGCTGACAGTTTTTCTTTCACAGACTCACTGCTAAGTGTTACAGGATATTTTATTGAAGGAGATAGGACACTGCTATTGCCATAATTTTTAGCCATTTCTTCATAATCAGAGTACCATCAACCACTCACCTGTACTGAATTGTGCATTACCAATAGCCCTTAAGTTTTCTCATTTAAGAATTAAAGTTGTCAGTAAATCATATGTTTAGTCTTTTCTTCTATAAAAATATATATTCATTTTCACAACTAATTGCCATTAATGCTATATTTGCAATTTATTAATGTAGTTAAAACTGGTACATTGTTACACCGCTTCACCTGTTACAGTAATACAGATTTTTGAATGAAGAATACCAATCATATCCATAATACCTTGTAGACAGATACCCACAATGACCTGAAAAAATGGCAAATTTCTAAAGGAATTTCCATGTCTACTGTCGTCTTCTTTAAATTATACTTCTAACTGAACCAGTTACCACATGATTGCAACTTTATAAAATATTCCTTATTTTTAGTAGACTGTAATTGCCATTTTACTTTGCCTGTTAAAAAGTTAATGAATAGAATCAAGATTAAGTAACTTTCATGCAGTAACTAGTCTGTGTGTCAGCTTGTGCAGACTGTCTACTGTCAGTCAAGAAGTAACAAAAATGGCCTATAATTGTTTGCACATAATGTCGCACTTATCATGACCCACACTTTCAGGCAGACACTGGTCACTGTGTCAATAGACTTTGCTGCAGTGGGTACACAGCAGCTGTGTGAATAGTCTTTGTAAAATTGAGTACATGGCTGCCATACAAATAGACACTTCCATAAAATATATCCAGTATTAATGTAGGAAAAGAAAATATCCTCCATATATAGAGCTAGTAATATTACCATGTGCAAATAGACATTATTTGTAAAAATTATACTAAGTATTGATTTACACCATCATACTCTTGGTGGTCATCATTCAACCCTTGCTATTATTTTGTGTTAGATTTAGTTTTATTTATTTATTAAACCAAGGAGAAACATAATAGCTTTCTGGAATTGCGATTCTGGTATAAGTTGCTACAATTGAATATTTCTAAATGTAAACCATTCTGTCCATTACGTCATTAGTGTGTAATTTCCAAACTTCCTTGGCTGCTGTGAGATCAGTGAGCATCAAATGAGCTGAAACAGCGAGATGTAACTATTTGTAATATTGACTCATTCTTGGTTGAAATATAAAATTAAGTCAGAACTGTGCTTATGAGGCAATGTTTTTCCATGAATGCATGGTAGACTTTTCTTCTTTTGATGTCTCATTCAACCATCTTAGCTGTGTTCTGTTACTGTTTGATATAGACATACTTAATACAAATTTACTTACTATCATGATTATTTACAACAATGTCTTATTATTTGACCCCATTGATTGTATCATACTTTTTACATCTAGGGTATTAGGGATAGAGTCATCTTTTTACATCTAGGGTATTAGGGATAGACTCATCTTTTTACATACCTGGTAATGACTTGGAAAAATATGTTGTGAAGATCTTTACAATCATAGCAGAACAAGTATTTTATGATCAAGATCTTAAGTTAAAAAAAATATTTCTTAGTTTAGCTAAAGCCTGTTTCAAACTTTGGTACATTGCAAGGCATTCCTTTCAAGCCAATTGCAAGAGCTGGGTGAATTGCCATTTAACTGTCAGTCAGTCCTGGCTACTTTTTCACCAAAAATACTTACAATAAATTACATGATTGTTATCCTGAACAGAGCATTTAAAAAATTGGTGCTGAATATCACAGCTGTGGCAAGCCATCATTGACAAAATAAATATCTTTATGTATTCACGTATCAACATTATGTTTATATATGTTTACAGTTGTGTCAAGGTCACTTGGCACTATATTGGTCAGGTAGATGCTTAAAGAACTATGCTAGTGTTACCTCCTTTCACATTTCATCTGTGATGAGGTCATGCAGTGCAAGACTGCTAAATAACCCATGTGAGCTAAGGGATGTGTGTGAAGCACATCAGTGATTAAGACAAAAATGGATCAAAAATATAGAAATCTGACTTTATCAGACTGGCTGATTCAGAAACAACCAGGTGAGTTTGCAAATTATTGGAGTTGAAAAAAATTAAAGAAAATTTTAATTTTAATAAACAGGTAATTTTGGAGAATGACAGTCGATAAATCCAATATGGCTGCTACAATGAACATATTAAAGATCTTGTCACTTAAATTTCCTGAGTGGATGGTAATATTAACATGGGATTTTCTCCAAAGGTCTTCTAATGGTGTCCAGTTTGTCCTAAATGAAAATGGTGCTGATCCTACATCCAATATGGCTGCTACAGTGGTGAATTTGAAAATCTTATCATTCAAGAATAGAGATGGTTTCAACACTCAGCACTTAAAAAGAAGAAATGGTTTTATCTTGAATTTGGCTAGTAGAGCATCAGTCCCTTTGAGTGAATCTTGTTTCAAATCTCACAGTCTTGGACTCTGTGTTACTGTCACATTGGCTCCTATGTTTCACCTAAAAATGCAGATGCCGAAGACTTTCACACAGTTGACATTTTCTTTCAATTTCCAGTTCAATTTATTTCTGATCATGGATTGTTGAAGTAGATTTTATATGCTATATGCTCACATAATTTGATGAAAATAAAAATACAGTGAAATAAAGTCCATAAACTTGAAGTAAAATTCTTTTAAAAAATTTTCAGTTGTTTTGAGTTTTTGAGAGTTGCATAAAATGTAAGGTTTTACATTGAGTAGTGCCAGGTATTTTAGTGATGTTGTAGTTATATTGAAGTTTGACTGTGCTATTTACATTTTTAGCCAAGCACTGAATGTCACTTTTCATTCTGAGGTGAAGAGTAGGTTCTGAATGTTTTCTTCCTTCCATCACAATCTGGTTCTCTCATTCACAAGTAATTGGTGCTGCTCAACCATAAGGTAATTTTGTTTCTTTTTAAGGGAATCAATTTTCATGGATAAAATGACATTTTGGGGGTACTTTAAATAATGGATTAGGGAGGGATTTGTATTTTTTCCTTGGAAGGATCATTGTTGTTTTTAGGGTATTCATGGCTTTTAGTAGCCATAATATCCATGAAAATCGATGTCCTACAAAAATAGTGAGTTCATAGTATCAAGCCAATGGCAGACAAGATTTTATAAATTTGTAGGAGTTGCACTGTTGTCATAAACCAAATTCTTTGGTAGGGAAGTCCCTGCATATCAGTGACAGGCATGATTGGATAAATTTGTTGGAGTTAACACTGTTGGATTAAACCAGGCCCTGGTTTCACTACAATTCTCAAAATTTCTCCTCAGATTGAGATTTTACATTATTTTGCTGATACTAAATTAGACAATATCAATGTCAATGGTAGAGATGGTGGAAAGGATGCACAATCACTTTTAGTTTTAAAATTTAACACATAGATACCTTTTTATACTTGAAAGAAAAACAATTGAGAAATTCCTCAAATTTTGGGTAACCACAAAATTTGCTCAGAGACAACACAAGACTTTCTTAAGGAAAATTCAGAATTGTATGACTGTATTTTGATCTTTGGTGGCTGATGTTAGCTGAACATGTTAGCTGAAAAATCAGAAAAATGTTAAGAAGTCTCCATTCAAGGAAGAAGTTTAGCGATTTTTGTTTTAGTGAAACTTTATCTGGATGTTTTGGTAGGGAAGTCCAGTGATATAATTGTATCGAAATCAGCTCCTTAAGTTTTAGTTCTGTAGGAGTTATCTCCCTTTAAGTGTTCTATGTATGGAGTTACCCAATTTGTTTTAGAGCTTTTCATAAGGTAGTTGTGTGGCAGGAATAAAACAGCATGACCATATGGCCTGGAATTTTCTTCTTTTTCTCAATTATTTTGTATTTATGTCCACAGAATACATTAGTATTTGATGACTGGCTGAAAAACTTTCATTAGATAACATGATATTTTTTATTATAATATTGTAAAATTTTGACCTCTCAGGACTCAAAAACTAATGATAGCAGATTTTTTCTTGGCAGTGTGTAGTTGTTTCAGTATTAATTCCAGCAATGGAAAAAGTGGGGCCTATTATAATAATAATAATTCTTTATTTAAAAAGGATAGCTCAATTAGAATACAGATGTATCTAGTCTCCCTTGAGGCCCTCGCTACTTCTAGCAGTCTACATGAATGTATCTTTCTAACAAAGGAACAGTAAAGTGATATTATCTTACAGTACTTTGAACATATCGATCATATTGGAAAAAAAACATAGATTAGCATGAGCATAGACAAAACAGAATAGAAACAGGGATTTTTAAAAAAATATAATGACATAAATCAATCAAAATCAAGCTTCAGATATTTGAGATATTGTTATTTAAAAGCTTCAACAGAAATGGCTGATCTAACTGATGTGGGCAAAGAATTCCATATCTTTGTATCAGAACATTTAAAACTGCCTCGAAATTGTTCAGTATTGTGTTTTGGAAATTTCAAGTAGCCATGTGAGGTTGACCGTAGAGCATATGGCCCATGATTTTCTTCAAATAGTTCTCTCATATATTCAGGCATATTACAGTTTATACATTTGTAGACATGTACTGCCAATCAGTCATTCATTTGAAACCATTTCAGTTCATGGAAAAGAATTCTAGATGGCGTATCAAAAGGAGCATCCAAAATTAGGCGAGCTACTCTCTTTTGTATCTTATTTACTCTTTCTAACTGATTCTTGGGGCTGTTTCCCCATATTGGCAACCAATAGTCAATAACTGGCAAAATATAAGTATTGTAGTACATCAAACTTGTTTATTTGGGTAGGTATTTTTTAATTTTACTTAGTAAAGTTATTTTACTTGATAGAGATCTACAGTGACATAGTCAATATCTTTGATCCACTTTAAATCACTTTCAGTTATCAGTCCTAAAGTTTTCTTCCTTAACGTTTTCAGTCCGTTGACCATTTATTGCCTTTATTTATCTACAAATGTTTCAGAAGTGGAATGCTTCTTAGATGAAGCAATTACCATACATTTTGTTTTTGTTTCATTTATAACCAATTTATTTTGTTTTGACCACATCTTATATCAGAATCTAGTAGAGCTTCTACATTATTTACATTGCTACATGAAGGTATTAGAGTAGCATCATGTGCAAATAAGTCTGTGTTTGTGTACTCTGTCCATAGAGAAAGGTCATTTATGAAAAAAAAGAAATAGCAACGGGCCTAAAATAGACCCATGTGGAACATTGTGATTAATTTCTACTGAGCTAGATCGAACAGTTACACAGATAGGTTGAGAACCAGTTTAAGGCATTAGTATCAAATTGTTAGTATTTTAGCTTAGATAATAGAACACCATGATCGACTAATTCAAAAGCATTCCTGAAATCTAGAAATAATACACATATTAGGTTCCCCTTGTCGATTTCCTGCAGCCAACAGTCTGTGAGTTTTTTTAAAGCTGTTTGGCATGAATGATCCTTGTGAAAACCTGATTGTTCTTTGTGAAAGAGTGAGAATGTTTTGAAATAATCATTCACTTTCTTAGCAATCAGTTTCTCAAAGATTTTTGATAATGTAGGGAGAATAAAAATAGGTCTGTAGTTTCCTGGGTCCAACTTAGAGCCTTTTTATGTATTGGAGTTACTTTTGCTTGTTCAATTTCTAGACACCAGACTGGATACTTTTAAATATTAATGAGGTAAGCTAAAGATTGAGGTATTACAGATGCAGCAGTTTTTAGGGCTATTGGGTCTATTTCATCAAGCCCAGTGGACATTTTATCATTTAGCTTAATATGGGTAGAGTATATCATATTCACTTGTATTAACTAGGGAAAATTCAAAAGAAGGATCAATTGGAATTTCAGCAATTACATACTTGAGAAGCTTTTTGTTAATTGTTATGTTCATAAAGTAATGGCAACTGTTGAAGTACATGTACATGTACATGTTTCATGTACACTAATAGTTAAGTCTCCATTGTAATCTAATTGTGTAGGCCTAAGATTGTTTGGGGAGGGACTACATTATTTTAGATATTGCCATAATGTATATATATATCGGTTGTGCCCCCAATAGCTTGATTAAATAGTTTAATTAGTTTTATGTATTAGGCTGCTTGCTATGTTTTGCCATTTTTTTAAAAATAGTTTTCCCAGTCCTTGATTCTATAAAACTTATATCTTTTGTGTCTTGCTTCTTTTATCTCTGTGGTCATTCATTTTGTGTCTTGCTTCTTTTATCTCTGTGGTCATTCATTTTGTGTCTTGCATCTTTTATCTCTGTGGTCATTCATTTTGTGTCTTGCTTCTTTTATCTCTGTGGTCATTCATTTTGAGTCATGCTTCTTTTATCTCTGTGGTCATTCATTTAGGTTGAAGCTCATGATTAAGCTGCTTGGTTTTACATGATTGTCAAAATACATAGATAAAAAGTTTGTACCATGCATCTAAAGTAGTATTGACATCTGGAATATTTACAGTATCATTAAAAGGCAAATTGAGAAAATCTCTGTATTTTAATTTATGATGCAGGTTAATAATAAATGTAGGCACATGTCTAGTGATACATGTACATACGGGATAGTGGTCACTTATTGCAAACACAGGTACAAAAATTGCAATTACATTTTCTATTTTTTTTGTGTAGATATGGTCAATTAATGTTGAACTGTCTTTCTTGATTCTGTAAATTGGGTTTTCTATGACCTGAGTGAAATTACTAGTTTTGTAAACAGTCCAGCCACTTTGAGAAGGGATTTTAGGAAGTCTGTATTAAAATCACCACTTATTATTGTTTCATAATCATGTGTGCAAACAGCTTTGTGTACTTGATTTTCAGATATTTCAATCCGCTCAACTTCAGAATTTGGGGGCTTATAGGCAGAGCATATCAGAATAGTCTTTGTCTGTGTCAAGTTTACTTCTGTCCATATACTTGTGATAGTGGTAATTTCAGGATAATTTCTTCCTCTATATTTAATGGATCCTGCAATATAGATAAGAATTCCCCCTCCCTGTTTATCATCCCTATCTTTTCTTTTAAACTGATAATCTTTAATATCAAGTAATATGTCACTAATATTACTATTTAAAAGTGTTTGACACAGACCAAGAATATGTACAGATATCTTCTCTTAAACCCTTCTTTACAAATCCTAATGCTTTACAAATGTGGTTACTATCATTAGTACCACATGCACTGGTATCAATTTCAGTATGTACATTGAGATCAGGAAATAGTGAATAGTAAAGATATTATTCAATTAAAGGATACCCTGAACAAAACTACAAAGATAGAAAAAATTACATTTAAGTTTTAGTGTGTTGCAGACAGTGAGATGACATTATTATTCACTGAATTAGCATGACTTTATTTATTTATTGATTTATTTATTTTTATCTTTTAAGGCTGGGTGATGCATGCAGAGCACCTTTTGGGGTTTTCCAACCAGCTTTAGACAGAAAATGATGAAAGTGCTTAAAGGGAAGGGTGCTGTCTATAGACTGGTTCAGATCCCAGAATTTCTGTTTGCTGTCCACACAAATAATGACTGGTAAGAAGTTCTGCCATCTTGAATGGGAAATACTACTTTGGAACTTAGGAATGGAACCTATTATTTGTATCTGTTTTTAATGGCTAACACAATGTCTAATACATATGAATTTTAATCTTACCTCTCCATAAGGTCAAGTGAGCTTATAGTATGGCCGATCATGCATCAAGCATTATCCATTGTGCATTTATCAGCAGTTTCTATTTTCAACTTTTTGTCAAAGACAACTGGAAAATTTTCAACCAAATTTAGCAAGAGCATTCTTGCATGAACAGCTTTAAGTTTTTACAGATTATACTGATCCTCCATCAAATATTCACAGTTACTAAAAATAGAAAAACTTCTAAACTATTTCCTGTCAGAACTGTTTAATATAATTTAACCAAATTTAAGATACAGCATCCTGGCAAAGAGTGCTTTCAAATTTGTACAAATGATGCCAATCTGTCATCAAATATGGTCACCATTCAGGGCTGAGCAAATTTTTTTTTAACCACTAGTCCATGACAAGTGGTTTCAGAAAATTCACTTGTCCCACCTTACTCTTCACTAGTCCCACCTTACTCTTCACTAGTCCCACCTTACTTTTCACTGGTCCCAAAATGGTAATCACTTGCCGAGATTTGATGAGATGTATGTACTTAATCCATAGAAAAAACAAATGAAATAATATACAATATAATTATTTCTTAAAAGAATTTAATTTTTCAAAAACATTGCTTGTTATTATTGATGGGTCGGCAACTCTGACTTCACTGATTTTCTGCACATGCTAACTAGTGTATTGCATATATTGTGCTACACAGGCCTTGTGGGGTCCAGACATGTCATGAGACTTGATTGGTTCAATCCTGAATTTGTCAGTTCCACTGACAAATAGTCAGTTCCAAATAGTCAGTTCCACTGACAAATACACTGGGTGAATTTCCAACCTGTGCCAGTTTTGGATATTGTTTGAAATAACTGGAAAACATCTTTCCTTCCGAGTCAATACATAAAGCCAGGGATAACAATCAACCCAATGCGGCTGAAAATTTCTGTCTCTTAATAGTGTCATATTTGACATTTTTTGCCACCATGGATTCTTGCTTATGTCTCTTTGGAGAAATAACTACCGCACACTCAGTAGCAGTCTTACATTTTATCCCTCCACTTTCAAACAATTTTTCCTTCTCCGAATCGCCCTTATTACCTTCCTTGCGAAAATAATTTAGCAAACTCATTTTATCCACAGAGTAGCTATCAGCTTGCTTGACAACTACTTCTAAAGTGATCATAACATACATTTTCTCTTTTAAATACGAACAGAGATAGCTCATTAATTAGCGTAATTGTTTCGCTTCAAACGCAATATCGCACGTGGAAGTTAATCCTCTGTATAATCAATTATAAATTAAAGAATTATTACTGTCATAAAGGAAATTATAAATTAAAGAATCATTACTGTCATCAGTTCATAAAGGAAACCAACGCTGATGTCGGTAAACTACCTTTCATTAATTTAATTACACTGACTTGCTGGATTAAAATCATAGTGAGCCGCTTGTTATGATCTGGCTTGAGTAAACACAATGCAACAAAGCCGCTTAAAACACTGCTAATTAATCATACTGGCTTTCTTTTGTTGGATGTGTTTTGATTTGCCGATAATTTGGTCGCTTAGCCCAATATGCAGTCAAGCAGTAACAGGATGTAAATGTATAAACGAAGAGGGGTAGAATTAAGCATTCAGTACGCCCGGAGGGCATGATTGGCCAAATAAAGGTAGATATAGTGATTAAAGCACGAAAATAAGGACTTGCCCAACTTTTTTAAAAAGCACTTGTCCCGGACTAGCCACTTGGAAAGTTTTACTTGCCCGACTTCGAAAATGAATAGTCCGGGATGTCGGGATATGGGATTTGCTCAGCCCTGCCATTACTAAACATATAAAACCTTTTAATGACTGCTTTTCTAAATCCATGCAAATGAACTTGACTGAAAGCATCCAGGCAATAGGAGCTTGCAGGACTCACAGTACTAATTATACGGAACAACTGTGAACCAGTCTAGAAATGGGTGAAGATACAATAGAGTATATACGGATTTGGTGGTCTATAATTGGTTAATAATGAAAAGTAAAATCTGAGTAAAAAAAATTGTTGAGAGCTTATCCTATCTGTACCTGAAAAAAAAATAGAGACAAGATTCTATTGATGCAATTTTAGTATTTTAATAGACTTGACTTAGGAACAATCAATAACATCAGTAGCACCAGATTCATTAGGTGCAGAATGGATAACACATGTTTCTCACACATGTAGATCCAAAATATGCAATGGCTCATGTGGATTTTCTTAGCACAGACGCTTGCATCAAGGATGGGTCTATACTGATAAATATAGGTTTGATCGTGAGCATTTAGAAATTTAAAGTTATTGAATTTTTAATATCATGGTGTTTCCATAGGTTTGCTGTGGGAGTTGAATTAGTACCATGAGTCCTATATGGGCACTATACCATACCAAGAGCCTGTTGTTTCCATGGTTACCATGTGGATCCAGGGTATTGTTTTGGTGGTTTTTGGTTATGAAAATTACAATGGAGTCTTTTTTTCATAATTTGCATATGATTTTAGAGAACAGATCTGTAAAAAGCACTGATGGAAAGGGTTGTATGCAATGGACAGGGGCGGTAGATGGCTCAGGCTATGGAAAAAAGAGAATAGTATGGCCAGATGGCAGAATTTCATATGTTGGTGTCCACAGATTGGCTTATATGGCTCAATACCATTTAATGTATGCAAACGATTCCCACAAGGGGGGGGGAGAGATTTTAAACGTAAGCCACATGTCACAATCGCTTATATGTCAATACTGATCATTTAACATTAGAAACATCAAAGCAGGGAGCATTGTAAAAATCAAGGACTGTGCTTTGTACTGCACATGCCACATTGCATCGGCCTGTAAAAAAGTGCTAAAATGGAGGTCACTTACGGTAAGAGTGTTCATATATTTCTTTTATTTTTCTAGCCATAGCACACAGCAATTTGCCTTTGTCATAATTTTTTTGTTCTTGATATTTCTCATACAGTTTGTAAAGAAATGCCCTTTTCTCAGATCTTTTTTCTTATATACTTTACTTGATTTATACATTTTATCTCTGAGATATACATCTTGTTTGGTTTTCAGAGGTTGTGCCACAGAACTACAAGCTGAAACCGGACAACGATAGATTTACATAGCTTCACCAAAGATTCTCTAGGTCCATGGTTACAGTTATGAACAGCACTATGAGCCCTACCATGGAAGTTTCACTTGAAGGTTATATTTTTAGGTAAGCTACATTTAATCCTTCGATTGACTGATTCCACTTTCTGGGTGTTCTTGTTCAGTTTTGTTTTCAGCACTGTAGATTTACCTAACCAATACTCAATGCACATGCGTAATGTAGACTCTTCACTCTAACTGGATAGTTTCAGCTTGAAATAACTTGGTAAGAATGTGCTTCTATATACCCAGTTGCAACCATCTACCCAGCACACATTAGATTGCTTGCAACAAAGACTATGATCACCTTGATAGCACTTAACTATTGCATCTGTTGCATAGGATACATTACTAATTAATTTTGGGGTACATTTACCACATTTTGGGAATGATTTTTCAAATTAAGCCTGGCACCTCTTACTCAAATCATGTGCAAAGTTGTTCCGCATCTTTTCCCTCTGCTTTTTAGTTCTTCCCGACATAAAATCAATTAATTTGCTCGGTTTCTTTATAAACTTTGTACGATTTTGACTCAGATGGCGTGTATCAGTATCATTTTCTGGCACAGTTTTTGTTACCCTCTCCCTGCTAAGGCCCAGTCTAGCCTGGAAACTAGCAGATTCGGGATCAGTTGTAATATTGTGTACCTCTAGATTGTTCGATTTTTTCAAATACATAAGCCCTTCCTTACACCAACTGTATTCATCACCAGTATTTCTTTGTAAAGTTGTATTTACTGAACAGTGACACAGCTTGGCATCATCATCTGAAGTGTGCATGTACCAAATGTGCACAGTTTGTTCATTGTGATGATATTTATCACCTTTTACTTTTGAATAATATCTTCAACTTGAATATATGTGCACTGGGTAGCTGGCTGAAATGGTGTCCTACCCACCCCCACTATAATTGTATTATTATATGTATAATCACATTCCGTAACAATTATATTTGTATAATTTCCTCTCATAAAATTAAATTCCCTGATGCCCTTCCTAATTTCAGCCACGTCTCTAATATTGGTACTTTCAATTTCTTTACAAACAGTATTTGCAGTTTTCTGCATCCCTTTAGTCGAGGGAGCCGGGATGTTTGCACTTAAAAGTACAGTCCTTAAACTTTCATTTCCAATAGAAGTCTCTGAAAGTCCTATCTGCATGGAGCTATTTACACAGGCTGCGTTTCTTCCTTTCTTGATGGTCATCTTTACCTCATCATACAGATTAAAGATTTTCGACACATAACTGCATGTCGAATATATTGCTCTCTTCCGCCACAGTAGGCTTCTTTTCTCTTCATGACTTGGATCCCAGGAGAGAAAACCATTACACTGCTGGTGTTCATGGAACACGGTATTCCACATCTGTGTATTTTTCCGTGTGCACTAAGCGATGTGCTTTCTTCTCCAGATCTGTTGATGTGAATAGAAGAAAACGTGTTTCATGTCAGAAATGTGTGCTCAGATTTGGAAAGAAGAGCTATTTAGGAAAGGAAAATTTCTCTACACTTAGTATCAGTGGTAGTATAGACTCATTTAACTCCGAATTCAAGTTTGCCACTTGGTATGCCAAATTTAGGTATATTGCCTCCCCTTTGACTGTAACTTAGTGATTGTAGGATTTTCTGTATGTGTGTTTCTCTAATTTATGCACTTTAACCAGCAATATCTTGATAGATAAGTAATTTAACACTGCTTTTAGAAGAAAGTTGACACAATAGTGATTTGGTGGCTTTTTCGTAACTTTTTATGTACTTTTGCTTAAAGTAGGTCTAGATTTATGTATCATAGAACTTTAACATGTAATTGAATCCTATTGCTTAAATTTACCATCTTGGGCAGTCATAAATGATATCATTGTGTGTATATTGTATTGAAACATGTATTTACCTTGGTTTTCCATGTATTTCTCCACCTCCAGCTTACTTATTGGCATGGGCCGCAACAATTTACACACTGGCCTGCTGTCTCCAACATCAGTTTCATCAGTATAGGAACTTTGAATAGGTTTTTCCAATTTTATCTTGTCCTTGTAAAACATATCTCCAGTGGCTTTGTTTTTCTGGTTGATGTACATTTTCCCCCCTTTTTTGTGGGGAACATTACCAGGTTTGAAGAAATTACACTGTCTATTCTGTGTTTCCTTACTCTTTGTCTATTCTGTGTTTCCTTACTTTTCCCCATAGTTTTATAATAAAAAGTAGCACATGAATATTTAATTTTTCAATAGAATAAAACTTATGGGATTTGTTTGGCTTTTTATACATTACCGAGCAGATTTGGAGGTGACAAATCACAGGTTTTGACAGTTTGGATAATTTTGGAATGTCAGCATCACTTGTTGTTTCATGGGTGTGTTTGCTTCTCTAAAACCAGAAGGGCAATGGCCCCTTATCATTATTCTGTCATCTGGCACACTTGTTAGTTTGATTTGAAAGATGGGAATAGGGATACACTGTATTTTATGTCTGTGTGAGTCGGAAAAGAAAAGGTAATTATTTGAATTGTATAAGCTATTAAAACTTGTCTTATAGCCAGTGACATGAAAATACAAGGTGTCGTGTAATTTGATACCAAGTTATGTAATACTTGCTGATGTCTTCATGTTTGTGTTTATATTGTGTAGCATGCATGCCATAGAAATATAACAGGAAGATACGTATACAGAAAACAATGAATTTAATAACAAGAATATAATACAGCAAAATGCTAGGTCAGGATACAATTAAGCTATAGATAGTGGTATCACATCAAATGCTGTTACACTAATATCTTTGCATGAGAGTGGCCAATTCATTATTACAACCATGCTCCAACATCAGTGAGTAAAATACATCTCTTTGTAAAAAATTCAGATCTACTTATAGGACTCACGGTACTAATTATACGGAAGAACTGTGAAGCAGTCTAGAAATGGGTGAAGATACAATAGAGTATATAATGGTTTGGTGGTCCATAATTGGTTAATAATGAAAAGTAAAATTTTAGTAAAATATCCTTTTTGAGAGTTTATTCTATCTGTACCTAAAAAAAAATAGAGACAAGATTCTATTGATGCAATTGTAGTATTTTTATAGACTTGACTTCGGAACAATCAATAACAACAGTAGCACCTGATTCATTAGGTGCAGAATGGATAACACATGTTTCTCACACACGTAGATCCAAAATATGCCATGGCTCATGTGGTTTTCTTAACACAGAAGCTTGCATCAAGGATGGGTCTATACTGATAAATATAGGTTTGATCATGAGCATTTAGAAATTTAAAGTTATTGAATTTTTAATATCATGGTGTTTCCATAGGTTTACTATGGGAGTTGAATTAGTACGGTGAGTCCTTCAGAGTTGCACAAATTATTCCAGTCCACCATCAAATATGATCACTGTTACTAAAAGTAGTAAATGATTTTCTTCTCAAAAAACCCTGTGGGTTGTAGAATAGGCCTGATGCGTCCTCGCTGCATGTTGTAAGAAGGGACTGAGCGGAGGCAACCTGTTTTCCATTGGTTGTGTCTCAATTCATTGGAGGAGAGGATACTACATGGCAGTTGAGTAGAGGAGAGAACTTCAGCTAGACAGGTGGTCAGAAGGGCTCAGTCTGATGAATCAGCTAGTCATGTCAAGCTCGTCTCAGAGGCCATATTAAAGGCTTAGTTTCGCTGGTTTGTATATGGTGCAAAGGTCACCTTTGAGATTAAACCAACATAGTGTTGTTCTTCAAAAAAAAACAAAGGAGGGTGGTGGCAAAGGTCAGTTAAGTAAAGTTTCTACTTTGCTTGAGTATGTCACTATATGAAGACCTGGCATGAGAAATACAATAAATGAGTGTAAATCTCTGTCTCCTTGTTGGGCTCTGAGGTGGGTGGGGAGCACAGGTGATGAAACAATAATCTGACAGTATGCGAAAACCAACCAAAACTTCAATCATTAGTGTGAGACCTGGTCTAAAAAGGACCAGGAATAATTGAAGCAGTGACTCAGATGAGGAAACTCATCTGTGTCATGGAAATCGGCTATGATTTCTCATTATTGAATTTCTGTGGAGATTACTTGTATCCTGGCCTTAAGGGATTTCAGAGTTGTACAAATTATTCCAGTATGTCATCAAAGATGATCACTGTTACCAAAAATAGAATGACTATTACATGATTTCTTCTCCAAAAAATGCACAACAGAATTTGACAAAATAGAACAGAAAGCTCCATGACAGGTTTGTACAAAAGATTCTGATCTGATGTCAGATATGACCACCATTACTAAAAATAGACAAATCTTTAAACAACTTCTTAACAACTGTCTTCAGAATTTGATCACATGTGAGAGAAAGCATCCTGGCACAGAGAAGAGAACTTTTAAATTGTACATATGATGCAGATCCATTATGTAAAAATAAAAGAGGTTCAAACAACCTTTTGTAAAAAAAAAAAAACAACTGCTCAGCAGAACTTGACCAAACTTAACAGAAATCATTGTAAGGCATCCATAACTAATAAACTTTTTTCTGGTGTAGCCGCCTGGCCATTTTCCCCATAACTTTTTGTATCCAGTCCTTCATTAATGTTTCATCCATCCATTCCTTGTTCTGGCACCTGTCGATAATCCCCTTTGGTCACACTGCACCCTTTGGATGTGTCTTCCTCTTGGAAATAACAAACAAGGGAAGCTTTCCACCATCTGCAGTACAGGCAAGCTTCACCATAAAACAATTTTTCTCTTTGCCAGTTGTGGTTATGTTGATGTTGCTGGCCCCTTTCATTTGGAGAGCGGTGTTGGATGGAAGATCAAATATCATGGACACCTGGTCAGCATTTCTTATCTGGCTCAACTCAAACTTGATTCTTGTGCGCTGTTTAAAGATGAATCTCTGGAATTCTAGCAGTTTGTCCTCATAATCATATGGTAGATTCTGGGCTATATGTGTGTGTCACCAAATTAATAACCCATGCCATCATAAAAATGCATATGCCCAGCTCACAGACCCCTTGTAGTTGTATATTTTCTTCTGTTTTGCAATCAGTTTTGCCTCTGTTGTGGGTACTGAGATTCCCTGTCTTCTATCCATGACCAATTCAAGGTCTCCACTCTCTATGTCCAGATACTTTGCACTATCATGATATCCTCTAAAATAAATCTCCATGTTCAAGCTAGTATTTACCAAGACAGTGCATTGAAATTATGTTTGGCACATTAAAGTTTTAGTGGCACTGATTACCATTAAAGACACCACACTGAGTCGATTAAACATTGTTCATTGTATTGTAACAAAGAAATATCAAATACTGTTGTTTAAGATGAGAAATAAAACAAAGAACCAAGTTTATTTTCTGAAGAAACATAAATAAATTGCAAATTTACCTAGACAAAGCAACGTAGCTATGTTTATCACATCAAAGCTTTAGCCAGCACCAATTAATTTGAAAAGACCACACTGAGTCAGTGAAGCATTGATCACTGTATTATAAGTCACCAAGAAATATTAAATACTATAATAGTTAGATGAGAAATAAAACTAAGTACAAAATGTATTTTCCAAAGAAAAAAGTCTTTGCCAATTTCATACATTAATGTATTATCCTGTTCCATGATATGCGTCAATTTTACTGTAATAGACAAAACGTAGTCATGATAAAGATGCCCCCTAAATGTGCCTCTGATGAGAACATTAACACTGCTTGAATTCTAAATGTTATATTACAATTCAAGCAATAAAGAATTAATAAATGAAGAAAGAATTTATTAGATCCACAGTTATCGAATACTGAATATTTACAGGTATGGTAATCATATATTTGTTCTGCTTCAATGTGGTACCTTGTACAGTTTTAGAACAACAAGTTACTACATATGTGCATGTATTTCCTGTTGAGTCACAGAACAAAATGCTACACAGTGTTATGGAATTATATATCATTTTTCTTTTAATAATCGCATAGTTTATTAGTTTGTGATCTCTGTTCTTAGTCTAACAGCTGTCATCTTGCCATGAGTACACATATGGTATTTTGGATTAATATTTCACTGCAGCTTTAGTCGTGTCATGTGATCCAGTGCATGAGGGTATGAACTTCTGACCTAGATTCTATGATTCATTTCAGAGTCAATACATTATTTTTTGTTAATAACAACAGGGCACCAGCTTTTTGGCGATGTCACGCATAACCTAGTTTCTGATTGGTTCGGAGAGGGTTGTAATTTAGAAGGAAATTATTTCGAAATACCCAGTTGTTTATCAAAGACGTAATGGGTTTTATTTCTATTCTGCATAATAAGAGACTATATAATAGGATTTATAGCAGCATTCTAGCATTCTTCATAGCTACACTGGATTGAGAGGTTATAAACGAATTTGGTTCTTTTTGTGTGTGGATATTCTACTTTTGTGATATATCAGTATACAGTACATTCTGGATTAGTACTGTTTTCTTAAACCTTAATAATTATACAGCTCCGTGGAATTATCGGAAATATTTCTAGAACTTGTGTTATTGCATATTTATGAGGACTATTTGGAATTTATAAAACTTGGATATAACTGATTCTTATTAACATATCAGTACAGTGAAGGTTTCATTCGGAACCTACTTCATTTGGAATATTTGGATTAACTTCCGGATCAGTGAACTTTGGAACAATTTAGGACTTTTAAGGATATTCTATACTGTAAGTTATTTTTAATTCTTTCACTTTGATTGTTTGTTGAAATATTTTAATATTTTAGGAAATTAAATATTTGTATTTTAAATCTTGAAAGCTTGTTTGAGTCTTTTCTTTTGTTACATTACCCCTAGTCGTAACAACAGTGATGTGAAATGAGTTGGTTAACATAAGCAGTCACAGAACAAGGACTAGTGAGGTTTGTAAGCATTATTTAATTCTTTAATAAGGCTAGTACTGATAAAAAAACTTAGTTTAATGCAATGTGCAATGGATGTTATATTTCACAAGGAGTGAATGTGACACATGTAGGCAGCTATAGGACTTGTGGTACTAATTCAGCTCCGATAGTAAACTTATGCAAACACCATGATATTAAAAATTCAATAATTTTAAATTTCTGAATGTTCATATATGCCATCAAATATGGATGAAGAGCCAAAATAATATAGAAACCTTAAAACAGTTGATTTTATAAGATACTGTAATTCTTGTAATTTGTTTTACGTGAAAAAACAAATATTTTTTTCAGAGTAAAAAAATTACATGTAAAAAATAATTATTATTTTGGAGTACTGACCATGTGAGAAAAATAAAAGGATCAGACCAGATCATGGTAAACATGTCACATGATACTTGGTGAGGTAACAGTACTAATATAAAAAATCACAATTTTTGCCTCATTTTGCTCTTAACTCATGAATCTAATTATAGAAAGAAGTAAAAGTACTTAAAAAGTCTTTTGTTGTTATTATTGAATGAGTGTTGGGGGTGGGTGGGGAAGAGAGATGATGAAACCACAACATTGTGTCATTGTGTAAGATCATATATATAGAGTTATTTCTTGTTGCTGTTTTGGTGTGTTATGTTTGCCATGTGGGTAAGTGGTTCAAAATCACAGGGGTTCATATTGTTGCTTGCAATTTACCTATAAATAATACATGTACAACTGTACTATTACATATATTTATGGGTAAATTGTAGGAAATGAAATGAACTCCAGTTGTTTAAGATACGTGCAACTTGTATTCTTACAGTAACATTGACCTCATTATCAAATTACGGTAAGAAATAAAAGAGCTGAAAATGACTTTTGGTTTTAGCTCTACTGGTCATAGACCAGAATAGCTTATAGGATGGCCTGTTTTCTGTTGTCTGTCCGTCCATTAGCACAAGTTTGTTACCTCTACTCCTGCTTGGAGAATGGCCATGAAATTTTACATGCACACATTCATCCCATGGTTTAATTCATCCTAAATGAAAATGGTGCTGCTCAGACTTCCAATATGGCCAAAATAGTGGCCATCTTGAGAATTGTGTTATTGCTGTTCCTGAATGGTTAGTAATATTAGCATGGGGTTTTCACTAAAAGACTTCTTATGATGTCAGGTTGGTTTTAAATGAACATTGTGCCAATCTGACATCCAATATGGCTGCCATCTTTAAACTCTTATCGCTACTCTCAAAATGATGGTGATATTGACATAATGTTTTCACCAGAAGACTTCTTATGATGTCTAGTTGGTCTTAAATGAAAATGGTGCCACTCGGATCTTGTTATCACTACTCCTCCAGAATCAGAAGACGTCTTATTATGTCTTGTTGGTCCTGAATAAAAATAGTGCCTCTCAGATCTCGTTATTGCCACTCCTCCTCCCGAATGGAATGTTATATCACCAGTGGATTTTCACCTGAAGACTTCAAGTTGGTTCTAAATGAAAATGGTGCCACTCGGTTATACAATATGGCTGACACAGCAGCTATCTTGAAAATATATTTTTTGCTACTACACCTGAATGGATTGTCATATCAACATGGAGTTTTCACTGACAGAATTCTTATGATGTCTAGTTGGTCTTAAGTGAAAACGGTGCCAATCAGACATCCAATATGGCCACCATGGTAGCCATCTTTAAAATCTTGTTATAGCTTATCATATCTAGTTGGTTTTTAAGTTAAATTGTGCTGATCTGACTTAAATTAGATATGGCCACTATGGTGGCCATTTTAAAAATCTAGTTATTGCTATTCTTCCTAGATGGATGGTCATATTGACATGGGATTTTTCCAAAATATTTCTATTGATGTTTATGTACATGGTCCTAAATGAAAATGATGCAGACCTGACATGGCAGCCATATTGAAAATCTTGCTATTGCTAATCCTTCAGAATGGATGGTCATATTCACTTGGGGCTTTCACCAAAAGACGTCTAATGATATCTAGTTTATCCTCAATGAAAATGATGCCAATCTTACATCCAGATATGGCTTCCACAGGGGCTACTTTGAAACTCTTTTTATTGCTTAAAAATATCAGAGATGGTTTCGGCACTTGGCGTTTAAAAAAGAAAATAGTCTTATCTTGAATTCCTGGAAATTCCTTTTTGGTCAGTTGAGCATTAGTTCTTTTGAGGGTCTCCTGTTAGTGAATGTGTGTGTGTGTGTGTGTGTGTGTGAGAGAGAGATTGATGAAACTACATTGTGTCAGTGTGTAAGATTGTATGTATTCAGAGTGGTATTTGTGTGTAGCTGTTGGGGGAATTTTCTGTCTGTGTAATTCTTTTCTAGGCCGGATTGGTGTAAGAAGCCCATAGATGGGATCAAACTGGTGATGCTATCAGGTGATATCAAAATAAACAGCTGTGGCTTGACAAATAAGAATGGTAAATGCCTTCAACAGCCAATGCCAATATATATATATGAAAAAGTGATTAGGTCCATGTTCCGGTTCATATATAGAAATAAATTTGTAAATTCAACAGGAGATCAGTTATGTTCATACTTTATTCTTTCAAGCACTTTCGCATCATCATCATGGTTGATACATTATACTTTAGAAGTATTTTTGTAAATAAACAATTTGATGTCATTGTTCTATTATTTACATCATTATTTATAGGGCGAGATATAAACAACATAACAGCTATATACATTACCTGTATACAAAAGCACAGTTGTATATCTGAAGAAATCAATAAAAACCCATCACAGTCCCTAAAAAAAAACCCAAAACTGTGAAGTGCATTCAATAAAGTTATTAAAGTGTGTCAATGTATTGATACAATTTATAAAGTGGTACATACGGATTAAAACAACCAATACTGCTTTCCTATAGTCATGTTATAAAAATGTGTCAATGTATTGATATGATGTACAAAGAATCTCACTCCTACCTCTGAGAAATCCAGAATAATTAGTGGGAACTGTTAAGGTTTGGTTGTAGAGTTCCTTATCCTCTCTTAAATATTCATTACTAGTAAATAATTTATTTAAGGGAAGGACTTTGAAGTTTCCTTCTGAACAATTACGCAGAAGTTTAATAACTTTTAATAATCTGAGATTTTCTGTTCTTGTTTGCTGTCTATATCCTGTCCTTCTCTTTCTTAGTTCAGTTTTCGTTTGACCAATGTAAAAGGCTTCACAGTTTGCACATATCAATACATAAATCACATTTTTTGAGTTGCAATCCATGTCCTCTTTAACTTTAAATAAGTTACCATTTTAAAATTTAATTGTGTTTCCTTCTATTATATTAGAACATGTTTTGTATCTACTCATTTCACATTTGATTACCCAGGCCTCTCTTTCAATGAAGTTAAATTTAGACCTGGTAAGAATTTGTTTGAAATTTTTGGGCTGTCTCCTACTATTAATGATTTTAATTCTTTCTGAAACGTTTCTCATTGTATCACTACATCGAAGTAACTGTTCACATGTTCATACTATCAGGAATATATTAATGTTCTGTGGGTTATAAGTTGTAATTAAAGGAATTCCATTTGGTAATGGGTTAATCTTTTCATGGTTATCTCCCTTGATCAGTCCATTTTTTTCACTCTCAGTATTCCCTGACTGATAATTTCCTCTGGATAGTTTTGCCTGCGAAGATATTGCTGTGATTCCACGAGTTTCTTGTGCATATTTATCCTTTACAATTGTTAACACTCTTGATGCAAGATTAAAAAGAAATGTTCACTTTGATATGTTTTGCATGACAAAATTTAAAGTTGAGATAGTTATGTGTATCAGTTGGTTTACTATAAATATCAGTAGAAATATGGATTCCAGATTAAATTTACTAATATATATATATATATATATATATATATATATATATATATAGAGAGAGAGAGAGAGAGAGAGAGAGAGAGAGAGAGAGAGAGAGAGAGAGATGAAGATATGTGTATGACTAGTAGAGTGTTACTCCCTTCAAACAATTTTAGTACTTTAAATGCGTGTGCGTGAGAGAGATGGATTAAACTGTATTGTATCAGTGTGTAAGACTGCATATATTCAGAGCAGTATTTATTTGTAGCTGTGAGAGAGAGAGAGAGAGAGAGAGAGAGAGAGAGAGAGAGAGAGTAAGGCTACAAAGCATTTGTAATCTTTATTTTTCAGTTACCTGACAATAGTGATCTTCCTCATGTACACACATACAAAGGCACTAAATGTATTCCATTGTCAATTAATACCTCAGAATAAATAGTTCATTCTTGTTTAAATTATAATTGCCATTGTCACAAGAACAAAATGGCTATGTAGAATTATTACATGCTAATTAAATATGCGGAGAACTTGAGCTTGGTAATTTCTAGACAACACCAGATTAAGGACAAGATTCGCAGGGACAAGATCAAATTATTGAGGCAATCAGTAGGGAATTGAGGCTAACTGTAGGGAAATGAAAATGTCTGTGAGCTGTAAAGGCCATTGTCAGAACAGCAGTAGATATTATAGTGACGTTCTTATTAAAGGCACTCATTAACCATATTGCTTAAGGACTGAAATCAAGAACTTTATGAGGGAAGTTTCTGTCCATGCAATTCTATTTTAGGCTGGATTGGCGTAAGAGGCCCACAGATGGGACCAAATTAGTGATGCTATCAGTGGAAAAATTAAAATAAAGCTGTGGGTTGAAAAATGCGATTTTTGGTATTCAAAATAAATATTAACAGCAAATGCATTCAACAGTCAATATCTATGTAGTATATATATATATATATATATATATATATATATATATATATATATATATATAGAGAGAGAGAGAGAGAGAGAGAGAGAGAGAGAGAGAGAGAGAGAGAGAGAAAGAGAGAATGATGAAGACATGTGTATCTAGAAATATTTTTATATTAAAAAAACAAAATGTTTTTATCCACAAGCAAATGCTATGGGATTCATTGATGAATGAATAAATGAATGCAAATGCAATACAAACAATGCCATATGCCTACATGATTCCAAATGTACTGAATTTGTAGGATATTAAACATGAAAGATTCTGCCTGTTCAAGAGTTCAAAGCTTTAAACCATTCATATTTGTTGCTGCAAGAGAGACTTTCGAGTGTAACTGCACTATCATTCCTTATAAAGTGGGCCTCCCAGCCATTAATTGCGGGTGAAAGTCCCTACACTTTGAAGCTGCTGATGATCATTTCTATTTTCTTCTTTAAATCTTCAGTGGTTTCAAAAATCAGTCATCTGCTGCTCTGGAAATTTGTTGGTCTGCTCACCAGCCTCCTGAGCTGCAACAATTTTGGAAGTCTGGTCTTTCATGTTATTGGACTATTTTCTCCACTGCAGTCCCTTGAATAGTTTATTTAGATACAAGTCCAGTGGCTGTAGTTTACATGTGCATCCATGAGGGATTACTGCTAGTGTTGTTCAATTTTTTTTTCATTGATTTTTTTTAAAACTGCATCAGACAAATGGCTATGGAATGAATCTAAAACCAGAAGAGATGGTGAGTACTTCATGTGTACTTTCCGCACTTCATCAGTGTAATGAGGTGTTTGTCCATCCAGGCTATTTGTTGAATCTGCACTATAACTTCCTTCGGGACTTTTACATTCTTTAAGTCTCTTTTTCCATGAGGGATGATAATGGGTGGCAATAAGTCACCAGATGCCAGTCATGTCAGTATACAAGTTAAATGGCACTTACATTTAATTGTCAGTACCAGTACCTCTAACCCGCATCTCTTGTCCTGACCCTATCAATTATCTTCCTGGGTACCAAGTCAAAATACACAGGTGTTTCATCCATGTTTCCAATTAAATGGCCATCAAATTCCTTCTCCTCCTGCATCCTTGTATATTTTGTGAAACTATCTTTTTCTTCAGGTTTCGTGATGGTTTTTGAGATGTGGAAGTTCTGCTTCTTCCATTTCTCTTGAAAAAGTTATCAATCCAGCCTCTGAAACCCTGAAACTTTGGATTTTCCTCCTGAATCACAGCTATAATTCTGTAACATCTCAATTGTGACAAAGGTGATGGTCCCACATACAGAGTAACCAGGATAGAATCTCCAGCTCTTCTCATGTGCATAAGTCATGTGTCAGCCAGTACCAGGGAGGGATCCTTTCTTCATCCTCAGGATATTTTTGGGAAAATTCCATTTTCATCCATCTATAGACATTACTCAGTGTAAGGTGGTACTTAGCAACTATGGGTCTAATTTCACACAATTTCACCTCCTCAACAATTCTTATTTTATCATCTATCTCACATTTCTTGTATTTCTCTCTGCTTGGTGACTTATTAGTACCAGGAAGTTGGTTCATCTCTCTCAAATCCTTACTGTAGTCCAGCTTGTCTACTGATGGCCCAGGAACAGTCTCAGTATCAGTGAAGTCCGTTTCCTGTCTACTGATGGCCCAGGAACAGTCTCAGTATCAGTGAAGTCCGTTTCCTGTCTACTGATGGCCCAGGAACAGTCTCAGTATCAGTGAAGTCCGTTTCCTGTCTACTGATGGCCCAGGAACAGTCTCAGTATCAGTGAAGTCCATTTCCCTTAGAAGGCATTTGTATGTCGGTATTATTGACTGCACCTATATATGATTTGTGTAGTTCAGCATCATCTTCCTTGCATATTTGTAATTTTGGCAACTGCAGAAACAGACAATTTAGGGTCTTCACCTTAGTCTAGTTTAGGCCATCCCATTCCTCTCTCCTACTTTTTTCTTGGTGGTTCATCATTTAGGATGAAGTGGAACAAATGTTTTTTTCCTTTGGCACTGGTTTGAAAAAACTTAATAATGAAGACATATTCTTGAGCAAAACCAGTACATCAAGCACTTAAAAGATATAAAAATCAAATTCACTGACTCCATGATAGTAAATGGCAAGGTTTTTATATTTTATTTTTGTATTACTTTAATGAAACAATAAGACTAACTGACTAATGGTCTGTATTGTTTTCAATTATGGCATTTACTGAGATATAAGTTTTACTGGATAATAAAACATCCAGTAACTTATGAACTCATTTTAATATGTCTATAGTGCTTTGATGCAGTGACCAACTTAATAAAGAACACTCATTAACAATCTTATTTAAGGAATATGTGCTGTAAAGGCCATTGTCCAGGTGGTAATGAACGGCAGTAGATATTGTAATGGCAACAAGAGATCATACACATCAAATGTTACATTTTTTAACGTCGTAGATTTTCACTTAAAAAAACAATTACCCTTTTAATACGAGATGATCAAAGACCTTTCTGAATGATTATAAATGCTGGTTCTTTTATTTCTTAATCTGCTGCTTCATCATTTGATGTCTCAATTAAGAACTTACACAAAGTTAATCGCCATTTATAACAATCACTTATCTCAACCAAACTGTGTGAATGGCTTCCACTTGTAGTAAGGGCTGGTATTTATTAAATTTGCTAATTAGTTAATTTTTCCGTCTATATCCAGAGGAAGATGGCACTTTTCCCATTTTTTTCCCCCTAGCTTAAGTGCTGTAATATACTCCTTTCTGAGGTAATATGCTTCAAGGAGTAGACCTGTTTACATTGTATTATTTATTGTGTGTTTCAAGGAATAGATCTCTTTATTTGGTATGATTTATGGTATGTTTCAAGGAATAGACCTGTTTATATGGCATGATTTATGGTATGTTTCAAGGAATAGACCTGTTCGTATGGTATTATTTATTGTGTGTTTCAAGGCATAGATCTCTTTATTTGGTATGATTTACAGTATGTTTCGAGGAATAGACCTGTTTATATGGCATAATTTATGGTATGTTTCAAGGAATAGACCCAATGACATGGTATGATTTATAGTATGTTTCAAGGAATAGACCGGTTTATATGGCATGATTTATAGTATGTTTCAAGGAATATACCTGTTTATTGGTATGATTTATGGTATGTTTCAAGGAATAGACCTGTTTACATGGTATGATTTATGGTATGTTTCAAGGAATAGACCCATTTACATCGTATAATTTATAGTATGTTTGAAGGAATAGACCTGTCTACATGGTATGATTTATAGCATATTTCAAGGAGTCTACATTTTGATTTATCATGTAAACTGGGCCTATTCCATCATACTGTCCATTCTGGCCCATAATTTTGGTTCCTTCATGGCCAGTTAAACTGCCTCCTCTGGGACATAGTAAAATTGACTGCTGTTAAATCTGACTGCTCAAGACAGGTGGTTCCTTAATACAGGTTGGTTTCTTCTCATATTTGGTGATTGGGACCTTGAGAATGTGTCTTTTTGGGATAGATAATTGCTAAATAGAGGTAACCTTTATAACAGGTTTAACTGTTGGTTATTGTGATCTAGAGAATGTAGTACTTTAGTGCAGATGACTACTAAACAGAGGTGACCATTATGGCAGGTTTAACTGTTCAAATACATTCAGATACTGCATTTCTTCATCAGTTATAATGTTTAAATACATTGCTTTTCTTTCAAAATAGACTCCCACATCTATTTAGAGGAAAATGTGATATTTTTTAGTCATAATTTTAGCATAATCTTAGTAAATAAATCCAATTATCAAATGATAATTCATCATTGATACGGAAATTTAAAAAAAACAAACTTGTGATGATTAATTTAGCTTTTAGTTAAGAATTTTTTTTGATCCAATTAAAGATTTGGATTGCATTAATGCTCAAAAGAGATTCATATTTAGCTCATCATGCAGGACAAATGAGTTTATGGTATGACCCTGTGTCTGCCTTGCATCAAAAATTGTTGTTTTCAACTTCTTCTAAAATGCCACTAGACAGATTTCAATCAAATTTGACAGAGAGGATCCTGGCACAAAGGGCTTTCAAGTTTATATAAAAGATGCTGATCAGCTGTCAAATATAGCCACTATTATAAAAAGGAGAAAAACCTTTAAATGAATTCTTAAATGATGTCATCACTGGTAGTTGTATCGGTACAATATTTAGCTCATCTGGTCATAAGGCCTTTTGTGCATAGTAATTGTCATTTTCAACTTCTTAATAAATGCTAGATCAGTTTCAACCAATTTGGCACAGAGCATCCTGGCATAAAGGCCTTTCAAGTTTGTATGAATTATGCTAATCACTAACAATAGAAAACTTTAAAATGGCTTTTGGTCCAAAACTGTGAAAAGAATGTGATCAAATTTTCAAGAAAGCAGGCTGGCATGAAGACCTTTCAATCGCTGCCATTACTAAAAAGAGAAAAATTCATCAGTTGTCCATCAACAGTTGCTATTTCATCTCTCAAAAATGGTTAAGCTGACTTCAACTAAATTTGGCATTGAGTACCCAGGCATGAAGGCCTTTAAAATTGTACAAATGATGCCAATCCATAATCATATATTGCTGCCATTACTAACAATACACAAAAGCTTTAAACAACATTGAATACAGTTGGACCAAACTTGACAGATGTCATCGAGGTGAGTGACCTCAGACCCAAATGGGCCTCTTGTTATTTAAATGAAATGAAAAAAGATTTAAAAAATGTGCAGTTGCTGTTATATTTTATTTATTGTAAATTCATTGCAAGTCTTTTAAATTTTACACATTTGGTATTTTATTAAAGCACACTTGTAATAAGATGATGTGAGTTCTTTCCATTTATTTGTATTGAAAACAGTAATCCCAACTTAAGTACATGCATTCAAAATGAAGAGAAATGAAAGGAAATGATGAAAGGTATTAATAAACACAAAACTGAAACTAAACCAAAATGAAAAGATGAAATGCAGATTTAAACGTAGTGCAAATGGATTTTTTGTTGTTTTTGTGGGGTTTATAATGCCATTTTCAGCACATGATAGGCTATACATGGTGGCCAGTATATCTAGTGGAAGAAGAACCCAGGAAGACCCTGGGAACAACCACCAACCCACAGGAAGCTACTGGCAAGCTTTCTCACACACCTACGTTGTCAAGCGGAGACTCGACATGGACAGAGGTGAGATGTGTAGTAATCTGTATAGGCAAGTCCATTAGACCACTCGGCCACTCAGGGCCCTGGAATGCAAATGGGATGCAGATGAAATCCAGAATGAACATGTAAAATGCAAACAAGGTGCAAATGAAATGAAGGTTTAATAAAATTACTTGTTTCAGAGTCTGCAAACTAATTCCTTGGTAGAGGTTACATTGTACATGTACCATTTATATAAGTCTTAAGGCAATATCACACATGTTTCAGTGCACATCTTCAATGTACTTTGTCAGAAACTCCCAATATCCAATGTCCATATATGACTATTTCCATATATATATATATATATATATATATATATATATATATATATATATATATATATATATATATATATATATATATATATATATATATATATATATATATATATATATAAACTCCTGGTATATTGAAATCCCCATAAGATTCAAATTTGTATTTGGTCCTGAATATTTCCTTCTTCAGTATTGGGGCCCCAGGTGGCCAAGTGGTCTAAGGCAAGCGCCTTTAAAAATCACTACTCTGTCCATATGGGTCTGAGTCTCAGCTCGGCCAATGTGGGTATGTGAGAAAGCTTGCGAGTAGCTTCCTGTGGGTCGGTGGTTCTTCCTGGCGTTTTCCCATGTTTTTCCTCCACCAAATATACTGACAGCCATGTATAGCCTATCATGTGCTGAATAATTGCATTAAACCCACAAAACCACAAACCTTCTTTAATCTTGTTTTTTCCCAATGAACTGAAACCCCTCTACTCTGAAAACCAAAACAAATTTTCTCTCCCAAAGTTGAACATTCACACTAAAAAAATAAAACGAATCATGAAATCAAAACTCATTTTAAACTTGGCAATGCATTTTAGCTACTTAATTCGATAAAACATTGATATTTATGGTCCAGAAATGGTCTCTGGTCATGGGTGAAGTAAATAACACCTGACACACTGGTCCAGATTATTTACAGTTAGCAAATATTGTAATAGGCTTATCAATGAGTTGATGGCCTGGAAATGCCCCAGGTGCATGCCATATAAAAACAGTACTGAAAACAAATTAGGGCTGACAATAGGTTGATCTAAAATCTTTGCACCTTAAATAAGGGTCAGTTTTTAAGGTAAATTGTTAATGACTCAACACTTGTGGAAAAGACTATTAAGAAAGAATATGTTTATGTACTAACAATTAATATTCTGCTTATTATCATAATTGATGCTGCTTGTTTGTGTAAATGATTAATATAACTTTTTTCAAAATTAAATACCTGGGGTTTAATAACCAGGCCTGTGGTTTCGCTTTTGATACTTACCTATGAAAATCAGTATTTGGACAGAATGTACATTGTGTCGCTAATTTTCCATTAAATGTTCAAAAATCAAATCGCTTTTTGAAAAAATTTTATTTGCACTGTTACAAACATACAAACACAGATGTTCTCTCATTACTTTTTCTCTCTCTTTCTCACTCTCTCTCTCTCATATTGCATAAGAGCTTTCACTATCTCATGCATGCATACAAATTCTCTCTATCTCCTTGAATTTCATGTGAAAATATTAACATGTTTTGGCTGAAAAATGTCATGTTTTGTTTTGGTCTTAAAAATTAAAGCTGGTATTGCTGATGATGTACTTGTACAACTACTTATATATAAAGAGATCTATTTATTCGCTTCTGTAATACCCTCAGTAAACCGAAAACCTCTTAAAACTGAAAATTTAATTTGGTCCCAAGGGTTTTGGGTTCTGAGAGGTTTCACTGTATATATCCTTACCACATACATTACAATATATACACATTGAAGTACCAACCGATGGTTCAATCTGAGACTCAGTCATAGCCGTGTGTAGCACTTGATAAAGTGTGTTCACAACATGTGGAAGATATAAATGATAGCATGGGTCATGACAGTGATAATGACATTATAATATTACATCACACCTAGCTTGAATGACCACTGTCTTGGCAGACCACCTGTTGTAAAAGACAACATTTTCATGCACAGATCAACTGTGATGAATAATATATTTTATTAACCTCTAATAAGAGATCACCTGTCCTTAGAGACCTTTTTTATTGGCAGAAGAGATAGTCTCAAATGAGAGTACACCTATCCTCAGAGGTCTCATTTGTTGGCAGAAGGGATGGTCTATGATGAGAGACCACCTTTCTTGAGAGATCAATTTTGTTGGACGAGTTGTAATTGAAATTTGTGTACATTTGACCATGGACCCACTTTCAGGCACCTCAAGCTTGAAATTGATAATGAGAACCCTTCTTACTGGTCATGATAGGGGCAACATAACTACAATGTTATGTGAATTTCCACTTAAGGTTTAAGAGATGTGGCAACATACAGTTGGTACCACAATATCCCAGATGCCTTTTAAAAAGCATGTGTATAATTATAATTATTGACTTGAATCTGCAGTTAAACAAGATTATTCCCTTGGTTTCCTCATTTGATGGTACTACAAGGGCAACAAAGTTGCATTAATTTTCACCCAGTGGTTTAGGAGGAGATGTGGTAACAGGTAGTTGGTATCACAATATCCCAGATGCCTTTTAAAAATGCATGTGAATAATTATAATTAATGACTTGAATCTGCAGTTAAACAAGATTATTCCCTTGTTTTTCATAGTTGGATCAAAACTAGAAGACCATTGTGAACATATATCAATTGTCCCTACATGTATTTTCTTTGAAAGGTACGGGGACAATAACATTAAAAGATTGGCATTTTAGCTTGATTTTTTATTTGTTATACTTATATGATGCATAAATAGCTAACTAGTGCTTGCAAACTTCATGGTGCACTGCATAAATTGGTTATTTAAGTATGCATGGTGGCCATACAAATAATTTACATGAAAATTAACTGTCTGTGCAAGTAAGATATTTCTTGCAGACAAAACTATCAGTCTGATTTTTGTTTTATTTTCCAGGAAGTAATGATTGATAAAAAGACTACTGAACCCAGCTGACTAACCCAGAGGTTGAGATGCCTCCCACTGGTGCTGAAACTAAGGTCAAGGATGCTGAGTACAAGAACTGGCTTAGAGTTGGCTTGGCTCTGTACTATCTAAAGGATGGACTCCATTCCTTTATACAAGGGGAGGTGGATGCTATGCACCAGTCCCTGTTGCAGAATCTGTATGGGGGCACAGTTGTACCAAAACCAAAGTGTTCCAGTTGCATGTCCAAGGATGTGAAACAGAACAGAAATACATACATCTGGAAGTTTCGATCTCCCTGCCCATCCAGTCTCTGTGATGTTTGGTTGAAGGAACTAATGACTTTCCACGCCAACCCCACATCCAATAAAATCTACTGGGAGAACTGTGATGTGACTGCCTGGCCATTTGTTCCCTGGGAATGTGCGAAGCTGTACATGCCTCGGGGTCAACCACCCTCCAACCTTGGGCCACCCCAGAGTGATGCTCAGGCCCTGCTTACCCTGATGGCCACTTGTACATACTTCCATGGGAAACTATCCCCAGCAGGCTTTACACTGACACACACGGTATATGGTTGTCTGTCTGACATTTATCATCATTACTTATTATAATAATTTGCATCACATGTCCTCTGCTCTGTCATCACCCTACCACTTTTGAGACAATTAATCAGAGGCCAGAACCCAAATTCATTGCATATTATGTGTCTTCCAGCTGTGACACACCAATTTTGGTTAAAAAAGGACCCTAAAAATGGTCACCAGTCATACCTGCTATATGTAGCCACTTGACAGATTTCAATCAAATGTTTTAGATCTTCTGTATCCCTGCCTTTCATCCTTTGTACATTTTCAAAGATTTAAATTCATTCCATGCTAAACTACTACCAAAGACCTTTGCGTTGACACCAATAATGACCATACATGTGACAGAAAAGAGAAGTCAGCATGGAACAGATCAGGAGATTTGCAAAATTTGGTTAGGAGTTTTGACCTCAAAAGAGGGAGGATTTTCATTGACCCAAATTTTAGCATGCAAATAGACAAAAAATTACCACTATTGAACAAAGTTTAAATTATTTCCTGCCTGTGGGTAGATTCAGATTGCTGACTTTCTGCCAAAACTGCTCAAGATTGGTACTGTCTGGGTCGAATTTGGGAAGTTCTTCTTTGGGAGTAAGAATGTAGTCATGAATTTCATCTTCCACTGTGCAGTTCTCTCACTCTGGGTTAATGTCATGAATTTCATCTTCCACTGTGCAGTTCTCTCACTCTGGGTTAGTCATGAATTTCATCTTCCACTGTGCAGTTCTCTCCCTTTGGGTTAATGTCATGAACCTCTGATACAGCATAACCACTGCAATAGAAAATGCAAAACATCAGAACTTTTAAATTTACTTGCCATGGATATACAATTGGTAAGTTAAAGTATTATAATATAGACCAACAATAAAGAGAGAGAGAGAGAGAGCGAGGGGGGGGGGAATGGGCATTAAGATGAAACTAGTATATTCACTTTTTTTCCCCAAAAAGCTGGTGTTACAGTAATGCTATGTATAAGTTGAGACAGTATGATTTGAAGATTAAATCCAATGATATTTATAAGCTGAGACAGTCTGATTAGAACATTAAATCCAAGTACATTTATAAACTGAGACAATATGATTAGAACATTAAATCCAATATTTTTAAGCTGACACAGTATGCTAAGAACATTAAATCCAGTGATATTTATAAGCTAAGACAGTATGATTAGAACATTAAATCCATTGATATTTATAAGCTAAGACAGTATAATTAGAACATTAAATCCAATGATATTTGTAAGTGGAGACAGTATGATTAAAACATGATTAGAACATTAAATCCAAGTACATTTATAAACTGAGACAATATGATTAGAACATTAAATCCAGTATTTATAAGCTGACACAGTATGCTTAGAACATTAAATCCAGTGATATTTAAAAGCTAAGACAGTATAATCAGAACATTAAATCCAGTGATATTTATAAGCTATGACAGTATGATTAGAACATTAAATCCAGTGATATTTATAAGCTAGGACAATATGATTAGAACATTAAATCCAGTGATATTTATAAGTTAAGACATTATGATTCGAACATTAAATCCAGTGGTATTTATAAGTAGCGACATTATAATTAGAACATTAAATCCAGTGATATTTATAAGCTAAGACATTATAATTAGAACATTAAATCCAGTGATATTTATAAGCTAAGACAGTATGATTAGAACATTAAATCCAGTGATATTTATAAGCTAAGACATTATGATTAGAACATTAAATCCAGTGATATTTATAAGTAGAGACATTATGAATAGAACATTAAATCCAGTGATATTTATAAGCTAAGACAGTATGATAAGAATATTAAATCCAGTGATATTTATAAGCTAAGACATTATGATTAGAACATTAAATCCAGTGATATTTATAAGCTAAGACAGTATGATTAGAACATTAAATCCAGTGATATTTATAAGTAGAGACATTATGAATAGAACATTAAATCCAGTGATATTTATAAGCTAAGACAGTATGATAAGAATATTAAATCCAGTGATATTTATAAGCTAAGACAGTATGATAAGAATATTAAATCCAGTGATATTTATAAGCTAAGACAGTATGATAAGAATATTAAATCCAGTGATATTTATAAGTTAAGACGGTATGAGTAGAACATTAAATCCAATGATATTTATAAGCAAAGACAGTATGATAAGAATATTAAATCCGGTGATATTTATAAGCTAAGACATTATGATTAGAACATTAAATCCAGTGATATTTATAAGCTAAGACGGTATGATTAGAAAATTAAATCAAGTGATATTTATAAGCTAAGACAGTATGATTGTAGCATTAAATCCAGTGATATTTATAAGCAAAGACAGTATGATTAGAACATTAAATCCAGTGATATTTATAAGCTAAGACAATATGATTAGAACATTAAATCTAGTGGTATTTATAAGTAGAGACATTATAATTAGAACATTAAATCCAGTGATATTTATAAGCTAAGACAGTATGATTAAAACATTAAATCCAGTGATATTTATAAGCTAAGACATTATTATTAGAACATTAAATCCAGTGATATTTATAAGTAGAGACATTATGAATAGAACATTAAATCCAGTGATATTTATAAGCTAAGACAGTATAATTAGAATATTAAATCCAGTGATATTTATAAGCTAAGACATTATGATTAGAACATTAAATCCAGTGATATTTATAAGCTAAGACAGTATGATTAGAACATTAAATCCAGTGATATTTATAAGCTAAGACATTATGATTAGAACATTAAATCCAGTGATATTTATAAGCTAAGACAGTATGATTAGAAATTTAAATCCAGTGATATTTATAAGCTAAGACAGTATGATTAGAACATTAAATCCAATGATATTTATAAGCTAAGACAGTATGATTAGAACATTAAATCCAATGATATTTATAAGCTAAGACAGTATGATTAGAACATTAAATCCAGTGATATTTATAAGCTTAAACAGTATGATTATTGCATTAAATCTGATAAGCTAAGATGGTATGATGAGAAGAATAAATCCGAAGATATCAATAAGCAATATGATTAGAACTTGAAATCTAATGGATATTTTATATCCACATTTTTTATATTATTAATGTATACAGTTTCGGGGGCGTTTTGTGGTGAGCATTATGACCAATAAAATATTACAACGAGGAACATAAAATGATTTTATTGCATTAACCTTTATGAGTAATACATGATTATTCTTACATTGACAAACTATTAATACAGTAGAACATGTTTTGAAGACCACCCCTCCTGTCGCAAAATCATGGTCTTTCAAGACACTGATGGTCTGTCATGACAGCATATTTGTCATATTCCCAGACAGTGTTAGGGAGGTTTGAGACTCAAAAAGTGTGTTTTGAGGTCCCAAGGAGGTCAGTGAATGTGACCACAAAAAGGCGATGTTGTCCAATTGAGAATACCCCTAAGTTATCTTTTCATATAAGCCTAGAAAAAATGACTGGACATTTAATTCTAAATAAAGAAAAATAACTTGTCTGCTTTCTTTAACATGTTTAAAGCATTTAATACACTTGGCAAATTTACATACATGCGATTCTACCGGCGGTAGGCCAAAAATACCGTTTTAAAGGCCGTCTACCGCACATACCATTTAGTAGTTAAAATCTACCGCTTTTGAAAATTAAAAGAATTTTTTTTTTTTATTAAAAATACCCAAACACTGTATTTTTACATGTTCTGTCAACACATTAGAGAAACCAGCCAGAACTAGTCTACTGGGAACCGGAAATGTTCCACCAATACAACGACCGGTGCGATGATGCATGGCAGAGCAATAGGATTAGAATTGTTAAAGAACAGCTGGTATGTGTACACAGCAAGCTGCTAATTGATTACCTTATTGTTGGAATTTGTGGAGTTTAAGGTCAAATGCGGGATTTTGTTTGAGGCGTTATAAGTAATAAAGGGATGAAAGGTGGTCCATGATGTCTTCTGAGTCGTTGAAGAAAATCGGCTGACCCTTGGCGGAGAAGAGATAAAATGAAGAGACCGACCATAACACATTTTTTCAACAGACACACTAGAGTAAGTATTTTGATTTTTGTCCGGTTTAATTGTTATTGAATTGTTTCAGATGATTTAAGAAGACAGTTCTTACATTTTTTGTTCAATTCTAAACCTGTGCTTACTCCCAATGCTAAGAAACCACTGGCTAAGAAATATTGCAAGTTCAACAATGCTTGGATATCAGAGTTTAAGTGTGTGCAGGTGAGTAGCAAAGGTCCAGAGTTTGTATTGTGTGTTTCAAAGGTTTGCATCTTTTGTATTTCATAAACTAAGTTTTCATGCACATAAATTTAGTTCAAGTCCTTGATGAAATATATGTTCAAAATATATTACAAGATAATTAATTTTAAAGTTTGGATAAATTATTCAAAAAAGCATAAATACGTCATGTGTTTTTTAAATTTTTATTTCAAGTCTAAGGCAATCTTTATTTTTTTTATTTACAGTGGTGAAACTTGCCAACATATTTTTGGATCTGAACCTTTAAAAGAAAGAAGCCCTTGAGAATGAGGCTCAGGAATACATCTTAAGTCCAAGTTAGGAACTTCCTCCTTGGGGTGAACATAGCTTGGAGGAGTATTGGAGAGTAGTCAGCAACCTTATAAACTCAGCAACAGAAAAACTGAAGTTAGAACTTCTTTGCAGGCTGAGTGTGGTTGTCCTGTCATTACAACATTCTAATGCCGATACAGAAAGGACATTCTCCATTCTTCGCAAAATACAAAGTGATTCAAGGGGAAATCTGGACCAGAGAACTATTGAGAGCCTGTTAAGTGTGAAGCTTAATAATCACATTGAATGTCATCAGTGGTCACTAGACAGTGATCTTTTGAAGGAAACTAAAAATACTATTGGATTTTATAAAAGAAATATCTTTGCAGTGAACTATCAGATAAACAACTCTTCCTTTTTCATTATTTGACCATATATTGACTCATAATAATTGATTGTTATTGTCATATTATCCATCGGGATCCGAATCTGATTCCTGTTCAAACTTGCTATTTTATTATAGTATGAAGAGAATACATATTATGGCACAAGAAAGCATTTGTTTTTGTTTTCCATCCACTTGAAACGTAAGATGTATGCCGATAAAAAATCTACTGGTTTAGAGGCCAATCTACTGATCAAAATGTATAAATCTACTGGTTCGAAATCCTAGTTATGTCACATGTATGGATTTAGCATTGTCAAACATCATCACGACATACATACACATATGTGCAAATACTCACATAATGACAACCACACTGACTTTAAATAAAAAAATACACCAAGTTTCTGCCTTTAAAATCCATTGGATGGCAAAATATAGGCTCAATTAGATGCAGTCTTTGCTGCTGTCAATAGTTCAGTAGGGGGGTTTGAAGGTAATGCAAGTGTCATTTGTGTTCATTGTTTTACTTATTAGAGACTGGATGGTACTGTTGTTCAAACTTCCCTGCTGGATTCTCAGAGTGAATCCTTGTCAGAACTGAGCTGTTCTTGTCAGCCATAATGTTAGCATTGTCAGCACTGTATCCAATGCAGTTTGACCATGAGATATGCTTGTCTCTATAAAAAAAAAATATATATATATACATGTACATGTGTATATATACACACACCACATTTGGGACTGACGATTTCATGGGGGGGGGACATACATTTTTCAAGCTTAATGGGGGCCTTACAGGTAATACAGCAGTAATAAACACCTGTGTCCAGTATGGGTGTTAACATAATCTTTTTTTCAACAAAAATCGGCTGTGTAAACATGAGTGTGTGCTTATTATTGTCTTTCAATCAATCTATTTCATGGCTAAAATCATTCAGGAAAGCATTGGTCAATTAATAGATGGTATTTTAACAGGATTAAGGTAACAAATATTAATAAAGAGAACTAATTTGAATGTTCAATTCAGGGGTTGAATATGTTCTGGTTTGTCCAGATGTTGCATACTGGTGGTGCTGCTATGTCAACATATGTCATACACTCCGGAATGACTAATATCGATATGGTGTTTGCAGTATGTGCAAATAATGAAATGCTTTCCCTTGCTGCTTTGCTTCACAAAGTCGAATTCAGTCAACCAGAAGTTCTGAAATTTAGTTTTGCTGGGCTTTGCTTGCTTTACTGATAGCTCATTGCTTGCTGAATCACAGGAAATGTGTTTTGACATTTTGCCTTCAAAAATGAATCACTATTCTGACTTCTGAAATAATTATGTTGTACATTTTGTATATGGAGTAAATTCTGACTTCAAAGAAATACTGCCGCTGTTCACAAACTTGCCAATAACCATTATTAAAGATGGCTTCAACATTCTCTTTCAAATCAGTGATTTGTAACAACTTTTGTTCTTCAGCACGCATCTCTTTGATTTACCTATAATTTCAAACAAATTGGGTTGTTCCATTTTGTGAACATTACATGTACCTATGCAAATTATCCTAATGGGCTCCAACACAGCAGTCTTCAAAGGACTTAACACATCACCCTAGCTATTGTCAGCCAATTCAGTAATATGTGAAATGGTGGTTGTTCATACCTGATCACCTTACCATTTAGTAACTGCATGACAAATAGCTATATAAACTGCCCCAAGGATAGTTTTACATGAACTTTTTACTGTTTATACATACTACATGTTACTGGCATATATTGAGATGATGTTTGTTAATTTGTTATTTTCTTTTGGTGAAGATTACTGAAAATCATTTTTTGAAACACAGCCATGTCAGGGGATTTAGAAGTAAAAGATCATGTTTTTAGCATGACACGTCGTGTTATTCCAGGTATGTGACAGGTCATAACAATATACAATCAATGAATCTGCAATGAGAATCAGGATTCTCAAGACAGGTGGTCTCTCATAGCAGCAGTCTCTCAAGACAGGTTTTACAGTACTAGTACATAATGTTAATAAAATAAAGTGAAATAGATTATCGAGTCTAGTGTCAGCGTTCAATCTAGAGAGCATTTTTGCAAAAGTGGCACAATAAAAAAAGTAAATAATCCCTTGAAAAAACAATGCTGAGCCAGAGTGATACATACAAACTGTAAGTGATGCACATACCTGGTACTTTATTGCACCACCACTTATCTTTTTGGTCTGATCAGGACATTTACTGATATTCAAAGCATCTACATCAGTGAGATGATTATCAAAATGCTTTGCAATTGAAATGTGGCATTATGACACAAGCAAGTTGTTTAGTTACGACAGTCTGGTTCTATATATTGTATCACTTTCACTCACTTTACATGCCAAGTAGAACTATTAAATATATAAGAATATTAATGCTGAAAAAAAAGAAGGCAAACATGCATCACTGACTTTTTGGACCCAAATTCTGCAAAATCAGCTTGCAATTTGCTTGAAGATAATATTACAGGTAATACAAGAGATTCTGAACAGATCCAAGACTTTGGTCATAAACCACTTAGTATTGAATCTGCTGATAAATCAGATGAAAAAAAAATCCAACATGGGTGGTTAACAAAACAAGCATTGCAATACAATTATTACTCACACACTGTTTAAAACAAATAAATGTGATGACTTTGCATTACTTGTGACAAGTGTGACAAATATATATATATATATTTCTTTTTTCGAAATTTGTCATTGACACATTACATGTATTTATTTTAGAACAATGAACATAAGTTGTGATTAATTACTCTGCCATGAATAATAAGTTCATTTTGGATTATAAAATAAATTTGATTCATTCTTACTGTATTCGAGGAATAATTATTATTTTAATCATAAATGTTGGGTACAGTCATTATCCGAATAATGATGACAGAGTAGTGACTCTTTTTGAAAATCTTGATGGACCAGTGGACCCATCAGGTAGAATTCTAAATTGAACCAGCTTCTTACAGAGATTTTGTCTCTGGCCAAAGAAATGTGTCACTAAAGTGCAGAAATATGCAGTTGTGTGGCTTCAATTGAATATGCTGTATTTAGGAATAATACCTAAATATGTTTACTGTATTTATTTTAATTATTGTTTTGATAACTTGTAGGTGTCCAAAGTAAGGAACAGCGTGATGAACTCTGGGGACATGAGACTTTCAGACGGTGACAGGAAAAGTTACATACAGGATATAATTCATTTGTTAGAGGACCCAACTTGTCTCCTATCACTGGATGAATGTAAACAGGCTGTGGATGAGATCAATAGGGTATGGAACATGATTATAACTGTGTTACTTGCCAACATCAGTAAAAATTTGTAGGAAGCCTTTATGCAAGTAAGTTATGAAAGTTTTAGATTTGGCAAGGTCATTAGTGTCAACTATGTGTGTTTTTTTTATGCCCCCACTGAGATAGAAGAAGGGAGAATATTGTTTTCCTGCCGTATGTTCTTATGTTCATAAGTCTGCCTGTCAGTCCTGCATTTGTTTTAGCATGATAGCACAAAAACTATTTAACTTGGAGCCATCAAAATTTACACATTATATCATGGTCATAAGTAGATGTCCTTGTTAGGTCCTGCATTCATATTAGCATGATAGCACAAAAACTATTTAACTTGGAGCCATCAAAATTTACACATTATATCATGGTCATAAGTAGATGTCCTTGTTAGGTCCTGCATTCATATTAGCATGATAGCACAAAAACTATTTAACTTGGAGCCATCAAAATTTACACATTATATCATGGTCATAAGTAGATGTCCTTGTTAGGTCCTGCATTCATATTAGCATGATAGCACAAAAACTATTTAACTTGGAGCCATCAAAATTTACACATTATGTCATGGTCATAAGTAGATGTCCTTATTAGGTCCTGCATTCATATTAGCATGATAGTACAAAAACTATTTAACTTGGAGCCATGAAAATTTACACATTATATCATGGTCATAAGTAGATGTCCTTGTTAGGTCCTGCATTCATATTAGCATGATAGCACAAAAACTATTTAACTTGGAGCCATGAAAATTTACACATTATATCATGGTCATAAGTAGATGTCCTTGTTAGGTCCTGCATTCATATTAGCATGATAGCACAAAAACTATTTAACTTGGAGCCATCAAAATTTACACATTATATCATGGTCATAAGTAGATGTCCTTGTTAGGTCCTGCATTCATATTAGCATGATAGCACAAAAACTATTTAACTTGGAGCCATCAAAATTTACACATTATATCATGGTCATAAGTAGATGTCCTTGTTAGGTCCTGCATTCATATTAGCATGATAGCACAAAAACTATTTAACTTGGAGCCATCAAAATTTACACATTATATCATGGTCATAAGTAGATGTCCTTGTTAGGTCCTGCATTCATATTAGCATGATAGCACAAAAACTATTTAACTTGGAGCCATGAAATGTTACACATTATATCATGGTCATAAGTAGATGTCCTTGTTAGGTCCTGCATTCATATTAGCATGATAGCACAAAAACTATTTAACTTGGAGCCATGAAATGTTACACGTTATATCATGGTCATAAGTAGATGTCCTTGTTAGGTCCTGCATTCATATTAGCATGATAGCACAAAAACTATTTAACTTGGAGCCATGAAATGTTACACGTTATATCATGGTCATAAGTAGATGTCCTTGTTAGGTCCTGCATTCATATTAGCATGATAGCACAAAAACTATTTAACTTAGAACCATGAAATGTTACACGTTATATCATGGTCATAAGTAGATGTCCTTGTTAGGTCCTGCATTCATATTAGCATGATAGCACAAAAACTATTTAACTTGGAGCCATCAAAATTTACACATTATATCATGGTCATAAGTAGATGTCCTTGTTAGGTCCTGCATTCATATTAGCATGATAGCACAAAAAACTATTTAACTTGGAGCCATGAAATGTTACACATTATATCATGGTCATAAGTAGATGTCCTTGTTAGGTCCTGCATTCATATTAGCATGATAGCACAAAAACTATTTAACTTGGAGCCATGAATATTTACACATTATATCATGGTCATAAGTAGATGTCCTTGTTAGGTCCTGCATTCATATTAGCATGATAGCACAAAAACTATTTAACTTGGAGCCATCAAAATTTACACATTATATCATGGTCATAAGTAGATGTCCTTGTTAGGTCCTGCATTCATATTAGCATGATAGCACAAAAACTATTTAACTTGGAGCCATCAAAATTTACACATTATATCATGGTCATAAGTAGATGTCCTTATTAGGTCCTGCATTCATATTAGCATGATAGTACAAAAACTATTTAACTTGGAGCCATGAAAATTTACACATTATATCATGGTCATAAGTAGATGTCCTTGTTAGGTCCTGCATTCATATTAGCATGATAGCACAAAAACTATTTAACTTGGAGCCATCAAAATTTACACATTATATCATGGTCATAAGTAGATGTCCTTGTTAGGTCCTGCATTCATATTAGCATGATAGCACAAAAACTATTTAACTTGGAGCCATCAAAATTTACACATTATATCATGGTCATAAGTAGATGTCCTTGTTAGGTCCTGCATTCATATTAGCATGATAGCACAAAAACTATTTAACTTGGAGCCATCAAAATTTACACATTATATCATGGTCATAAGTAGATGTCCTTGTTAGGTCCTGCATTCATATTAGCATGATAGTACAAAAACTATTTAACTTGGAGCCATGAAAATTTACACATTATATCATGGTCATAAGTAGATGTCCTTATTAGGTCCTGCATTCATATTAGCATGATAGTACAAAAACTATTTAACTTGGAGCCATGAAAATTTACACATTATATCATGGTCATAAGTAGATGTCCTTGTTAGGTCCTGCATTCATATTAGCATGATAGCACAAAAACTATTTAACTTGGAGCCATGAAAATTTACACATTATGTCATGGTCATAAGTAGATGTCCTTGTTAGGTCCTGCATTCATATTAGCATGATAGCACAAAAACTATTTAACTTGGAGCCATCAAAATTTACACATTATATCATGGTCATAAGTAGATGTCTTTGTTAGGTCCTGCATTCATATTAGCATGATAGCACAAAAACTATTTAACTTGGAGCCATCAAAATTTACACATTATATCATGGTCATAAGTAGATGTCCTTGTTAGGTCCTGCATTCATATTAGCATGATAGCACAAAAACTATTTAACTTGGAGCCATGAAAATTTACACATTCATCATGGTCATAAGTAGATGTCCTTGTTAGGTCCTGCATTCATATTAGCATGATAGCACAAAAACTATTTAACTTGGAGCCATGAAATGTTACACATTATATCATGGTCATAAGTAGATGTCCTTGTTAGGTCCTGCATTCATATTAGCATGATAGCACAAAAACTATTTAACTTGGAGCCATGAAATGTTACACGTTATATCATGGTCATTAGTAGATGTCCTTGTTAGGTCCTGCATTCATATTAGCATGATAGCACAAAAACTATTTAACTTGGAGCCATGAAATGTTACACGTTATATCATGGTCATAAGTAGATGTCCTTGTTAGGTCCTGCATTCATATTAGCATGATAGCACAAAAACTATTTAACTTGGAGCCATGAAAATTTACACATTATATCATGGTCATAAGTAGATGTCCTTGTTAGGTCCTGCATTCATATTAGCATGATAGCACAAAAAACTATTTAACTTGGAGCCATGAAATGTTACACATTATATCATGGTCATAAGTAGATGTCCTTGTTAGGTCCTGCATTCATATTAGCATGATAGCACAAAAACTATTTTACTTGGAGCCATGAATATTTACACATTATATCATGGTCATAAGTAGATGTCCTTGTTAGGTCCTGCATTCATATTAGCATGATAGCACAAAAACTATTTAACTTGGAGCCATGAAATGTTACACGTTATATCATGGTCATAAGTAGATGTCCTTGTTAGGTCCTGCATTCATATTAGCATGATAGCACAAAAACTATTTAACTTGGAGCCATGAAATGTTACACGTTATATCATGGTCATAAGTAGATGTCCTTGTTAGGTCCTGCATTCATATTAGCATGATAGCACAAAAACTATTTAACTTAGAACCATGAAATGTTACACGTTATATCATGGTCATAAGTAGATGTCCTTGTTAGGTCCTGCATTCATATTAGCATGATAGCACAAAAACTATTTAACTTGGAGCCATCAAAATTTACACATTATATGATGGTCATAAGTAGATGTCCTTGTTAGGTCCTGCATTCATATTAGCATGATAGCACAAAAACTATTTAACTTGGAGCCATGAATATTTACACATTATATCATGGTCATAAGTAGATGTCCTTATTAGGTTCTCAAACCATTACAACACTTTTTCATTTTTTTTACACATTTTGTTTTCTATTTTTTGGACAAAATCATTGTTGGCACAATTTAGCAAAAACCACGTTTGATAAATAAAAAAATGCGACAGGCATATTTGTATTCTTATATTGATAACCTGACAAGTTTTTTAGGTTGTTTTAAAAAAAATTAAGTTTTCACACCTTGTTTAACTTTTGTGGACTTGGTCTATTGTGGCAAAATTCTTCTCAGCAGGATTAAGCAAAAACAAGTTGTGATAGATAATTGAAATTTAGTAGGCATATTTGTATTTATATGTAGATAAATTATTACAATTTCAGGCCACAACAACAATTTTTTAAATCTTTTTTTACCTATTTTGAACTTTTTGGACATTTTGAACAAAAATCTTGTTAGCAACGCTGAGCAAAAAATCCAGTTGAGCTAGACTGAAATTAAGTAGGCATATTTCTGTTTTTATAAAAATGACTTGACAAGATTTGAGTCCGTTACAGCAATTCATATTTTTTTAAATGTTAAAATTGTTGGGACTTACATCTTTTTGGTTTTCAGAACAGTCTACAAAACACAGACTTTAGTTTTTTTTAGCTCTACTGGTGAAAGACCACAAGAGCATATGAGATGGACCTATATCTGCAGTCCTTCAGCAGTTGTTTGTTATTAATACTGCTCAAAAAGTACTTGGAGGAAAGTCCTGAAACTTGGCATTCAGTTTCACCCTAAGATCTAGTTGGTCCTAAATAAAATTGCTGTCCCCAGAGCATTCAGTGCAGCCATTGTTGGTGACCATGTTGAAAATCTTGGTTTTGTTATTTTTAAATGGATAGTCATATCAATCTGGGGTTTTCAGTAAAAGACTTTTTATGAATGATACTAAATTAAATTGGTGCCTATCTGACATCAACGATGACTGGCATAGCCATTTTGAAAATCTTGTTATCCCAACTCCTCCTAAATGGATGGTCATATTGACATGGGGCTTTCACTGCATAGATTTATTATGACACATAGATAATCCTAAATGAAAATGGTTCCATCTAATATCAAACATGACCTCCGTAGTGGCCATCTTGTAAATCTATTAAAGGCTACTCCTCCTGAACAGATGGTCAGATCGACAGTATTTTCACTAAAATATATATAATATGTAGCTGGATCTCCATGAACATGGCATTGATCTGACATCCACTTGGTCACCATGCTGGCCATATTGAAAATCTTGATATTGTGCCTTCTGCACAGACGGTAAAATTGACATGATTTTTTTCACCATAAGACTTTTTTCAATATTTAGATGGTCCAAAATAAAATAGCACAGATGTAAATTCCAACATGACCTTTGCAGCCATCTTGAAAATATTGTTTTTGCCACTTCTCTGGAATGGATGGTCAGAATGATATGGGGTTTTCATCAAAAGACTTCACATGATATCTAGTTGGTCCTGAATGAAAATGGTATGTATGTGACCTCCCACTATGGTTGCCAGAGTGGTTATCATCAAAGTCATGTTATGACTGCTTCTGAATGGATGGTTGTAATTACATATTTTTTAAAATTAAAAACTCACTGCAGTATGTACCTGTTCTGTATATTGAGATGATAATGATCTCACTTCCAAAATGGCTGCCTTGGTAGCCATCTTGAAATTCTTCTTATGGTTACCTTTTCTAAATAATGGATGTAATGACCTAAGCTTTTCACTAAAACACTATAAAAATATATGTTGTAGGCCCAAAATGAAATGGTGCTGATCTGCACCTCCAACATGGTAAAAGTAGTGGCCATCTCAAAAGTTTGTTGTTCTCATCACTTCTCTTGAAAGAATGTTCACATGGCCATGGATATTTCACTAAATATCTCTTGCAGTATGTAGTCGGTCCTGAAAGAAAATGGTGCAGATCTGACCACCGATGTGTCTGTGCTATTGTGAACAAGTTATAAAACCAGAGGTGCCTTGGTGTTAAGTCAGAGATCACTGCTTCCCATTTTTTAACCTTATTGAACTTGTGAACACAGAGTCTTGTACATATACAAATGAATTTTGCCCAGACTTTTTATTTCATTATTTAAAAAAAGTCTTGATTCTCAGCACTCAGATATTAAATTCAAGGCTAGAGGTCTTAACTTGGGTTTTTAATCTGTGATGGCATGTTAATATCATAACACAAACAAGTAAAAATGGATTTTTATCAAACCCATTTTTTGTGGATATATCTGAAGAACTCCTTGAAGTATGCCAGTTCAATTAATGCCTTAGTATAAGTTCAAGGCTAAATGCCATAACAACGAGTTGTGTACTGCACTTATTTTGTAAACATTTTATCTCAAGCAGATCAGAAATTTGTTGTTTCTTATTTCAAATTTGTTACATTGAAGTTTTGCAAGAATATCTGATGTGATTTCAGTAATCAGCAACTTTTTAAAAAAATATAAAAGGAGGGCAGAAACTTATTTACTGTGCATTCCTTTAAGTTCTCTATTGGCCAGTAGAGCTTCAGTCCCATTATGGAACTCTTGTTTTGCACAAATGTAATTGCTTTGCTGTTTCAAAATAAAACTGGTATACTGTATTTGGTGTCATTCTGTATGTAAGGTTTTACATCTCTCTGTTTTCCAGCAGTCAATTTCATAGGAACACAGGTGAAAATTGACCAAAAACATGCCAACTTAATCAGCATGCAAACTAATGTAGCACATACAGATATATTGATCAGTAGCACATACAGATATATTGATCAGTAGCACATACAGATATATTGATCACAGACAACCAATTATTTAAGAAGTTACAGGACAAACCTATATGTGGTGGAATATTAAATACCATATTTAAAAGAATGATTGGTTGAAAATAATTACCAGAATAAATTAACAATATTTTCAGAAGAAGACATATATGTGTGGGTAACTTTCCTGCAGTAGTAGACTTGAACCTAAAACCAATTTCATTTGTGTGTTGTCAGTGCACTACTAAGTATAAATGGGGAGATCTGACCAGGTTAGATTTTGATTGAATTATTTCTCAAAAAGAGCCACACATTGTATCATTTTCATTGTTGTTAAAAGTTTATACTTGGAAAGATCATGCACTGAATGAAAGCATGTTTTGCCAGTCTTACCACAAAAGTAAAGTAATTTTGCAAATTATTAAATTATGGTCTAATAATTGAACTAGTTCTCTGTGCCCAATAATAACAAATACATTCAGAGGAAAAAGACCCAGATAAAATATGCCTAATCCATTTAATCAGCCGATGTAGGTGAATATTTGTTTTGTATGTTGAAGACTAAGTGGTCTTTTGTGTAAGTTTTAAACAATTTTACATGCAGTACCAATTTTTAATCACACTGAACTTTAAAAACAGTTATCTTAGGATAACCTCATAAAATACTCTGTAATGCTTTTTGTCAGCAGCACTATTAATAATGCTTGTCCCCAAAAATATGTCATAAATTTGAGTGCATAAATGAATGATTAACAATTCTTGACTTTCAAATGTGGAACTTGATGAAATATGAAAGGTTAGAGACGAACAAAGTATATAGTGTTTAGACTAAATACTGTCAACAAATATTGTATTTTTCCATGTTTTGTCAAACCAGGTACATGTACTCAAAAAAGCTGGACTGCTAAAAGAGACTGCACAGTCATTATCATTTGTTTTTTTTATCTTGCTTCTGTAACTTAGGAATTCATTTTTAATGAGTTTTTTTTCTGACTTTTCCCTAATTTTAATCCATTTTCTCAAATGTTTGCCTGATTATTTATGTGTGGATATCTCTCTCTCTCTCTCTCTCTCTCTCTCTCTCTCTCTGCCTCAGGTGCAATAATGCAGTTGGTTGAGGAAACATTATCATTTGATAATTTAAACAATTTTAAACTTGAGATTACATTAATGCCAAAAGGAACCACTTGATTTCTCAAAGGTGGTGACAGTTGAAGTCTGTGAAGAAGGAGAAGTGAGTTCCAAGATTTATCTCCCTTTACTATGGCAATCATTGTACATACACATCTCTTGCATGAGCATTTGTTATACATGCCCGACAAAAAAGAAAGACAGATTTTAGTGATTTTATGTAAGCACATTCAATGACATGGAGTAATTTTTTGAGAAACACAATTTTTTTAAATATTTTATATTGAATAGGAGTCAGTTACATCCCTTTGTTAGAGATGTGTTGCAGTGTACACCACAATTCATATAGGATATACACTATGTATTCATATAAATACTTTTTTCTATACAGCCGCCATACGGCAGAGCATATTATGTTATGATGATGTCACTCCATCCATGTCTGTTAATTTTATCATTTCCACACATTGTGTCATGAACAAACTTTGTGGATAGCATGCACTTGCAGTAAGGAAAAGTCTGTCAGTTTTTGTCACAAGGCCAAGGTCACTGACTGAAATAAAAAGAAATATTGGTTTCCACACAATAACATTAGTTCTACATCACAGATCTTGATGAAAGTTTGTGGATGGCTTGCACTTCGGGTAAAGAAAATGCCTTTTGATTTAGGGGTCAAGAGATAAAAAGTCACAGTCACTGTAACTAAAAGAAAAAATGGTTTCTTCACAATACCGTTAGTTCTATATCACAGACCTAGACCAAACTTTGTGGAAGTCTTGGACTTGAGGTAAAAAAGAAGCCTGTTGATATCGGGGTTAAAGAAAAGATCAAGGTTACTGCAACTGAAAGAAGAAAAATGCTTTCTACACACAAATTTCAGTTCTTGACTATGTACCTTCACCAAAGTTTGTAGATGACTTGCACAATTGGGTAGGAAAGTAGCCTATTGATTTTTGGGGTCAAAAGGTTAAAGGTCAAAGTCACCAACTGGAAAAAGGAATTTTGCATATCATAAATAATTTTAGTTCTAGACCATGTACCTTGACTAAAGTTTGAGGCAAACTTGAACTTAAGATATGAAATAAGCTGATTGATTTGGGGGTCAAAAGGGTAAAGGTCAAGGTTATTATGACACATAGAAAATGTATTAGGGCTCTGATAGGAAAACACAGAATATTGGCATCAGAACTGAATACAGTAATCATAACTTTGAGTTTTGTTAGCCAAAGATACTTGAGAACAACATTCACTTCAGACCTCATTTTATAGCATGCACTTAGAGCAAGGAAAAAGCCTATCAATGTTGGAGGCACAAAGTCAAGATCACAGTGATCTAAAGAAAAAATAGTTCTTGTACAGTAATATTAGTTTTACATCACAGACTTTGACCAAACTTTTTCGATGGCTTGCACCTAGGATAAGGAAAAGGCCAATTGATTTTGGGGTCAGATGCTTAAAGGTCAGGGTTACTGCCTGAAAGAAGAAAGTAGGTTTGTGCACACAAATTTCAATTCATGACCTTGTACCTTCCTCAGAGTTTGAGGATGACTTATGTGTTCAGTAAGAAAGAGGCTTATTGATTTTGGGATTAAAGGTCAAGGTCACTAACTGAAAGGAAAACGATGTTTTTTGCATAAAAATATGTACATTTCTAGACCAGGTACCTTGACCAAAGTTTGTGGAGGGCTTGCACTTAAGATATGGAAGGGGCCAATTAGTTGTAGGGTCAAAATCTCAACGTTGATAGCACTGTATATAAACAAAGGTACTTCAGAACAATATTTCTTGCTTTTTTTCATTTTCAGTCTCATTCTTCTACCTTTTTGTTGACTGCTATTATTAAATTCCCCTTTCTGTGCCAATATACATATATACACTTTACGGCTGGGCTATAAATAGTTTTTAAGTTATGACACAGGGACCAGTCCTCGGGGTGGGTTTAGCGAAAGACCCATGGGCCAGTGCTGGTTACATAAATGACTTGACCTTCATATACAGGGAGAGCCTATAAATGGTTATAGGATGGTGATCTTAATGGATTCCTGCTTATGACCCATGGGCTGGGCCTCAGAGTGTATAGGACAGATGCAGGGGCTGTGTTAGTTTAAGTAAAAGGTTAACTGTCTGCTAATGAAATATTGCAAAGATAAATTCATAAAGTAATTTGTGCATTATAGCAAATATGAATTGAATTCTATAAAAAATACATCTACACCACTCCCTCGATAACTTATGACCGGATAACTCAAGAACCCGCTTATAATGTGGGGTCAGTTGTGGATCCCATTTTTGATACTAGAAAATACCAAAAAATTGAACCCTACTTTTTGAATGTGAAGAAAATTGCAATCAAAATTGGTAAATGAAACCTTAATATATTGCTCTTTTAATCATTGAAAACTGTGGTTGGTACCCGGAATCTTGAATCAACATCATGAAATTCTCACTGTTTAATAAGAAGTCGTATATTTTGTTAAATTTTCTTTCCAAAACAATATTCTCAGTACACTGTAAATAGCAATATTTGATGAAATTTCAAGGAATGAAAATGCTCCTAATGCATACTGGTGACAACACTTTAATAAATAAACACCAATTAAATAGTTTTGTCAGGTGAAATTCATGTTTTAGTTCTATTTTTTAATTCAGTTTCAGTGTAATCATCATAAATGCAATATGCCTTCTTGCATTCAAACGTGAAAAATGTCAATCTACCATCACAGCCATGTCTGTGAGAGTTTCTGTGAGAACCTAATTAAGTACTGACCATGTTTTCATCTCTGACTTGTGGAAGTATTTGTTGTATTGTTACACTTAATTAAAAGCAGACTTGCTTTATATTATCATGTTAATTAAGTCTTTTGTATCAAATTAAATAAAGGGGGTGGAATAAAAGAAAAGTTAAAAGTCATGCAAATCCTACCTGTGTAAGAGCTTGTGGTCATTTTCATGTGTCACATCAACTCATTTCAGTTGATCAATCGAACACTGTTATAAATATTACTATGTATATAATATAATTAAACAACCTTAAATTAGCCTACTCATTTATTATGGGATCAGAAATATGGTTCATTATGGAGAAGCGAGATCCAGAGTTTTTAGCAAACTTAAAATTCCTGAATTGGCACTCAGAGATTTCCTCAAGGATGAGAAGAGGTTTCAGTATTGCTTGGAGTGAAATCATGGCATCAGTATTTTACTAATAGAATAATAAAAAAAGTTGAGTTTTGACATTGATGGTTGTTTCACAAAATAAATGCTCCTAGGTTTTTAATAAAAGGAATCAACAACAACAAAAAGCTGTGACGTAATACACAATGTTTTCGCATACACATGATGATTATTTAAGGCCTATTGTTGAAACCGCTTGGAGTAATGTTGTTAACAATCTTTCTGAGGTTTGGTATCTTGCAAATAAAGTTAGTTTATACAAAAAAGCAAACAACTTCATTAGAAAAAGCTCTTTATTGACAATTATTCCCAGCATGATTATCAAACAAGTATTCAGTCATTAAACAGCCCCGTTACCCACCTTCTGGGTTTTCTCAATGTCCAGTGGTGATGGCATTCCCTTCTTAATTTTTTTGAGGTCCCTCAGTAACACGCACCCTTGCTTGTAGTGCGTTCTATGTGTTTGGACCCCGTTGTGTCCGAGTTATCAAGGGAGAGGTGTATGCTGAAGTTAGGAGGTGACCTTTCACATCTTACATCCCCTCCCAGTGGAGTGGGTTTGACTTTGATAAAAGAAAAAGCAGTCCCCTCTTCTGAAATATGAAGCATCATAAGTTGCATCAAATTACTATTGGTAGTTTTGAGATACAGTCTTGCATAAAAACTTTATAACTGAGTTGACCACACCACCCTGCTGACATTGAAGTCAGAATCACCATGTCTCAAGTTTTTCTCAACAAGAAACATGATGCTAAAAGATAACATTTTAATAATGATGTTTTTGAAATGAATTAGGAGGCCATCATAACACTGTCAATATTTACAATTTGTTTACTGAGCACAATTTTAATGTTGACAGGTATTGCTGAGGCCACCTAGCATGGGTTTCCTGTCCAGTGATTGACAATAATTGTTGTTATATTTATTAACCATGAAATCTTTAGAAGCCTTTAGTTAATAAACTGCAAAACAATGTACATGTTTCATACAAATTACTGTATAAACTTGTGTGCATTGCAGAAGCCATTAACCACAGTGCTATTTGTATGGCAATTTTCACTATAAATTTGATTTTTTTTTATTAGAATAAAATACTTATCTTCACTCAAATATAAAGTATTATCATCAATGTATGCCTTGCAGTGATTGTTATATCATACAGGATCAAATCATTGCAGAGTCACCCATTTCACTGTATCCACTATAGGTGGGTGTCTGAATGTGGATATGTCTGCCAGTAATTTGTCACACAAATCAATAGAGGCATGGTTATCTTCTGTTTAAAGAAAAATCAATTTTGTACAAATTATGCTACTTGACATCATCCTCAAACTAACTACTCTGAACATAATTTGATGAAATTTGAAAGAAAGCATCTATATATAATGGCCTTTCAAGTTTGTACAAATTATGACAATTCACTTCCCATTTGGCTGCCATTTATAAAACTATAGAAACCATTAAATGGCTTCTTTTCTAAAAGGGCTTATCAGAATTTGACCCAGTTGTGACAGAAGGTATCGTGGTATGAAAGCCTTTCATAATTTTACAAATGATGACTATTCTCTATCTATAACTTAAATACTGCTCAACAGATTTTACCAAAGTTTGACAGAAAGCATCCTAGCATGAGGGTCTTTGAATTTTGCACATGTAAATTATGCTAGTCTGAAAGAAAACATTCTTTCATGAAAGCTATTATTTTTTTATACTTTTAGTTTTATATTTTCTAAATTTAAACTCCATTGGTTTACCATCAAATTGAGTAAATTACTTTGAATAGATATATATTGAAAAGACTTAATTATGCTTAAAGCCTGCTTTATGCAATCTGACCTTCAGAAGAAATCATCCTTGTATCAGTGCTTATCAAATACAACTTATATACATATATATCTATACATATGATACAGATCTACCATTTAGTATGGCCAGTGTCACTAGCAATAAAACTCTTTAAACAGCTTCAAACCGCCCAACGAAATTGAACCAAGTTCAGCATCAAATATGGCTGCCTTTTTAAATTAGAAACAAGTTTAATTGACCTTTTCTTAAAAGCTGTTGAACAGAATTAGACAAAATTGACAGGAGTCATCCTTCTAACTGACAACACTTGGCCAATTGCAGTTGCATTTGGCTATTAGGATTATGCAAACCAGATGAGCAATTTTAGTTCCTTTTTACCTGCTGCATCTTTTTTATTCCGCATATTGCAGTGTAAACAACAATTTAATTTTGAATTTTATTTTTGTCTTTTATGATAAAATTCCCAAGCATATAGATAATTAATAATTATTCTTGAGATATCTTTTTCACTATAGGAAATCAATTATCTTCATGCTTGCTGTCTATTTTCTATTACTAAGAAAAGCTTGTGTTTTAATAATAAGGCACTTTTTAACATTGAGGTGTTCTGGCATTTGATCTTGAAAGACCAATCAAGATATCTCAAGGGACATAACTCAGATTCTAATCCTGACAATTGGAACATCACTGGTCCATTTCTGTCAAGTTGAGAAATAACCTTGGATATAGTTGTATGAAATGTACATAAATTTGATGGTTTTGGTGATTTGCCTCCAGCAGAGTTCACCTCTCCTTGCATCACCATATTGTGCCATGTGAGCAAAAGTAGTTTTAAATGTAGTTGTTAGTAGCAACGAATTACATCCAAAGTTTCTTTTGTGACTCAACATAAAAGGCAGAGGATGTTTCATTTGTAATCCTGAGAGGAAATGCTTCGTCAGAGTTATGTAGCACTTCAAACAATTCAGAATCATTTCAATAAAAAGTGCTTATCAAAGGTAATTCATAAAATACTGTTGTCAAAACATTTTATGATTTTTTTTCATCAATTCTCAGTTAAGAGATACAGAGAAGAAAAGACTTCAAACATTTATAATTATAGATTACATGTACATGCAGTTATGGACCCCGACTACCACATTATAACGGGGGAGTACTGTATTTAGAGGAATATATTATTTGCTTATGTGCATCAAAAAGGAACATGATTATGAATATCTCACAGGTTATGTTCATCCCTTGAATTCTCATGTAATATTTACCTGAACATCAGGCCATCTGTAGTCTCAATACTTTGATTTTTATTATTACTTTGTGGCTGCTTTATTTAAACTGAATCAAATTAAAAAGACCTTTTTAGCAGCCATATTTGACACAAATTGTTTATTTCAGATAAATGATGATTCTCTTGATGTCTTCTTTAACCTTGACCTTGAGATGAAGATTTTGAGGGACTGTGTAAATGATTGTAGACAAGAGCTGGGAATTCATAAGAAAGACACAGAAGTAACAGTGGAATCTTTGAAAGAGGAATTCGTAAAACTCAAGGACCAGTTTGACAGCTACACGAAGGAAACCAAAGACAAAGTTGGGGATTTGTATGCAAAGTGTCAGCAGATTGATACATCAGTGACCATATTTTCTTCAGGTCTAGAAAATGTGAAACAGCAGTTAAGCGAATTTGATAAGGAGATCCAAGAAGTACAGGCAAGTTCTTCCGAAGCAAAGGAACAGTTTGACAACCATGCCAAGGAAACTAAAGACAAATTTGAAGATCTGGATGCAAAGTGTCAACAAATGGATACATCAGTGACCATAATTTCTTCAGGTCTAGAAAGTATGGAACTGCAGTTAAGCAAACTTGATAAGGAGATCCAAGAAGTAAAGACAAGCACTTCTGAAGCAACAAAGGCAACAGGTCGAGTGTCAGCAGAGAACATGGAATCAGGTATAAATATACTTTTTATGGGCCATATGGAATGTGCTTGGGGTGATTTTGAAGCAATTGAATTTATTTTTTGTTTATATATAGTACATAATTGAACGAGTTTTCATTTTGAAATAATCACACCAATATTACCAAAGTCATATAGTAATAATGATAGTAATACATACTTTATGTTTTGAGGGTAATACAGTTACTATACACTAATCTTCCCTGAGACTCTCTACAGTGCTAATATAACATTGTCAAAATAAGTTACAAAGTAAAAAATAATTCAGAACACATAAAAAACTATTATCAGATGTGGTAAATACATTCAGAGTAAGTATATGCTCAGTTAAAAAGAAAGTTAATAGATTCTTTAGCTTACATGGGCTAAGATTATTGCTAATCTTTTTCATACAAAATACATAAGCAAACAATCAAATTAAATTAGACTGCGAGCTTGCCAAGGCCACACAAAACTCATGTTTGAATGCAGTAATAACCCCTTCCCAACCCTTACAAGTAAACTGACAAGCATTAAAATCTATTTATAGATGTTACAATCTGAAATCTGTCGAATATGACCACTCTGTGATGTTTTTACATTACCCCCACCCCAACAATGTTCACTGTATCCATCCATGTAAGAAATGTGTTAACAAAAAAAAAATCTCTTTTTTTTCATATGAAAACAGTCATTAATTTGACAAAATACACAATTTGAACAATTATAGATAGAAATTAAATTTGTCAAAGGTCGATGTCTTAAAATTATTGTAAACTTTCAGAACTTCCTTTTATTGATGTAGAATGCAGCCATTAGTTGTATTCACACAGAATGGAGAAGAAAACTCAAGCAAGTCAATGGTTTTTGCCTTAAAAAAAAGAAAAGAAAATCTACTTTTTTCAACAGATATAAGGAAATATTTCACTCATAAAATGGCAACATTTTGTATTGTCACTAGTGGCTTTGCCACTCGTGACAATATAATGTTTCCACTTCACTCGTGAAATATTCTTTGCATCTATTAAAAAAACGTATATACCCTATATTTGTCAAACCTTGGTCATGGATATATCTGAAGAATATCTTGAATGGTGCAAGTTCAATATTTATAACACAGATTGCTGTATGCCCACCATAAGGTGAAGCACATTATGTTATGATATTGTCTCTCTGTCCATATGTCTCTGTGTTACCAATTTTGTTTTCTGCATAATAACTCTGGTTCTCCACCATCTACAGTTACTAAACTTTGTACATCACTTACACTTGAGGTTGGGAAGAATCCTATTGACTTTTAGGTCAAAAGGTCAAAGGTCAAAGTCACTGAAACAAGAAACATGGTGTCTGGACAATAATTCGAGTTCTCCACCAGCACCCGATTAATTTCAGTCTCAAAAGGTCAAAAAGAAGGTCATTGTGACTGAAAGAAGAAAATGATTGGTTTCAGTACAGTAACTGTAGTTCTTCATGATCTACAGTTACCAAACTTTGTGGATAGCTTACACTTGAGGTATGGAAGAAACCTATCAATTTCAGGTTCAAAAGACACTGTGACTGAAAGAAGAATGATAGTTTCCACACAATAGCATTAGTTCAACATCATATACCTGGACCAAAGTTTGTGGATGGCATGAGTTAATGAAGTTAATGAGTTAATGAGTTAATGAGTTAATGAAGCACATGAGTTAATGAAGGTCAGAAGGTCCAAAGTCAAAGTCACTTTGACTTAAAGATGACAAACAGTATTTTAATTTTAAAGTTTAGGTTGTATTTTACTCCATATAATATCATAACCAACATCAAATAAGTGTATATTAGGCTTCATCTTTCACAAAACATTGGGTGTTAATATAATTGCAAAACATCATCATTATGTCTTTTACCACCTAGTAAAATATCTGAAACTTCTTTGGTGGTGATCATCCTTCAGAAAACAAAAATGACATATTTTGTCATGCATAAGCATTTCCTCAATAAAACATATTTCAATCCTTTGGTATCTAGTTCATCTTAAATTGTATCTAGTTCTTCATAAATGAAAATGGTGCCAATCTGACATCCAATATAGCTGCCATGGCATCTTGAAAATTGTATGGCCACTCCACCTGAACAGAAAGTCATATTGACATGTGGTTTTCACCAGTAGACTTGTGATGATGTTCAGTTTGGTATAAATAAAAATCATGCCAATCTAACATTTAATACGGCCACCATGGTTGTCATCTTAATAGTTTTGTTATTGCTATGTCTCCTGAACCAAAATTACTTTTGACATAGGGTTTTCACTGGAAGACTTCTTATGACGTCTAGTTCATAGCAACAAAAAAAATATTGATGATCTGACCTCTAATAAGGTCACCACAGTGGGCATCATGAAAATCTTGTTATCGCTACTCCTCCTAGACTGATGGTCATATCAACATGGGATTTTCCCAAAAGACGTTTTGTGATAACTAGTTGGATGTAAATGAAAATGGTGCTGACATTCAACATGGTTACCATGGCAACTATCTTGAAACTCTTGTTAATGTTACTCCTCCACGGAAAGTCAGATCAATATGGGTTTTCACCAGACGACTTCTTATGATATTTACTTGAATGTAAATAAAAGTGATGCCTCACAGACCTCCAATATGGCTGCCATGGGGGTCATTTTGAAACTCTAGTTATTGCTATAATTCCTCCTAGATAGATAGTCATATCGACATGGGGTTTCCACACAAGGACTTCTTATGATGTTTACTTGGTCTTAAATTAAAATGATGCTGATCTAACATTTAATATGGCCATCATGACAGCCATTTTTAACATCTTGCTTTTGCTACTCCTCCTGAATGGACAGTCATATTCACATGGGGCTTTCACCAAATGATGTTTAATGATATTTGGTTTGCCCTAAATGATAATGGTGCTGATCTTACATCCAATATAGCTGCCACTGTTGCCACTTTAAAAATCTTGTTGTTGCTAACAAATATCAGAGATGGTTTCAACACTCAAAAGTTAACAAGAAGAAGCGGTCTTATTTTGAATTCCTAAAAATAAAAATGAAAAACTTTAAATGAGTTCTTCTAAAAGTCACTAGACATAATTTCACTAAATTTGACAGAAAGCATCTTATCATGAAGGCCTTTCAAATTTTTTCTGATGATTTTAATATTTCATATAATTTGGTCACCATTACTGAAAATAGTGAGAGTCTGTGTGACGTTGAGTGTCATATTCATGATGTTGTTTTTGGTTTATTTTAGTTTATTTGTTACCTACTCTTATTTAGCATCACTTTTGCACAAGTTGAAGTATTACAGTGTGGAACTATGAGTATATTGACAATTTAAAAACTTACCAGATATTTAATTCTCTTTGCAGACACCATCAAGCTTCGAGATGATTTAATCAAAGCATACAGAAATTTGAGATGTGTGCAGGTGTCCCCGATATTTGAAAAGAAGAGATGTGATATTGATAACATCTATGTTGATTTAGTCATTGAAGAGAAACAAGACAACAGAAACACAGAAAAGGAAAGTAAACATGTCTCCCCACAATGTAAGGATGCTCAGTCCTACTCCAGAAAGATAATCAAGGTCACCAGTTATAAACAAATATTCCAGGATAAGAGAGGTTCAAAGTTTAAACATGTTTTTTTTCATGGAAAAGGAGGGTTAGGGAAAACCACGTTTTGTAGGAAAGTTCTCCATGCATGGTGCAATGCTCATGAAGGAAGAGCAGTTGCCCAAAATAGTTTTTTTCAGGATGAGGTAGTTCTTAAGATGTTTGACCTCTTGTTTTATCTGAATCTTCGAGAGGTTTCAATTGAGGAAAATTTGATTGAGGTCATATGTGGTCAGTTTCCTTTGGAGGATGTACCAAGTAGAAACATCCTGGGAACTCTGCTGAAGCATAATGGAGATAAAGTATTGTTTATTCTAGATGGCCTAGATGAGATGATTGTAAAAGCTGGATTCATTGAAAATGTTGTCACCCGTAGAGTCTATCCAAATTGCTGTTTTCTGGTTTCTTCTAGACCTTGGAAAATTTCCCAGATGGAGTTGCATGAGGGGACTGAAATAGACCTGCTACTGGATCTTCAAGGCTTTAGCAAAACAAATGCCATAAATTATGCAAAGAAAATTTTTGAGAACTGTTACAACGATGGGAATGTCATTGAACAATTTAAAAATGATATAGAAAGCAGTAAGTTAGCTAAACAGCTAATTCATGTGCCCCTTCTCCTTCTTTTCCTGGCACAGGTGTGGTATGAAAATAAAATGTCATTACCAAGTAAGCTCCATGAGCTCTATATTTTGTTCCTCAACCTGTTGACAGATCGAATGAAGGAAAAGTACAAGAAAGATCCTAATCACAGACAAATGAAATTTACACTAGGTGATACTCTGTCTCCATTTCCTAGTAAAATCTCTGAAACTTCTCTGGTGATGAATTTTGGAGAAGGTTTTCTGCTTTCACTTTGTGAAGTTGCTCACCACTTCTTGCTCAGCAATCAAAAGGAAAACTCATTAGTGTTTGAAGAGACAAAGTTGCTGAATGCCTTTGGGGACAGGGGACAAGAAAAACTGGATGTGGCCTTGGACCTGGGTATATTGTCTGTCACAGATTCTGTGTCTTATCTTAATAGAAAAACTAGTGTGAGTTTCCTACATAAAACAATGCAAGAGTTCTTCACAGCTCTCTGCTTCATTTTCAATCCAGACAAATTAGCAAAATTTATTGCTTCAATAGCAGATTTAAAGGATGTGGAGCAGAATGAAAATATCATTGTATTCCTTGTGGGCCTGATGCCTAAACTTGGTAAGAGTGTGATAGTAAAAGTGAATGAATTGTACAGTGATGCGATGTTGCGGAAATTAGGGATACCAGAATTATACAGTTATAGATTATCTTATGTTAATACAGTTTACCTTAGATGTAAGGAAGAAGCCATTGGAGAAGATGTACTATTGAATGTGTCTCATTTATATCTAGAACAAAAAGCCTTTAACCCACACCATTGGGATCCAGCCTTCCTAGAAAGTTTGCACCTACAGAGGTCTCCATCTACATTTGACAGGGATTATATGTTAGTAGATCTGAGAGGATTTACAGGACTGACGTATCTCACACTATATTTCTTAAAGTGTGAGTTGTATCTGCCTGAGTCAGGTTCTCTGTCTGTTTTAAGTATGGATACAGTAACACTGTACAATATTTGTGATGTATTAGGCAGGAACTGTACTAAACTGAAGAAACTCAAGATATACAACACAGACCTCCACAACTCTCTGTTAAATGTCTCTAATATGACAGAACTAGCAGTCCTGGCTATTTCCGAGGTAACACTGTCCAGTAGTTGTTGTGAAGTGTCAGGCAGGACACTGACACACTGTACTAAGCTGAAGAAACTCAATATTTACAACACAGACCTCCACAACTGTATGTTAGATTTCTCTAATATGACTGAGCTAGCAGTCCTGGATATGTCCAAGGTAATACTGTCTGGTAGTTCTTGTGAAGTGTTAGGCAGGACACTGACACACTGTACTAAGCTGAAGAAACTCAAGATTTACAACACAGACCTCCATAACTGTCTGTTAGATCTCTCTAATTTGACAGAACTAACAAAACTGGATATGTCAAACTTGACACTGTCCAGTAGTTGTTGTGATGTATTAGGCAGTACACTCACACACTGTACTAAGCTTGATGTACTTGATATACACAAGACAGACCTCCATAACTGTCTGTTAGATCTCTCCAATTTGACAGAACTAACAGATCTGAATATGTTAGAGGTGACACTGTCCAGTAGTTGTTGTGATGTATTAGGCAGTACTCTCACACACTGTACTAAGCTTAAGAGACTTAATATATGCGAAACAGACCTCCACAACTGTCTGTTAGATTTCTCTAATTTGACAAAACTAACAGACCTGGGTATGTCCAAGGTAATACTGTCTGGTAGTTGTTGTGAAGTGTTAGGTAGGACATTGACACACTGTACTAATCTGGAGTCACTCAGTATATGCAAAACAGACCTCCACAACTGTCTGTTAGATTTCTCTAATTTGACAAAACTAACAGACCTGGGTATGTCCAATGTAATACTGTCTGGTAGTTGTTGTGAATTGTTAGGTAGGACATTGACACACTGTACTAATCTGCAGTCACTCAGTATATGCAACACAGACCTCTACAACTGTCTGTTAGATTTCTCTAATTTGACAGAACTAAGAAACCTGGATATGTCAGCTGTAATGCTGTCCAGTAGTTGCTGTGATGTATTAGGCAGGACACTGGAACTCTGTATTAATCTGAGAAAACTTTCAATATGCAACATGTACCTCTACAACTGCTTGTTATATACCTCGAATATGACTAAATTAAGGATACTGGTGCTGGACAGAGTAAAACTGTCACATTACACCTATAAGGTATTGACATATGGCCCCCGTGAATTGGAGAAGAGTTTCACCAATTATAAATGTAAAAAGACAACACCAGACATTGAGAAATTGATGGATGAGCTGCCACGTCCAGAGCTTTTGTATTTTTGGAAACCAACATAGCAGAAAATGTAGTCACTCTGTTCTATCAGTTACTTCACAAATATATACAGAATCATACACGCATATTTGTTTAGAGCATTAGTGATATGATTGCTTAAATTGTGATGTTCTTGATAAGAAATCGGCAAATAGAGATTATACTAGTTTATGTTTATTTATTACCTCTAGGGCTCAGTTTCTATCTATTGGAGTATACAATCTTTAGAATTCATGTAAATATCAGTGGATAGGAAATATTAGGTAATTTTGTAAAGACCATTACTCTATCTCTCACTCTCTCTCAGTGTTTGTGTGTGTACTAAATAATAATTTAAGTCCAGACAATGTATTTAAGTTTGTTTTTTTTTTGTTGTCCTCTGCCTTTTCAAAAAAAATGAGAGGTCATAGAAACCACATATTTTTTTATCCATCCATCCTTCACACTTTCACTTCCACCCAGTAACTTTAAAGCCATTTGAGATAAGGGATAAAACTTGGTTTTCTTATACATCCTCACAAGAAGGGTGTCACATACCACATTAAGGGTGCCATCTTCAAGGACAAGGTCACCGCTTCATATTTTTATGTTTTTCATCACACTTTCCCATCCACTTAATTTTTTGTATAGCCATTTGAGACTAAGGAATGAAACTTGCTATGTGTATACATCACCACTTGTAGGTGTGTTGCGTACCATATTGGGGGTGGTATCTTATAGAACAAAGCCACAGCTCAGTATTTACTTTTCCATCACTCATTTTCTTCTGCTTTATAACTTTAAAACCATTTGAGATTTAGAGATCAAACTAAGTATATTTATACATCATCACTAAAGGTGTGTCGCATACCACATTGGAGGTCCAGTCTTGAAGGTCAAGGTGATGGATCAATATTTTATGCTTCCATCACACTTTAACTCTGCTCTATGCTTATAAAGCCATTTGAGATTAAGAGATGAAAATTGGTATTCTTGTACAGCATCACTAGAAGGTGTGTTGTGTACCACATTGGGGGTCCGATCTTTAAGGGCAAGGTCATAGGTCAATTTTTTAGGTTTAAATCTTCTGCTTTCTAATTTAACAGCTGTTTAAGATACATGGATAAAGCTTTAGTATACTTGTATATTGTCACTAGAATATGTTACATTGCATGTGTGAGGTCTTATCCTCAATATCAAGGTCACAGATCAGTAGTTTAATGTTACTTGTGTTTGTGCATTATATCATTTAAGCTTTTTGAGGTACACAGTTGAATCATGGTACAGATATGCTTCTCAATTTGATCACATCTCATATATCACAGTCAAGGTTTTGTCTCTAATGTCACTGATTATTTTGTTTCACCCCTTTTCTGCACTTTTCCTCTCGCAGCCTTTGGGATAGGGGAACGCAACTTGGCTGCTTTCCATGTCTGCCCAGTAACTTTACATCTTTGTCGTAAAGGCCATAGTCAGATTTCATTATTGTGAACTTTTGTGACCTCACAGTGGAAGGTGGCGGACACAAATTGCTTAATTCATTTGTTTAAATTGGAACTTGGAGAAATTGTTTCCAATATTTTTTGTAAGATAGATTGTATGATGATTTCCCAACCTACATTTACCAATGCTAATGGCCATCTTGAAAATGTTGTTATCACTACACCTCCAGGATGGATGGTCATATTGACATCCGGTTTTTACCAAAAGACTAATTATGAAAATTGTGCTCATCTGACATCCAATATGGCAACCACAGCAGCCATTAACATGTCTTCTCTCTTTCTGTGATGTCTGAAATTTAAAAACCAGTAATGAAGCCACCTTTTGTAGCTAAAATTAACTAATTTGCATACCTGTCTTAAAACTCATGTATACACATTACATTTATTAATACATATATGTAAATTTGCACGAGTCCAAATATGCACACTTTGTGTAAATTATGTGCATGTGAAGGGGAGAGTGGGTGGGATAATAATTGTTTTTAAGTTGTAATTATTAACTTATTTCCTGAGGACAGATTATATATTACTGTATGTTAATATTCTCATTAAAATATATTATCTTCTCTTAGTTAGTTTGTGAATATTTTCAGACTTGTACATTCAGTATTTTCAGACTTGTACATCGAGTTTTTTTAGACTTGTACATTCAATATTTTCAGACTTGTACATTCAATTTTGTGATACATTTATGATGGGCTCGCTTAAATGTTGATCTTTTTGCTAGGAGATGGGCAAATAGAGATTATATATTTTGTCTGTATGTGTACAGCCTCTGAATCTCAGCCATTTTTCTTCCTAGGTTGAAGGCAACAGTTTGGAATGGGTTTCATAGAACCTATCCAATGTGGAGGGGGCTAAACTTTGTAATATACATGCACAGAAGCACACTGCTATATCAGAAATCATGAAAGTTGGCAAGAGAATACAGCATAATGAGTACTATTCCCTCATTATAAAAGTAGATCATTGTGACCTGTATTTTTAACTTCTCTGAGTTTGGTTAAAGTTTGTGTTTGTGTTTATATTGTATTTCTCAAGCTCTGTACATGCTAGAATCATCAAACTAGATGGCTGTATTAGTACAACACCCTTACAACATAAAATGGTAACAATAACCTGCATTTCATATTTTACTGGCTTAGGCTAAGTTTTTGCATTTATCTCATCATCAAACTTTTTTTTTGGCACCCTGTATACATACTCCTATACCTAGATTCATGAAAGTTGGTGGGGGGATTCACCTTAATGAGTACTGCCCCTCATGACAAGATTAGGTCACTGTGACAAATATTTCTCACTTCACTTACTTTGGTTAAGTTTTGTGTTTTTTGTTTATTTCGCAGGCAGTGTTTATCCTACAGTCATCAACATAAAAAACTGTATACATCACTATTAGTACAACACCACTGCAGCAAAAGAAGGTCATTTTGAGCTATATTTCACATTATGGCTGAGGTTAAGCTTTTGCATTATCTCGTGACCAATAAGGTGTTTATCCACTCTATATACATACTGCTATACCTAGAATCATGAAATTTGGTGAGGGATGAATCTTGCTGCACCTGCATTACAATAATTAAGTCATTGTGATCCATATTTTTTACTTCACTGACTTTAGTTATATTTATTAAAAGTTTATTTCTAGATAATACAGCACCCTTGCAACAAAAGAAGGTCATGATGACCTACATTTCACATTATAATGGCTTAGGTTAAGCTTTTTCATTTAGCTCCTGACTAAATACGTTTTTCTACCTTGAATAGATACTGTTACACCTAGAATCATGAAACATGATGAGGGGATATATCTTGATAATTACTACAATCTCATCACAAAAGTAGGTCACTGTTATTCATATTTCCTGCTTCTTTGACTTGGGTTCAATCTCTTGCACTGTTCATGCCAGAATCCTCAAACTGGATGATTGTATGTATCTCAGGTAGTACCATACCATTACAACAAAAGAAGGTTACTGTGAACTACATTTTAAATTTTACTGGCTTCTGTTAAGTTTTTGTGTTCAGCTCATGACCACAAAAGTTTTAACCTTCTGCATTACACTGTTATTCACAGAATCATTAAAATTAGTGAGACGATGCATACTTAATAGACATCAGTTAATTTTATGTTTTTACTTATCATGCTGAAATCATGAAATCTTCATTTAAGATTTTATTGGCATTGGTGCAGTTTTTGCATTTAGCTCATGACCATTAAGGTTTTTGACATGCTGTATGCATACTGTCCTACCTAGGATCATGAAACTTCGTGACTTGATGCATCTTGATAAATTCAACATCCATGTTGAAATAAGAGGTCTCTGTGACCTATATTTCATGCTTCAGTGAAATTGTGTGTTCAAAGTTCATTTATTGGGTGTTGTTTATGTTCCAATCATAGAACATGATAATTGATTGTATCTCTGTTAGTACTATACCTTTATAACCAAAGGTCACATTGTATGCTTTCTAATAAGGGTTAAGTATTTATGTTGACCGCATAGATTCTTCCATGCAATATACATCCCTGCCTTCTGTGAATGCTTTTTCTGACTAGCGCTGTTGGAAGTAGGAAAAAATGTTTTATTCAGTGGTAAATGTTCCATATTAATGACTATATTTGTGTATTATGATATGATACCTTCAGCAGGTTAACATTGTACATGTGAATGAGTATAGGAATTAGATGAGTGAACTGCATGCTTTTCAATGTGAGGCCTTATCTGTGGGAAGTCGCTATTCAAGATAATTACCGTTAGTTACAAACTTAAGGTATAATATAGTATATGCAAAAGTCAGATTGTAACAAACAAGCATATGTGATAACTGACTAAGACAATTTGGGAACACATTTTAAACGAATGTATTATTAAATTATTTGTGAATTTTAATATTTACACTTAATATAATAAATAAGGTATCAGATTTCATTCCACATTTCAGTGAATTAATATTTTTGATTACACAGTTGATTTGATTAATACAATATGAGCCTACAGGGTTGTCTGCCTCTGCATTGGTGGTAAGTTAAGTGTGAGGGTGGGGGTCTGTTCTCAGTGTAGCCCAGTTGATTTCATCCGCAAAATCACCCCGTAGCAGAAGGGAGGATATCCATATTCTGCATTGGTTGGTAAGTGTCCTCCAAACTTGATATTGTTTCTACTGGTGAGTGGATTTAGGCATTCTGCATGGTTGTGGGGACGTCCTCCTGTTTTGACCTACTAGCCAAGCTGGGTGGTTGGACGTTGGCCAAATTTGATCTACCAGTGGTATGTAATAGTTTATAGATCATGTTTTTCATTCACCCAAGTTATGGGAATGTTTTTCTTCTAAACAAAGTCCTCAGTAGCACAATTATTCTATCGGTGAAGCATTGTAAATTTTTTAAAATATCTTTTCTTCCTTTAAAAAGGGTTTCTGCACAATAATAGTAGTTCTACATCACAGACAAAGCATAAACTCTGTGGATGTTTTGCACTGATGGTAAGGAAAAATCCTATCAATGATGGGTTCAAAATGATAACAGTCACAGTCACTCTGTCTGAAAGATTAGAAATGGTTTCTGCACAAAAATAGCCAATGACTTCATAGATGACTATTTAATATGGGGTGGGCATATAACGTGTTAAGCTTTAGTTAATCTATAGCAGATAGTGAAACATAGCATCACATTTCCATGTTGATGATGTCAACGACATTGATGCATATATTTTATATTCAACTTTTTGGTCATTCTTTGTCCTAACCATTCATTTAATTTGACCGGAAAACGTGCTACATATGTATCAAAGCGGTTTGTATACAGAAAGTAAACACATTTGAGTGATATAATGATTGACTTGACACTTTAGTAAAGAACAACAGGATTTGCATTAGCCTTCAAGTTAAGCATGGATAATTTGTTGCTCAAGTTACAATAGCTATGAAAATAGGTAAGGCTGAGGAATTTGGTCAAAATATGTTGTGTATTAGTTAAGCTAATGTGTGGAAACTATTTGTATACTTATAGCCACTGTGACCTTGACAGTTTACCTGTAGACCTCAGAATCTATAGTTGTATTTTTTCTACAAGTTCAAGCAGTGTATAATGTTTGGTTAATATATGTGGTGTATAAGTCAAGTTATTGTGCGGAACAATTTTATATTTTTCTGTCACTGTGACCTTGACCATAGATTATGAACCAAAAATCATAAACTGTCAAAAATCATAAACTGTCCTCCAGCACAAATTATCCATAAAGGCTGCTAAAGGTAGATGCATAAAAAAGTAAAGCTATTTTGTGGAAACAAAAATGTGACAGAAAGATGGATGTATAAATGGTTCAAAGATTTTACAAGATGATGAGGAGAAGTGTTTAAAATGAACTGGATAGTCCATAAACTTAATTTACTTGCAAAGTACTTATTACTTCACAAATCATTGCCAAAGTTGCAAATCAGCACCTTTTGTTAATGGTGACCTTGTGTACCACTCCCCCTGGACTCTTACCCTTTTATTGCCAAAGTAACAGACAACACCAGCACTTCATTCACCACCCTGTGATTGGAAATGTAATTATCATCATGAAATTTGCGAACTCAATTGATGAAAATTCAAGTTAGAGAACTTTTATACAAAACTTTGCTGCTTGATAGACAATGGCACACTTTCTTTTCATGCTTTAAAATACTTTACATACATACATATATATATATATATATATATATATATATATATATATATATATATATATATATATATATATATATATATATATATATATATGAAAGGACTTAATACACAAATACAGTATGAAAAATAAATGCTAGGAAAAAATGTCGAATTGAAGGTGTTGTTTTTGTTCCGTGATAAAATCTTTTGAAATGGTAATATGTGTATAAAATATTTCATCAATATATGACCTACTCCAGGTAGAGATGCTACAAAGAATTACACGGTAGTAGGATCAGTATTGTCACATGGTTAACAAAAATAAACACCCTGCCCATCTTAGCATGACTGTCATATTAATTGCCCAAGATAAAACTTAGACCAATAAAGGAGAGTATGGTGATACTTTTATTAAAATTCATTGTTTCATGTAATACTATAATAAAAATATTTTTTTAAATTATAAAATGTACAAAAATATGAAAAATTTGTCATATACAGTTTGTTCTATTAATTGATTTTAACATGCAATTTTTCTTCAGTTTATATCATCAATAGTGTTGTCATAGGCAGCTCAGATATAAAATTATATTCAGCTGCTCAAAAATAAATTTGTAAAGATCTTTGAAATTTCTGATATATTGAATTGAAGATGTGTGTCTAATTTTGATGAAAAAAAAGGAACAAACTTGATAGTAAACTTGGTCTTAAGTAAATAAAATTGACAAATGCAGTGTTTTTAAGATTACAGTTACTCCTACAGGTTCAAAATTTATTACACTGCATCTTGTTTAATCATCATAGAATTAAGGTTTAGAAAGTGGCCATTGGTCCTTCATTCAAAGTAATATAATATTCATTTTAAGAACCTGTACCGTAAGATGGGGGGGGGGGGGCGGAATTTGTCAGACCTACCATTAAAATTAGTGAACATTTTTACCATGTTTTGCAAACTTGCTTTCTTGACCCTTACCACTGATCCAGAAGCTTATTTTCCATTTCTATTTGGATCTTGTTGCAGACATTTTTCAAGAATGACAGGAACTGTCCCTCCAAGAAATCAGACATTTTTTAATCTCAAGTAAAGCATATGTCAAATACAGAACCGTGAACCTATGATAATGTAGTGCTTATTTATGAAGAAAAGCTACTGTTTTATGTTTGTTCTCATGGTATTGCAAAGATATAAATATACCTTTGTTTAGAAGATTGAAAGTGCTGACTTATGAATAACTTGGATTAATATATAGAGATTATAATTATAGCATATGTGAAGTATCATTTTGATTATTTACTCGCTCAAAATACTGTCATGTTCACTTGTGGACATAGACTATCTAGGATCAAATCATTTGTGTGTGTGTGTGTGTTTATTCAAATATTTTTTAATACGCTGAGTCGAAGAATGAGTCTTGAGAACAATAATCTCCACGTTTTCACCTTTGGTGCCTAGAGAACTCACATAGTTAACCTACGGATTCTAATACCATGATATTAACAATAAAATAACTTTAAATTTGTAAAATTCTCATGGTGAAACCTATATTTCTCGGTATAGACCCATCCTGATGCATGCTTAAGTGTAGAGAAAACCCTTTGTCCTATGGCATTTTTTGTAACTCTATGTGCATGAAACGTGTTATCCATTCTGCAACTAATTAATCTAGTGCTACTAGCTGTGTACTTTTCAGTTTAAGAGCCTCATTATCATCCTTGAGCTTAGAATTATCTTTTTCCAGAATCACCACGCGTCTCAACTTATGATCTTTCTGACTTATATCCAAATGAGTAATCTGATGAGACGGTTTATGACCAGGTCACAAGTCATCTGCAACCTCCTGAAGCTTGGCATAATAATTCTCGCTCCATGGATAAGCAAGTTAGAAACTGGTGTGACTTTTATACTCAAGCCAGAGCTGTCTAGCGCGCTTAGAGTACGACATGTTTATACCCCAAGTGTTTCATTTCTCTAATTAAAATATTTAGCTTCATTTTCAAAATCGCAGCCTTGTTTAAATTTTTCCCTTATCAATATCTAACAGCCTAATTTTCGTTTCAGCTCTCTTGATTTTAATTTTTTTCACCGAGTCTCACAGCAGATATAAAATGTGGTTTTTTGGAATGATTCTCTTGCTATGAGGAGTGCTTCCCGTATAGGAGCACGAAGAGGGACGAGAGAATTCACACAATAGTCCCATTTTATATCTACTATCGGGATTATAAATAGTTTGCTGTGTAAAAACGTTTGCTGGAACATGAGGGAGGTGTTTGACTTCAAGGGTTCAGTTTTTCCTGACAGCTGTTGTAAACAATTACACACACACAGAAATCTATTTAAGAACAAAAATGATTTTTGACTGCTAGTTTCACAAGAGTTATGAATATAATATTGAAACAATATTTACCATACTTCTCTATAGTTTTAAAAGTATTTCAAAGATCCAAATATGTAGATCTTTTAGTTTGTATTTAAAATGATGACTCCGGTTGTTGAAAGAAATATAAAGATTCCATTTGTATATTTTCCCTGTTCATTGTGATTAAATTTGTTCTCAGTCATTACTCTTTTTTCTGTGTTGCTGTTTTGTTTCTTGTTTACTTGATCCTTTTATTTTCCAACTGCACAGAGGAAACAAAGTAACAAGAAACATAATCACTTCCATTTATGCAGGAAGACTATTTTCATACTGCTTAGGTTTTATTCTACTGCAAGTGAATTTCACAACACATCCATCTTCCATGCCATATCATGCTCTGTCAAATTACATCTTAGGACAGAGAAGCAGGCAGACACTCATAATACATCCATCATCCATGCCATATCATGCCATGACAAATTTCTTGGGACAGACAGACACATGAAATGTGTGCATGCCTAAAAATATGCTACTAGAATTACATAGCCTCATAGAAACTGTTCTAAGCTGGACAGACGTGAGATACGACACACAAACACCCATAACTGTCTGTTAAATCTTTGTAATATTGCAATTCTATCAGATTTGAGACTGATGAGAGGAACACTGTCCAGTATTTATTGTGATGTATTAGGCAGAACCCTGACACAGCGTACTAATCTGGAGAGGCTTACGATATGCTACACCTATCCAATATAAAACTGCACAGTACAAAACAATTTTGCCAGGATACAAATATGACAAATTGGTACAAGTACATAGATAATATTTTTTCCCAAGAAATGCATATATAAATATTATTACCATATAAACAAAATTTTAACAATATGATTAATCAATTATCTAGGTATAAAACCTAGTATTTATGTTAAAATTATTCTAGTGCAGAGTAAAAAAGCTCAGTAAGGTCACATCTAGACTATATGACTTACAAAAATCTAGACTATATGACTTACAAAGTGTACGTAAGCCACATTACAACTGGTAATATACAAATGGGCAAAAACAAATGGCAAATAATCGCAATGATTTTATTCTATATAGAAATGAGTTGTTGTGTGGTTTATATATCGGTGGAAGTTATCTCCCCAAATAAAAGGCTCGACTTGAGTCCTCAGTTTTTTGGCAGCATTTGTAACCTAAGAGAGATAACTGCTACATTGAACATGCTGTTTTAGAAACAATCTTCTGCATAGCCAACAATAGCAGCTAAGAGATTCTTATGTTCAAAACATATGTTTCTTTCAGGTTTATGTGGCAATAAATTCATTACATGTTAGTTTACTGGGATGTCTTGAATGTATGACCATCTTGAATTCCATATACACTGAGCTAAAGACAGTCATAACATTTCATACACCTTTGGATACTTGTCTACAGGTAGGGTAATGAATCATTTATTATCCCCCCAAAACACAAGGCCTTGATTCTAAACAACCAAGACTTCTCTCGCCACAATGAATATGTTGCTTTCAATTGTTGAATACTTGGTCACATTTGTCACAAAGGTAACTGTATCATAGAAATCCTGTGATATTGTAATAGCCTCTAATAGCCTCCAAATGATGTTGGTGATGATAGACGCGAATGTATTTTCCGCCTGGAAGATGTGGTCCTCAAAAATGGAGATATACACAAATTACTTTAGAGTAAACTTTTAAGGTATATCAAGGGGTTAGCACTTCTTAAATTTTCTGTATTTCAAAAGGTTTACACGCGGTCTCTTTCGAACTCCTAGCTTATGTCAAAAGGATTTCTTCTTTTATCTGTTGTTCGGCTATGCTTTATTGCCTAATTCTTTTCTATAATCGCTTCCATTCTGGTCTATCGGTTTTCTCTAGCCAAGACAATAGCGCTAACTAAACACAGATGATCATGGTCGTTGTCGATGTTCACGATACTAATTTTGGTAAATCGAGAGTTGATCCACAGTTAAGACATTTTCGTGTTCTCCGCTGCCCGAAGGAGATGAAAAGTGTGTCATATGGAGTTTGGTTTTTCCATTGTTCATGTGAAACCCATCGTTCGATTGTTGAACGTGTTATATTTTGTCCAAGATTTTGGAAGATATTAATTTAGCAGGTGTACTAAATTCACTCCAGACACAAAATTTCAAACTGTTGTGAGTATTAGAAAGTCTCAACCAATCTTGATCTTCAGCTTGGCATTGGCGTTTCATTTCATCTAACATAGACTCCAATGCGTCAGTAATAAATGCAGAAGCTTTCTTTGCAGGAATCTAGGAGTTTAACTCTTTAAATTTGACCGCGTAAGTGAAAGCGGTAGTTCTAAATTTTCTGGAAGTCACCTTGTGAGTGGCTTGAATATAAAAATAAATCTCAGGGTCTACGGAACAATTTTCTTTCTTCAACGATCTTGACTTCCTCGGTCTTGAAAGGATGTTAATGAATGTGTTAGTAATGTATAAGGAGCAATCATTTCGTTTTGCAAAATAGCTAAGGTATACTGCTACCAAAACTTCACTGATGCTATTAGGTGACACAGGACGTTGTCGCTTTGTTTCTAGTTTCCAATGCAATATATATCCCATACGTAAGTGGATACTATCATTCAGCTCCACATTCCACTTGTGAAGATGGAAGTTCAACCCAAGACTCAAAATCTCACTTCGGGTCAGAGATTTTCAGAGAGTGATTCGAAAATACACGTTCATGAAGAACTATGGGGAGAATCAAGACTATTCCTCTTGAGAGAAAATTGAAGATACCTGTTATGTCTGTAAAGAGCAAGTACTCTGGGAATGTCCAAAACATTAAAGAATAGGAACCTCTAAGAAAGTGAAAACAGATCCAGATAGAAATGTGAGAGAAGAGAAAAAGGAGAAAATTTCAGAAACAGAAAAACCCATTCCAGTGAAGAAATTCAAGCAAGATAAGCTGACGAAACAATGGAAGAAATCATTCCACTCAAGCAATTCAATCCTAAAACGTAAATGGACTTTGGTAAAATTATGTATTTAAAATTTTATTGTAATTCTGATTCACGAGAATATAACAAACGTAAGTATGTCAATGTCTTCATTTGCTTTTTTTTATTCATGAGATATAGACACACACACATTTTTGTTGGAGAGAGAGAGAGAGTGTGTTTGTGTTTGTTTTATGCTATTTTTTTTATCCCTTTCTTTGTTGATTTGGCATTAGTGAGTAGTATTTCTTTTCGGAGAAATACAGGTGGCCCTGAAAATAGATATCACAAGGGTTTCTTTTGTTCTATATACCATAACAGGAATATTTTCTCAAGCTATTTTAGAGCTGACAATATCTTTTATAAAACCCTAGCTCCCTCTTCCTACCCACCCTCGAAAATTAAATGGTCGGTCCCTTGCTTCATTCTGCTCACCGCTCATATTTTTAACTTTTTGGTTTTGTACCAAAGTCTGATCTCCTTTTCGCCTTTGTAAGAAACCTCTAGCCCATTCTTCTGTTTCTATTTAAAATAATCATATTCTGGTGGGAGAGGGAGGTACCGGCAACAATTTCTACGATGATAAGAAATCGCAGAGAATCAAATCCAAATTGAAGTCATTATAGGTGGTATAATACTAGCTACCATAGCAGTAGTAGCACCGTTCACTCTGGTGGAAGCATTTACTGCAGGCTCATCCAAACACAAAGTCTTCATATTCAGTTCAGCCTAATGTACTGTACTTGCACTGTTCCGCACTTGCTTGTGAATGGTACAAGCTCTCTAGGGTGTGTGTATTGTTATGTATATTGAATTTATAATATGTGTCAATGAGTAAAGTTGTACTTTAGTCATTTTATAAACAACATATTTACTGCATTTGAGTTCAAGGTCAGTCTTGTTTACATAGCATTTAACAATTAGATTGGAATTTCCCATATCTTGATGTGAGAAAAGTCAGGTACGCACCGGGAATTTCCATTAGAGTTACTAATAATCTAGAATATTCTGTCATGGGACTTATCCTTATATTTATACAGGTTTGGTAAACAAGATTTAATTCCTATACTAAATGTCATATTATTAAGATCAGTCTATTAAGGATTTTATTTTAGTAATCAGATGCTACATTTGTGAAGATCAAAGCAAATTCAGAGAGAGGAATTATTTATTTGAAATATTCATTGGGATTACTAAAGTGCTCATTCTCATTTTGGATTAATACTTGACTTTGGGATTTACGTGAATTCATTCAAGGATATTTTGAATTATATCATTCATGCATACCTTGACATTCAAGACTACTGACACATCAGAACATTCAAGGCTACTAGCACATCAGAACACTCAAGGCTACTGGAATTTATTTGGAACATTCTATATTTTGGACTTGTGATACCGAAAGTGACGTCACAGAATCACTTGCGTTCAAATTGGTAGATATAACACCATGGTTGAAATTTTTTCCTTGCGTTCTGATTGGTGGAGACTCAAATGCATTTTAAATCCGTAGCCAGTCTATGAAAGGAGGTGCATTCACCCATTAAGACATCAGTTGTCAAATCAAACCAAGAGGTGTACAAGCGTAGAATCCTGCACAATTAATTCCACCATGATGTTTGAGCCGGAGTACCTGATATATGTGAAGTCAACAAGGCCAATCACACGCATCACTGACACTACCCTATGGAAAGGTAGAGTCTACGTGGCAAGGCAAGGTACTTAAAGAGAGTGCTGATGTACTGACTGATGGTTAGGAGAAGCTTAAGAAGAAGAAAGGTGAAGAGCTGTGGTGCATGTTAACAATCTCTTGTTAGACCAAAACGGCCTTTTTAGGGCAACCCAGATCTCTCAAAAACAAAGAAGCTTCTCAGTGATTGCCAAATATGATGTGCTTTGTGTTTTATGTGTTTGTTGGTTTGTCTATTTATTGGCTGTGTTTATTTTCAACTGAAAAACTAAAACCCCAACCCTGCTCTGTCTTTTCATGCGTGATAGTATACATGTATGAGTGATATAAAGTATGTGCGTGTGTGAACATTCTTACCCCTTTTCCACCCTTTCACCCCACTAAGGGGACAGTGGTTGTAGGAATTAAGGGCTTTTGGTTTTGTTGATATGGATTCCAGATGTAGTAGGGTTATAGGTTTGTAGGGTTTTAGTTTTGATTATAGGGGTTTGGTTTCTATTTAAACCCCTTACAGTACATCCTACCCTTACACGTCTATTAGTTGGTGTGTTAGTCAGTAAGTGCGGGTGTTGATCAGTATATGCGGACGATGGTCAGTAGATGTGGGTGCTGGTGGGTAGTGTGAGTGCTGGTGAGTTACATTTGTGTTTAAGCCAGAAGGTGTCCCCTCACACTATGTTTCAGCCAGAAGGTGTCTCCGTATGCCCATGCAAACCCATTCTGTTCATTATATGGACTTATTTAATATTAACATTCCTCTTGAGGCTATACCGTCCCACCTTGTTCATCGTATGGACGCTTTTCCTCCATACCATTGTTTTGAGGTCATACCAACCCACCCTATTCATCCTATGGATCATTTTGACATTCCACTTGCAACCATACATGCCTCAATGTTAAATCAATTTACTTTTAAGCATGGAATTCCCAATGAGACCATAAGGACCAATATTTTAATGGCGGCCGTAATGTCAATTCCCATTCAAGCCATATAGAGATAAATGATCCTATATCAATCGTTCTTACTACTAATTTGTATGCCCCACCATTTGTCATGTGTCTTTTCGAGTATAGTTTGGCAGTATCCGAGTTTAATAATTTTTTTTAATTGTCTTCTTTACAATTAGCATGAAGCAAATGTTTCGTTTCCAAACTTCGAAGCTGTTTTAGCTTCAAAAAGGTGAAACAACTCCCACTACACAAACACCACCTGCAGGACAAATATATAAGTGGGTTTCATTGATACAAGATTAAGTAGACGATACCACCATAAAAAGCATGATCAGTAGATGAAGAATAATACGTCACGATAATTATGAAAACAGGTATACTTGAGAACATGGCAACCTGTAGTAACTGGATGGTAAATGGAAGTCGCCGTGAAGTAACAGAAATAGATACAAACATCGATCACCCGGGGATTTTATGCTTGGGTTCTTAAGAATTTCTTGTTGCGGTCATTGCTAGTAAATTCAAACAAAAATACTCAATAGGGGAAATTTAAAACACTGAACTAATGGACAACAAAAATTATCTTTACGTGCTCAGATGTTTACAGAAAACACATAAGAACCGTTTTTTTTCTTTAAATCCTATTAAAGAACACAAATATTATCATATAACCTATGTAGGCAAACCTAGGCTCAACGGATAGTGATGCTAACCACAGCACTACAGAAACTACATACGTATTATGGGTGCAGATAATGAGAAACTTCTCTACTGGCCACTGCTGTGTAAACTGTTTCGAAAGGTTGCTTTTCAGAAGCAAAGTTAATACAACAAAACAACAACAACAACAAGAAAAAAAAAACAAGTAAAAAACAAAAAACAATTTTTTTTCTTATGTCACTATGACTTTAAACTTTTACCTATTGGATCCAAACTCACTAGTTGTCTTTCTTTCCTCAAGATCATCCAATATACTAAGTTTAGTCAAGTTTTTGAAGTGGAGCTCAAGTTATTGTGCGGAAACTCTTTTTAAATTTTTAGTATTTGTGACTTTGACCTATTGACCTAAAATATTATAGGTGTCGTTTCCCAAAAGAAGCAAGCAATATATAAGTTTTGCTTAAAATATGTGGTGTAGAAGTAAAATTATTATGCGGAAAGAATTTTTATATTTTTAATCACGGTGACCTTCATCATAGACCAACGAACAAAAAATCAATAGGTGTCTTACATGCTTCAAGCGCAAGTCATCCATAAATGTTGGTAAATAAGGCCACAAAGCAAAGGAAAATACCAACATTTCTTTCACTTCTTTATGAATGGAAATGTAATTATTATCTCGAAATTCTCGTGAAATATGCCAACTACTTCAGCTAAAATTCAAGTTAAAAACTGTCCTGTCATGCAAAACTTTGCTGCTTGGTAGACAATCATACACTTTCTTATCTTGCTTTAAACGTTTTGGTCTTGAAATAAAATCTCGAAATAAAACACCGATAAAGGTGAATATGGTAAAAATTTTATTAAAATTCATCGTCGTTAAAAAGTGTATTCAGGTAGTGCTCTGATAAAAAGAAAAATCATTGACAAAATATGAACACTTTGTCATTTAAATTTTGTTCTATTACTAAATTTTTTTAAGATACAATTTTCTCCAACTTATATTATCCAAAGTGTAGTCATTGGTAGCTCATATATAAAATAACATTTCAAAAATAAATTATAACATATTTGAAATTCCCAATCAATTGAATTTTTGAAGTTGCTTATCTAAATCTGATTAAAACGAAAGGAGCAAACTTGACGGTAAATTTAGTCTTAAGAGAAATAAATAAAATCGACAGAAATGCAGTGTTTTTACGATTATAATTATCCAACAGGTTTTATATATTACACTGCGTCATTCTTAATTATTGTGGAATTAAGCTTTAGAAAATGGCCATTGAACCTACATACAAAATAATAAAATATTAATTGCAAAAGCCTATCATTAGCACTGAATTGTAGAGTAAGATTTCTATATCCTTTTTTTCGCAATTTATCAGACCTTCGATTAAAATTGATGAACATTTTTACCGTGTGTTTCAACTCTCTTTCTTTATCCTTAACACTAAACCCGATGCTGTGAAGCATTAATTTCCATGTTGTTTCGAATTTTGTCTGGAGATTCTTTAACCGTAATCAGAACTGTCTCTCCACGGAACCAAGCAATATTGAGTCTAAAGAAAAGTATATGGCGAATACAGACCGTAAATATATGGTAATATGGTGCTTGTTTTCCAAAGGAAAACTACTGTTTTAAGCTTGTTCTCGTGCTATTACAAAGATCTAAATACATCTTTTCTTTAGCAGATTGAAAGCGTTGAATCGTGACTTTTCGAGAGGAATAATTTAAACATTTCAAAACTTCTTGTCTTAAAAACATGGATGATAGGGTAATTTCTCCATTGCTTACAAAAGATTCACTCAGAATATTGCCCTCATTTCATCACATAAGGAGTAACAGACTTTGATCATACATAAGCTTTAGTCCTATTTATAATTACATGTAGCATGTCTCTTAAACGTAGAACTATGAACATTGAATGGTTTGTAGGAGAAATACGGTAAAACCAATTTGATAGAAATTATAATAATCTGTGGTTGACCACTTGTGAACTGACATCATAACCTGCTGTGGTCTAGACTGTCTACAGCAAACTTGTGACTAACTCGATCTGAAAGGACAAAAATAATATTCGAATACAGAGTTTAAACTATTTAGTAAATTTTTGCTGCTATAAAACAATTTTCAATGCAAGCATCATCACCACGCTACTTTATCTGCAAATGCTTCTGGAAAAAAAATTCTCTAAACACCAATGCTCGAAAATATTTTACCTCTTTACAATAAGTACGAGAATATATATATATATATATATATATATATATATATATATATATATATATATATATATATATATATATATATATACATACATACATACATACATACATACATACATAGTAGATAGATAGATAGCTATGTGTGTTCTATGAACAAATTTAAACTTAGTCATATTCGAAAATCATTTCACGACCTATCTACAAATGTTTATATGAAGATAACCCCATATGCATGCATACAATTAATTATCTATTAACTTGATTTTTTGCACAAAGTTCACAAAATGGTGGGATTTTAGTGTTTGTGAAATTAAATAATCTGCTATTTATTTAATGTCTTAAAAGTAGTTGGTGTCATTAATCTATCTTTAATATTGTTTTCGATTTTCAAATCTCAGGGACAAAATTAAAACAGCCTTAAGATAGAATGCAAATAAATGTTTTTTTATCATAAATGATAAAGATTTGTCTGATAAGGATAGATGCAAGAACACTCAAACACTTCTGACATACTGTTATATACAAGTATATCACACATCTGTTCATCTTCTGTGAAAAAAGCAACTTAGTATATTTAATATTTACTTTGGTCATTTTGTAAACGATTCTAAACAAGGAAAATATATATTAAATAACAAGGAAATTAGGCGACATTCTACTCTACGTGTAAATAAACGAGCCTGAACTGCATATTTGGAATAGTTAAGTTCTTTTTGTGCAACGTTTTTACAGTAACTTTAGAATGAAGAGTTAGAGTTATTCACAGTGTGAGGTGTTAGGGATATCGCACAGTTATGGACCACTACTGTTGAATTCACAGATTAATTGTAGTCATTGGTGTTAGGGATATCACACTGTTATGGACCACTACTGTTGAATTAACAGATTAGTTGTAGTCATTGGTTTTAGGGATATCTCGTTTAGTTTATGGACCTCTACTGTTGAATTCACAGATTACTTGTAGTCATTGGTGTTAGGGATATTGCACAGTCATGGACCGCTACTGTTGAATTCACAGATTACTTGTAGTCATTGGTGTTAGGGATATCACACAGTTATAGACCATTACTGTTGAATTCGGATATTACTTGTAGTCATTGGGAGTAGGGATATCGCACTTAGTTTATGGACAACAGGTACTGAATTCATAGATTACTTGAAGTTATTGGTGTTAGGGATATCACACTTCTTTTAGGGCCCACAACCGTTTAATTCACAGGTTACTTTGAGTTGTTGGTGTTAGGAATATCACACTTCGTTTACGGCCCACGACTGTTGAATTCACAGATTACTTGCAGTTATTTGTGTTTCCCGATGAATTGATATGTGCAATGTCTAATGGTAATCCAAAGAATGTAACGTGCAATATTTCACTTCAAAGATACTAATTAATAGAGGCTATATACATTCAACTCTCGTTACAACGAAAAGTTCGTTTATACCTTTTTTGTCGTAGGAACGAATCTATCATTGCAAATATCATGTCTTAGTTTATAGGAGTTTTATCGCCCTTGTCTTATCGTTGTCCAACCGGTATGCAGAAGAGACACTGTCTCAGAAATGTAAAATATATTATTCGTATCTAATATTAATTATCTTTTGTTTTTGTTTTGTTTGTTGCTTGATTGTTTTTGTTGTTGCTTTTTTATTGAAATCTTATACATATTTTATTAGTTTTGTAACATGTGGCACTTACATTAGAAGTAATGTAAGGGAGCAGCAATGTTATAGGATCGTTTAAGGGATACATACATACATACATACATACATACATACATACATACATACATACATACATACATATATAATATGTATATATATATATATATATATATAACCTTAAAAACAGCAACTTTTTTTCTTTCCTTTTAATGTTTCATTTTTCGCAATGCAATTGGTAAGGAATATCATATTCTCTCTCTCTCTCTCTCTCTCTCTCTCTCTCTCTCTCTCTCTCTCTCTCTCTCAATTATCTAGTGAGATAGCTCCATTGTCTATATTTGGTTATGGAAGTAGTGCAAGAGAAACCTTTTAATATGGTAAATATTTCCTAACTTCGCAATTGTATTGTTCCTACTGGTATTGGTCGAGAATGTTAAAATATGGTATTTTTATTTTTGCGTGGAAATAAATTGATGTCATGCTATCTACTGACGCATTCCCAGTATACGTTAAATCCCAAAGAATTAAAATGCCCTTTTTAAAGAACGGTATGCAAAGGAAATGTACGTATTTGTTTATGGGAAATCGCTGACAGCGCTGCAAGCTGAATATTCTATTATAAATATAAAATGTACCAATGTACACGTTTATTATAATTTTTCTGTCGGAACCCGAATATTCCGTTGTACTAAATGTCTCTGTAATACGAGTTGGCTGTTGATGCTATATAGGAATTTATCTGATATTGTTTTCTATTATTTATATTTATGATATGCAAACATAGAACATCTCTCTGGTTCTAAACTTTGCATACTGATAATGTTTCTCCTCCTCACATCCTGCTACCACCTCTTTATAGCTAAGAAGCACTAAATACGGCTCTGTACGGAACGAGATCTAGGTATTCTTGCGAGTTCCCGTTGATAGTGTATGCCGTGTAACCCCTGAGGAGTCGCTCCCTCCTGTGCTGTTTGTTCTGCCTGGGGTATTCCTGAAGAAAGAAGAAGAACGTATTCACTATGTGTGCATTTTTTATCAGATAATTCTATGATCTGAATGGGTTTAGTTATTTTACAGTAAGCATGCCAGGAAACGTTCATTTAAATTGTTCACTTTAAAGCATTGCAGAATGTTGCATGCTCCATTTAGCAGACACCCTCCCCTTACCAAGGGATATTTGAAGGAACCGATCCTGATTTTGGGTTTTAGAAATACGTGTTTGTCAATCGTGTTTATGACCTGAATAACACAAAATAAGCCAGTAGTATCAAGGCTCAGACTCCCCTGAACAGGACAAAATTAGCCAGTAATATAAAGGTCCAGACTCCCTAAAACAAGACAAATTAGTCTGTAATATAAAGCCCCAGACTCCCCTGAACAAGACAAATTAGCCTATAATATAAAGGCCCAGACTCCCCTGAACAAGACAAATTAGCCTATAATATAAAGGCCCAGACTCCCCTGAACAAGACAAATTAGCCTATAATATAAAGGCCCAGACTCCCCTGAACAAGACAAATTAGCCTATAATATAAAGGCCCAGACTCCCTTGAACAAGACAAATCAGCCTATAATATAAAGGCCCAGACTCCCCTGAACAAGACAAATTAGCCTATAATATAAAGGCCCAGACTCCCCTGAACAAGACAAATTAGCCTATAATATAAAGGCCCAGACTCCCCTGAACAAGACAAATCAGCCTATAATATAAAGGCCCAGACTCCCCTGAACAAGACAAATCAGCCTATAATATAAAGGCCCAGACTCCCCTGAACAAGACAAATTAGCCTATAATATAAAGGCCCAGACTCCCCTGAACAAGACAAATTAGCCAGTAATATAAAGGTCCAGACTCCCCTGAACAAGACAAATTAGCCTATAATATAAAGCCCCAGACTCCCCTGAACAAGACAAATCAGCCTATAATATAAAGCCCCAGACTCCCCTGAACAAGACAAATTAGCCTATAATATAAAGGCCCAGACTCCCCTGAACAAGACAAATTAGCCTATAATATAAAGGCCCAGACTCCCCTGAACAAGACAAATCAGCCTATAATATAAATGCCCAGACTCCCCTGAACAAGACAAATTAGCCTATAATATAAAGGCCCAGACTCCCCTGAACAAGACAAATTAGCCTATAATATAAAGCCCCAGACTCCCCTGAACAAGACAAATTAGCCAGTAATATAAAGGTCCAGACTCCCCTGAACAAGACAAATTAGCCTATAATATAAAGCCCCAGACTCCCCTGAACAAGACAAATCAGCCTATAATATAAAGCCCCAGACTCCCCTGAACAAGACAAATTAGCCTATAATATAAAGGCCCAGACTCCCCTGAACAAGACAAATCAGCCTATAATATAAAGCCCCAGACTCCCCTGAACAAGACAAATCAGCCTATAATATAAAGCCCCAGACTCCCCTGAACAAGACAAATCAGCCTATAATATAAAGCCCCAGACTCCCCTGAACAAGACAAATTAGCCTATGAACAAGACAAATCAGCCTATAATATAAAGCCCCAGACTCCCCTGAACAAGACAAATCAGCCTATAATATAAAGCCCCAGACTCCCCTGAACAAGACAAATCAGCCTATAATATAAAGCCCCAGACTCCCCTGAACAAGACAAATCAGCCTATAATATAAAGCCCCAGACTCCCCTGAACAAGACAAATTAGCCTATAATATAAAGCCCCAGACTCTCCTGAACAAGACAAATTAGCCTATAATATAAAGGCCCAGACTCCCCTGAACAAGACAAATTAGCCTATAATATAAAGGCCCAGACTCCAGTATAAAAGGGGAATGCATTCCATCGAGGCTCGTGATGAAATTAGCTGCCACCTAGCAAAGTAAAGAAAAATGCTTCTCATCGGGTTATGATTGGTTGGTTGGCATGAGAAACTATTTAAAACAGTGATTGACAGGTAAAGTATGTCACATGATATGATCACATATCCGTATCAATTGGCTGTAGTTGGAGGCCAATTATTCTGCAACTCCCTGAACAATGAATCAGTCAATTGGTGTTTGATATTTCCCATCTTGCTTGGTAGCTATAGATCTAAGTTTCACATAAATGATGACTCAAACTGCATGTGTAACAGTATATAATTATGCTACCAAACCTATCTAGTCAACCAGCCGATTTAAAATCTTGGTCTAAGGAGCAAAGTTAGAAATAATATTTAACGTCTTTAATTATTTTTATTATTTACGTCCCAGAATTGACATATGGGCATATATAATAAAGGCATTCACAATGAGTTGAAAATTAGGCATGCTTCCGTGGCCAGCAATGGCAATTCCCTCTTGTATTTTTATTATATGTCCCCCACCCCACTCCCACCTGATTCCATCTTCCCCCAGTCCGGTTAAAAACCCATTACGCATCTCATGTGTTTTCATCCTACTAGTGTATGTAACAAGTTCGGTCAAAAATATTTGAACGTCATAGTAATTGCAAGTTTTGATATATGTCATTGGTCCCCTCCCAGGGACCACAGGACAGAGCCCTAAATAGTCTACCATTCTCACAGATGGATACCACATGGACAACCTACGTACCCAGATCGGCAAATTTCCACCCAGCGGATTAGGAGATGTTGATACCGGCAAACGGACGGACAGAAGGAGGGTATCAAACTATTATCTCGCTAATGCGTGGTGAAAGTAAATGGTATGGTACAGAGAAGATACTTTACTGCCGTTCACTATTAGTGAGATGGTAACAAAAAATGTAATTAGATATGCGATATGGCAAATACATCATATTCAGCTTTCAAAGACAGCTTCCCCATGAATTTGAACAGAGAGTAGATCATATTGCTTACACAATTTTTGGACCATTCCCTTGTTCATTAACTTAATTCAGCAACCTAATTAGAGTATGTTATCTTCCTCGCGGAAAGCCTGCATTCTAATCTCAAACAGACTTAATAATTCGTTTTGATCTCTCCAAAATATTCGGGAAAACAGATTACATCAATATTTTCTCAAATAAGCAAATGAAAAGAAAAGGTACGTACATTAATTAAAAAGTCCCACATTAAACGTTATCACTCCTAGAGATTCTTTTAAAATTACCATGCATAGGACGAATAAACTAGTAGGAAGCATACGTGTACATTCATGTTCTTCCTGGAGGTCAGCTGCAACACAACAATTATGACTTGGCTCCAACGTTTACACTCATGACAACCTTGCTTGGACTCCGAATAAAATGCAGAATATGTTCAATGATTACATAGCATGCCTCTTCGAAGTTTTTAGTAGTCTCCAGCAGCCATTGTAAATATTAATTATCACGCAGAAAAATAAATACATTGTAAGGTGATATTGACAATGAATTGTTGGCTTCTCAGACAATGTACAAACGACATGAAAAAATAAAAAATAAAATTCTTTTCTATACCAAAGGTTAGAGGTAATATAATGAGTTGATACAACCAGAATTAATATATTTTTCTTTGATTTTCAAAATTTTATTTTTAACATCAGCTATAGAAGCCATTACTATTGTCTACGCCTAGAAGCCAGATTTTGCTGAGTGAAAGTCACAGGGTTTGAGTAACCTTTGAGTAACAACCATTATGAGCAGTTATTATAAGCATAGTTTATGCACCAGTAATTACCTTGATTAATTCTACAGCTAAGGCTTCACGTGAAATGTGTGCATCCTACTCATCTAATTCATAAACTCATTCACATATGCAATACACAGTTAATATATTGATGGTAACCCATCACAATCCACATATAATTTTTAATATGAGAAGTTTGTTATTGAATAAACATATTTATTCCTTCATCCAACTGCACTTGTCAGAAAGAGCCTACGGTATATGTTAGAATGTATATAGCATGGACAAATTTATGTAGTCATGGGCTAAATACAAATACCTAACATATGTTAGTAAAACATAAAATGTTGGTCACAGTGACCTCTTTTGGTTGTAACGGTGTATTACTGCAATTATTTATCCAGGTCTCAAGTTTCAGGATTCCAACATAAACAGCACACACATAAAGAAGTATAAGTCACACATACCTATTTTCGCAATAAGAGTGTAGTATTTATCAAGATGGATCTCCTCGATAATGTTAATGATTCTAGGTAGGATATTACGCACAGAGCATGCCAAAAGCTTACGAAATCATGTGTTAAACACAAAAGTTTAACCAAAACCAGTTAAAGATGAAATTTAAGTGACGATAAGCCTCTTTTGTTGTAAGGGTGTTTTACGAATGGAGATGGATACCATCGTCAATTTCACGATACCAGCATGAACAGTGCCTCAGAAATTAACATCAAATACAAAACTTAATCCTAGGTAATGAAGCGTAAATTATATTAATATATTCAAATCAGATTTATACAAATATAGCCTTCTTGATACAACAGATTGGAAGTAAATTTGAGAAATTGCCAAGCACCACCTACCCATCAACAGTTTTCATCAAATGTTATTTAAAATTTTCGCTGCCATATCGTAAGTCGACAACGTGTGAATCATTAAGAAATCACATTTGAGAATGAGCATGGTTTAAACATCGCTAGGTCAGCTTGTCTAAATTTGAATTAACATGGTTTACTGGTGGTCTGACACCTTGGTAAATTTCACTGTATAATATGTACAAATTCAAATCGTTATAACTAAGATATGTTTTGTTCAATTTTTTTTTAACGCTTGCTATGAACTGAAATATATTCTTAAAAAGGTGATACATTTTCAAAACAAAATCTTTAATAATTCTAGGTTGGCGTGTCTTATAATAAATATAATTTTCAATTTGATGTAAAAATAGTTAGCTTTTGGGCCAATGATATAAAGTGTCCACTCTCACTAAATATCATTAGTATGCATATATGCACACGTCTCCTCTCCATCTCGTTCGGAAGAATGATCCAACACTTGGACGTCTCTTGGCAGGGGCATTAGTGGCTTATCACCAACTCTTGGATCCAGATTTTGCTGATCGTACGTCTAAAATGTAATGAGAGAGAGAGAGAGAGAGAGAGAGAGAGAGAGAGAGAGAGAGAGAGAGAGAAGAAAAAACTAAACAACAGGTGATACAGACTTAACACAAGACAAAGATACTAAAATGATCCTCTTAGGCAAATCCCAACGCTTTTAATTACATGCCCATATCCACCCTCCACCACTGACCCCATCCTCTTCCAGACAGTGTCCAGTGGCCGTAACCCTGAATCAGTTATATTTATTACGTGTCCTTTTACTATAGTTCGTTCCGAACAGCATTGTGAATGATATCCGTGTCTGTTTCTCGTTATATTTTCATGTCAGCGTCTCGAAATGTAGCTGAAATTACCTAATTCGTTTCACGCACAAATGATTTAAACATAATTCGTATCGACATACAACGGAACACCATTCATTTCATACATGCATAGAATAAGTGGTATGTGTACATGTAATCCGCTATGTTCGTCATGAGTAGTGGAAGAGTCCATTTTGATGCAACCTTGAGCCTTTTGGGAACTGTCGCGTGCTACAGTTAAACAGACATCGTCTGCATCTTCTATTAGTTTTATTTAATCTGCATTCTAATGTCACTTAAAATGTCAACAACAACAAAACCAACAAAAAGAAAATTACCTAAAAATGAATGTAATCAACCTCTGAATATCAAGAAATGTAGTAAGTAACTGTGGATAATAATAATAATAATAATAATAATAATAATAATAATAATAATAAGAAGAAGAATGAGAATAAAAATGAAATTTTCCAGCTGATCTATTTCACTTGTTGCAAGTGATATCTTAAACGAATGTTGAATAGCCTAACTTAAGTGTATTTATTTGTGATTTTTGAAAAGGTAAATCATTTATTTATTTATTTGAATTCATATATTTATTTTCAACATCCATTTTTAAGTGTCCAAATAACTTACATCAGTCCTATATCCACTTTCTTTTTATCACACAAGTCCATGGTTGTCTTTATTTATAAAGTATATGTCAATAATAAATTCAATTTCTTTTTTAAGCAAGGTAAAGCATTATTTTTTTTAAGACACGGAAGAAAAACATTGTGCCACCTATTTTAATTGTAAATAAACCTGTACCTTAATTGGAGAATTATGTACCTCATGCACCTACCAGATCTTTGATAAAAAAAATTTCCATTTGTACATTGTTTTCGTTTTAAATTTAACATACTTACATAAGTTTGGCTATAAATACACGTAGTATGAATTGGGAAATGGTATGGACAAAAATCCATGTTATACGAAAGGGAAAAATATATTGTCTTGAGGGGGAAAAGCTAAAAGTATTTTTTGGCAAAGTAAAAATGATTGGTACTGTGAGAGAGAGAGAGAGAGGGTTCTATGGTTAAACATTTTATTCTAATTGTTGTGCCTGTAATGTATGCATAAGACATGAACATTAAATTGAAACTGTTTATATAATATATTATTTTCATTTCTTGAGAGAACAGATAATTGCGGAAATACATATAAAGAAGATTATACAATTATTTCTAAATGGCAAGGTGTAACTGAAATGATTATATATAACATTTCTGAAGTGTTTTGAACTTACTGTGAAACCTGAATTATTAAAATAATCAATATGCATCTATTAAACATTGCAATACAGACTGGTGTAGAGCATAAACTACATCCAGTAATCATACAGTTGAAAAGAAATGCAATTGTGTAACTCTTGCAAATTTGCAATATTGAATTTCAAACAATATTATATTTATTTACATTACGTAAGTGATTTTGTATTCAATAATGATTTTTCTGTATCCACACACATTATAAAATAGTGTGAGACTATTGTTTTCACTTTTATTCATACATCTGCCATAAGTCTCATTATCTATTGTACATGCCTTATGGCTATATTTCAATAAAATCAACAACAAACAAAAACTTATCTTTTTAATCCCATCTTAATATAGCACGCTACCAGACTTACCAAGCAATGATTAGATATAGTTTATTATATACTTTATACACAATTCACAATTTTAAATTTAGAACACAAGTATATATATATATATATATATATATATATATATATATATATATATATATATATATATATATATATATATATATATATTCCTTACAACATAATGTATTTTAAATACAAATATTTATTATATATAGTTTATGGGTAATTTATGATAATTTATGATAATTTGATTAACTATATATAATTAAAATATGTTGGAGTTGAAACATACATAGAAGGGTTAGGTCAGAAATAAACCCAATTAACATGCAGCCTAAAAGCTAAGTTTTCTAACAAGACAATAACACAATTTCCAGTTTAATAATGATAGTACTATATTTCTTCCAAATTTTCAGAAACAGTTATTAAATGGCATATTGTCTGTCATCCACCTATTGTGACAGTTTTCTATTGCTACTCCAGGTATAGTTGGTTGAAAGTGAAAAAGAGTTCAGACTGGATGTCCAACTTGGTCATTTCATGATTTCCAAAAATCTGTTCTTGGCTAGTAGAGTGCCATTCTCTTTGAATTCTTATAATGCTGAAGGGAACTGCAACAGTTTTTACAACAACTTTTTGATATATGGTAGGTTTATAAATGCACAATATTGTTTTCAAAACATGTAACCTGCACTGCTTACAGACCATGGAGAGTATATAAAATTTATTACACTTCATACATGTCTGTATTTATACATACCACAACATAGCCACCCCATTTTTTGCATGTTTCCAAGTGTAGGTTACTTGAAGATGAGAAACTATTGATATGTGGAAAAAAACAAATATTATATATTACATAACATCACATCACAAGTTAAATTAGCAATTGTAAAAATGATATGTGTTAAAATTTAAACAAAACTAACACGATTTTGAACCATTCTTCTGGTAAAAGATGTACTTATGATAATGCTCATTTTCTTTGAGCATGAAAAGAAAGGGAAAATAATGTATAAGAACAATTCTATGAAGACTTTGTAATTATTGGGACTGGGAGGGAAACAAAATCAACAATTGCTCTTTTGACCGCCTTTTTTTTTTGGGTGGGGGTGGGGAAGAAGAAGCAAATGTCATTTAATCTTTATGTCCAAAAATAACATTCAAACTTTAATTAGACTTCAATAGTGGAAACAAGCTCATCCAAACAGATGCAAGATGACCTCTTTAATATGTGCTGATCATTTATTTCAACATAGATTTTGATGAACTAAGCTTATATTCAAATTTGAGTTCAATAGCAATATTTTATTCAAAACCAATATACATACATGATTCTGCCATTTTCACATTTTTTGGCATGTGCTTTTGTGACAACACCGTCTTCAAACAGCTAAATTTCATGTGCTTTTTAGCACAGTCAAATCTTGGGTTAAAATCATAACCATGACAGTCTTTTGGTACAAAATTACAACTACCAGCATATTACATATGTACACCCTCACTGAATGTCAACCACTCTTCTTAGTACCTAGGGAACAATTTTGGAGTGAGTTTCATAATACCCATCTCCAAGGGAGGGGTTGAGGCGGCTAAATTTGTACATAGCTGTACATTAGTTGTACATTCTTCATTAAGTTTTTGCGTTTAGCTCAGGCTTTTTTAAAACTGTGTAAACAATGTTCTACCCGGAATTGTGAAACATCCTGAGATGATGCATCTTGATGAGTTCTACACTTCGTCACAAAATTAAGTCGCTGTGACCTATATTTCATGCTTCACTGACTTTAATTATATTTTGTGGTTTATGTTTATTTCTTGAGCTCTGTTTACGATAGGTATGTCAAACAGTACTACAAAAAAACATCATTCTGACCTGCATTTCACATTTTACTGGCTTGAGTTAAGTTCTTAAGCATAACTTGTAACTAAATAGGTTTTTTACTATTCATACTATTATACCAAGATAAGTGATATTTGGTGAGGCGATGTATCTTGATGAGTACCACACCCTCATCTCAAAAGTAGGTCACTGTGATCCATATTGCCTATTTCGTTGACTTGGGCTCAGTCTCAAAAACTGTCTATACCAGAATCACCAAACTAAGTGATTGGTATGCATCTCAATTAGTACCACAGCCTTTAAACAAAAAACATCATTATGACATACATTAAACATTTTACTGGCTTGTGTTAGGTTGTTGCATTTAGCTCATGACCACCTTGATGTTTTATCTACTATATCATAGTGCTATACACGTAGATGGAATCAATAAATTTGGTGAGATGATACATCTTCATGAGTACTACACAGTCATTTTAAAAGTATGTCACTGTGACCGATATTTTATATTTCACTGACTTTGGTTCAGTTGTATGTTCTTCTGTTCTTACTTCATTCATTAAATTAGGTGATTGTATTCATCTTGCTTAGTACTACACTTACACCAAAAAATGGTCACTGTTTCCTATATTTCATATTTTATTGGGTTAGGATAAGTTGTTGCCTTAGCTCATGAAAACATGGGTTTAGGCATGCTTTGTGCATACTATCCTATATATAATCATGAAACTTGGGGATGCACCTTTAACATGAATCTGTTTCTTCTCTAATTTTATGTGATAAAAAAGAATGTTCTTTTTTATTGTTTTATGTCGTTTATACACTGTCAAAGTAGGTGGGTAGGTTGGGTGGGGTAGGTAGGCAGGTAGACAATTTCACAATTTGTCAGCACAATACTGGCTACACAATTAAATGTTCAAATTTTTAAATGATTCAAAGATAAAATGTGAATAAAAGATTGCAAAACAAAGTCTTTTGTTAAAATCACTTTAGCCTGAATTTATTTTCCACATGATATTGTTTACAAAGGCTACTAGAGACTAGTGGGGTGAACAGTGTAATGGCTGATTATACTCTGGTTGTTTATGTGTTGTTTTCTTCATTTTGAGATGAAAGAAAGACAATAATCTAGAACAATGTAATGTATCTTTGTGCGTGCAAGGAGAACACTAAATTGTATATCCAAATATTACTAAAAATGAAGCAAAATTTGTTTTCAGATTATTAAACTGACTGATAAATTCTTACTACTACTACTACTACTAATAATAATAATAATAATAATACTTTTACTCTTTCTGCACCTCTGAGCACAGCATAATCAGCATTATCAGTACATTTCTTCACACATTTCCTTTCTTTATATTATGTCTGCAATTAAAATACCAGTAAAGAAACCACCTTTGTAGCTAAAATTAACTAATTTGCATACCTGTCTTAAAACTCACCTAAGCACATTACATTTGTAAATATATCTATGTTAATTTGCACATGTGCAAATATGCACACTTAGTGTAAATTCTGTGCATGTCAAGGTGGATTTGGATAATAATGTTTTTAAGTTGTAATTATTAACTAATTTCCCGTGGACAGATTATATGTTAATAATTGCAAATATTCTCATTAAAATATATTATCTTATCTTCTCTTAGGTAGTTTGTGAACATATTCAGACTTGTAAATTCAATATTTTAATACATTTATGATATGATTGCTTAATTGTTGAGCTTTTTGGTAGGAGATATGCAAATATAGATGATATGTTTTGTATGTTTATTTACTGTTTCAAGTTAGCTCACGTATGAAGTTTAGGATAGCAATTGTATTATCTTCCATGTCCGAGGCGAGATCGCTGTACATATGTACAGTCTCTCTGAATCTCCACCATTTTTGGCAACAGTTTGGAGTGAGCTTAATAGAACCTACCTGCTGGGGAGAGGGCAAAACTTTGTATTTATATGTGCATGTTTGCACACTGCTATATCTTGAATCACGAAAACTAGTGAGACAATACAGCATAACAAATACTACTCCCTCATCATAAAAGTAGATCAGTGTGACTCTATTTCAAACTTCACTGACTTTGGTTAAATTTTGTTTAAAGTCTATTTCTTAAGCTCTGTACATGCTAGAATCATCAAACTAGCTGACTGTATGCGTCTCTATTAGTGCAATACCTTTACAACATAAAATGGTCGCTGTGACCTGCATTTCATATTTTACTAGCTTAGGCTAAGTTTCTGCATTTAGCTCGTGACCAAAAAGTTTTACACTTTATTTTTGCAACATATATATATATATATATATATATATATATAGATATATATATATATATATATATATATATATATATATATATATATATATATATATATATTCCACCCTCATGACAAAATTAGGTCACATTGTGAAAAATATTTCTTACTTCACTGGCTTTTGTTAAGTTTTGTGTTTTACGTTTATTTCTCGCGCAGTGTTCATGCTGCAACCATCAAAATAGATAACTGTATGCAGAACAAAACACCCTTGCAACAAAAGAAGGTCATTGTGAACTATATATCACATTATGACGTAGGTTAAGTCTTTACATTAGCTCAGAATCAAAAAGGTTTCTTTTTCCACTCCGTATACATACTGCTATACCTAAAAGAATGAACCTTGGTGAGGGGATACATCAAGCTACACCATTATTACAGTGTAGCTTCAATATATTATTGAATTTTTTTGCCGGAATTTAATATGTACACTTAATTTAATAAATAAGGTATCAAATTTCGTTCCAAAATTTCTGTGAATTAAATATTTTGGTCACACAGCTGAATTAAAAAATGCAATATGAGCTGACAGCGTTGTCTGCCTCTGCGCAGGCTGTAAGTTGAATGTGAGGCTGGGGTCCATTCTCGGTCTAGCCATGTCGATTGCATCCGAAAATGACCTCCTAAAGGAAGGGTGGATATCTATTCTCTGCGTTGGTGGGTAAGTGTCCTCCAAATTTGATATTTTTCCCGTTGGTGAGTGGATTTTGGCATGTCTGCGTGGTTGTCCCCTAATTTCACCTTTTACGAAGGTGTGTGTGGATATCATCCGAATTTGAGGACTATTTAATATGTTGAGGGTGTATAATGTGTACTATTGTTAAGCTTTAGTTAAACTGTAGCAGATAGTGAAACACATCACAATTACGTCACTGACGCTGACTGCGTTCGCGTCGTCAATATGTTTAATTTGTATTCAATATTTTGGTTATTATTTGTCCTAACCATTCCTTAATTTGACCGGAAAACGTGCTACACATATCCTATGTATCAAAGCGGTTTGTATACAGAAAGAAAACACATTCGAGTGATGTAATGGTAGACTTGACGCTTCAGTAAAGAACAGGATTTAAATTTGCCTTAAAGTAAAGCATGAAAAAATTGTTACTGAAGTTACGATCGTTATGGAAATAGGTAAGGCTGACAAATTTGGTTACAATATAAGTCAAGCTAGTGTGCGGACACTATTTGATCCTTTCAGCAACTGTAACCTTGACATTTTGCCTATTGACCTCAAAAACTATAGTTGTCTTTTTATTACGAATTCAAGTAGTGTATAAAGTTTGGTTTATATCTGCGTTGTATAAGTGAAGTTAGTGTGCGAAAACAATTTTCTAATTTTGATCACTCTGACCTTGACCACAGACGAATGAACTAAAATTCATTAGATGTCTTTATTGCCTTGAGCGCAAAGTATCTACAAAGGCTGCTAAAGGTAGAAACATACAAAGTAAAGTTATTTTGCGCAAACGAAAAATGTGACAGAAAGATGGACGTATAAATGGGTCGAAGATTTGACATCATGACGAGGAGAAGTGTTTGAAGCACACTTTAAAGTACGTAAACTTCTTTTATATGTTTGTAATAACACAAATTAACTAGCACTGTACCTATAACTGTACCCATAACTTCTCAAATCATTGTCAAATGTGCAAATCAGCAGCTTTAATTAAATGCGACCTTGTTTGGACTTCACTGGTCTCTTACCTGTTTATTAGCAAAGTCATGGATAATATCAATACTTCATTCATCATCCGGTGATTGGAAATGTAATTATCATCACGAAAATTTCACGAAATTTGCCAACTCAGTCAACTAAAATTAAGAACTGTCATACAAAACTTTGTTGCTTGATAGACAATCGCACACTGTCTTTGCGTGCTTTAACCGATTTGGTCTTGAATACACACACACACACACACACACACACACACACACACATATATATATATATATATATATATATATATATATATATATATATATATATATAAGGACTTTATACACTCAAATATTAAAAGCAATAAAATATTAATTTTAATTTGGTTTAGAAAGTGACCATTAGCCATACAATCAAAGGAATAAAATATTAATTTTATCAGCCAATCATGGGAATTGAATTGTAGAGTAAGATTTTTATATCCTTCATTTTTCTTTTTTGGCTGAATTTATCAGACCTACCGTTAAAATTAGTGAACATGTTTACCGTGTTTTTCAAACTCTCTTTCTTGACCCTTACCACTGAATCAGAAGCTATGAAGTATTAATGTCGTTTTGGATCTTGTTGCGGAGATTTGTCAACTATGATAAGCATTGTCCCTCCACAGAACTAAACATTTTGAATCTCAAGAAATACATATGGCGAATACAGAACAATAAAACTATGATAATGCAGTGCTTGTTTTTGAAGGAAAGCTATTATTTTATGTTTGTTCTCGTCCTATTGCAAAGACCTTAATATATCTTTGTTTAGAAGAATGAATGTGTTGGCTCGTGACTTTTTCGAGACGAGGAACTACTAATTGTCAAAACATATTGTCTTAAAAACGTGGAAGATATGGTTCTCTTTCCATTTCTTACAAGAGATTTATTCAGAACTTTGCGATCATTTTATCATATGAGAATAACAGACTTTGAGTATAACGCAAGCTTTAGTCCTCTTAATTACATGTAGAATGTGTCTTAAATGAAGAACTATGAATGCTGAATAAATTGTAGGAGAAATACGTTAAAATCAATTTGACAGAAATGACAGATCTGTCGGTTACCACTTGTAAACTGATATCATAACCTGATGTGGCCTAGATTGTCTACAGCAAACTTGTGTCTAACACGATTTGGAAGGACAAAAATAATATTTGAATAAACTATTTATTAAAAATAAAGCACATGTAGTTGTTGCTCTTATAACAAACATTTGTATACACTTAAGACTATGGTATATTATGTGCAACTGTTTCTGCAAAATTCTATAAGCACCAATAAACTTCGCTTAACATGTAGAGATTATAATTGTACATATGTGAAGTATTATTTTGATTGTTTAACTGGCTCAAAATTCTGTCATGTACGCCTGTTTACATAGACTGTCCATGATGAAATCGTGTGTGTGTATATATATATATATATATATATATATATATATATATATATATATATATATATATATATATGTGTGTGTGTGTGTGTGTGTGTGTGTGTGTGCATGTATGTATGTATGTATGTATTCAAATCTTTTCTCTCTTTACAAATACTCCGTATCTCTCTCTCTCATTATATATTTTTTAAAAAGACGTCACAAATTATTCGTATTCAAAGACCATTTCAAGACCTATTTCAAACGTATGCTTCAAGAAAGCCACATATGCATGGGTAAAATGTATTATTTATTAACTTATACACAAATTATTTATTATTAATGGTTGGATTTTAGTGTTGGTAAATGGAAATCGTCTTCTTTTTATTTACTGTCTTCAAAGAAGTTGTTGTCATTAATCTTAAATGTTTTCTCAATCTTCAGATATCTCCGTAGGGAAATGAAAACGGCTTTAAGATAGAATGCAAATACATGCTTTTTAACATAAATTATAAGATTTTTCTGATGTAAGAAACACTCCTACATTTCTGACATGATGCTTTATACCAGTATATCACATATCTGTTCGTCTTCTCTGAAGAAAAAAATAATGTAATGAGCTGGTTTTTTTTCTTGTTTTCTTTTTTTAAATTTGGGAAACGATTCCTAACGAGGAAAATATGTCTTAAATAACAAGCAGCTTAGGCGTTATTCCCGTCTATGTGTAAATAAAGGTTTTAAAGGTCATGACTTTAATTTAGAGAAGTTATCTTCCTTGTCTTATCGCTGACAAACCAGCAGATATAAGCGAGAAGAATGTTTCAGAAATTAAAAATCAATGCATCAAATCTAATATTATTGCAATTATTTTTTAAAAGCTTTTATAATATTTTCCTAAGTATAAAACTCATTGTTTCAGAAATATGACGTTTACATACTATTGGCTGACGTGTTCTCAGTAAAAGTAAATTCCAGGGTATGACAGTATCCTTGGAAAGTTTAAAATGTAAAGTAAATATACATGTTTGTTAAACAGCAAATTGCTTTCGGAGTCAGAAACTTCATATTTCATGTAAACAGAAAAAATTTACCATTGAGCATGCTGATTACCTTGATTTTCTGTCGGAGCCCAAATATTCCGCTGTAATGAATATCTTTGCAAAGAGAGTTGACTGTTGATGTTAGACAGGAATCTACTTTTTTTTTGTCTATTAGTTATATTCATCATAATCATATATACAACATCTAACCATTTATGATCTTGATATACTGCTCATCTTTCTCCCTGTCTTGTGCTGCTACCACCTTGTTACAGCTAGGGCTAAATATCTCTCCTAACAAGCCATAAGTATTCATGCTAACTCCATTTGCTTGTGTATTTGTATCACTCATATCTATGATCTTTTAAGAGGGAAAGTTTACAGTACATGTGTCTGCAAGCTTTTCATTTACATCGTTAAGTAATTAAAACAGCATATACTATTTGTATGTTCCATTTAACAGACTCCATCCATTTCCATAGGATAGTTAAGAGAACTGATGGTGATTTTCGGTAAAGATTATGTGTGTTCTTTGTTGCTGTGTCCTGAACACGACCAGTTTAATTAATTAATATAAAGTCCCAGACTCCACTATAAAAGGGAGCCCATTCTACCCAGGTTCATTCTGAAAATAGTTGTTATATAAAAAAGTTGTTCCTTATCGGGATATGGTTGGCTGGCTTGTAACCACATCATGCAGTGATTGATAGGTAAAGATTATCACATGATTATCACCTATCAGTATCAATTTGTTACAGTGTGAGTTAAGTTAGCCTGCTTCCAAAGCTGTGAGATCAACCAATAGGTGTTTGATTTTTCACACCTTGAGATGGCGAAGAAAAATATCATGCAATTCACCTTTCAAGAAAGTTTTACCAGAAATTTAAACAAAGAGTGGACCTCATTGCTCGCACAACGCTTGAGTTAATGTTTTGTCCGTTAGATCATTTCAGAAATCTAACTGAATTTCAAACAGAGTAATTATTTACTTTTACCTTTCATCATATTTGGGATGACAGATTCATCAATCGTTCCTGCAATAAAAAATAAGAATGAAAAGTTTCGCATTAAACATAATCAGAGACAAAAGAATCTATGTTGGGGTTTGCACTGAGACAAGGAAATCCCAGTCGAGGTGGTTCTGTAATGTAACCCTTCGACTGGGATTTGTTTGTATCGGTGCAATCCCCATTACAGATAATCTGCTTGTGACAAAACGTGTGGACCGATAAATGATCCACTCGGATTGTTAAGTGCAGGAGTTTTCATTTCTGATTACATGATCATGTTTAATTCAACTGGGGCGGATCAGCGGTGTTTGGCAAAGTTAGAAGAAAGCAGGTTTGAAATAACACATTTCTGGATGCTACTAAGTGTTTGGTAACTGTTGAGAAAGTTAGGATTTTTGTGACCAGTCATGTGTATAGCCTGTGTGTCTGGAACATTGTTTTCTATTAGTTTCTAACATGAATATTTTCTCACTCTTGTGATTTTAATGCGTATAGAAGCCAACTCGGGTAAGTTTGTTTTCACAGCTATTGTTTTCATTAAGGTACTAAGCTTTCTTGCTCCAACTGGTGCCCCTAAAAAAAAAACAGCACTGATAGTTTACAGTCAGTAGTTATTTATTTTAAATTCCCGTTGACCAATCTCAAGCTAGGCTATGTGTGCAACATTAAGAAATTACGTCTGATGTAAATTTGTTCTGTAAAAAGAAAATCAAATATGGATTAACATGGCTTACTGAGGGTCTAACACCTAGTTAAAATTCACTGTATAACATGTACAATTTTAAATAACTTCATTGATGTTTGTCCAGTTGTTGCGAAAAGTTCTTTATAAACCAAAATATACTCTTGATAACGTGGTAAATCTAAAAACCAAAACTATAATTGTATAGATTCCATGCTAATAAGTATGAGTAGTCAACTCTGTTTTTGGCGAGTTGTTAATTCATCCTGGGCTAAAATGTAAATATAACTATCAGGTTCATTTAAACATAGTAAGCTTTTATTCAAATGATAGAAAGTTGCCAGACTTATTCAATATCATCAAGATTTATGTATGCATGTGCGTTTCTCTCTCTCTCTCAAAGGAGAAAGGTCCAACGGTGTGAGTCCCTTACACAGGGCATTTATGGCCTGTCAGTTACTCTTTGGTCCAGTTTGTGCTGGCGGTACATCAAACTTCAACTATAAAAACAAAAGGAAACAGGTGATATACAGGTTGAATACAAGTCAAAACTACAGCTACTTCAGTTACTCGTCATGGCAAATCACCACACATTTTATCACATGTCCCCCCTCCCCAACTTCACACTTGTCCAAACCTTAATCAAGAGGCCGTAATCTAAAATATGTTACATATATTATTTGTCATTCTGCAATAAATGTATGCATACAGTTGTTTTAAAACTATATATATAATGTCACATTAATTGACTTTGGATCATCCCGCCAACCCTCACGTACAGGAATTCCAAAGGATGGGAAGAACATCATTTCACTGTCGCAGATGATTGCTACATTGGCAGCCTATGTACCAAGTTTGGTGACATTCCACGCAGCGTTTTAGGAGACAGAGCTTGAACTAGCATAACATATGTTTGTTAATCCCATGATAGAGTTAAGGAGAAACGGCTAGACGAAATGACATTCGAACGGACGGACAGATGGAGATGATGTCGTTGTTGTTGGGTTTAAAGCCATGTTTCAGCACATGATAGGTTATACATGGTGGCCAGACTATTTGGCGGAAGAAGAAGCCGGGAAGATCCAACGACCCACGAGAAGCTACTGTCAAGCTTTCTCACAGACTCGAACTCACGCGGACAGAGGTGAGACGTGTGAGTGATCTGTAAAGGTGAGAGCCTTAGACCACTCGGCCACCCGCGGCCGCGGACAGATGGAGAATAAAATAATATCCTTTTGCCAAATGCGCGGGGATAATAAGTGTTCCGCTTAAGACGCTTTCTCTCCTATGAGAGATGCATGTGTCAAAAGTATAAAAAGTCTCTATAGTTTAACCCAAATGTTTATTTTGTTTGACGCCACCAGGGTCAGCCCTTGACCGAATGGCGCCCCAGGCGAGGAGCGTCTTAGGCGCCCCCTCCGTTTGTTCCACTTTTGAATACCTTATTTGTATTGCCCTCTAAACCCGACGCCCCAGTCGGTCGTCTGGGTCGCCTGCCCATAACTTTAGTCCTGGATGCCACCGCTGACAGCGAAGTAACCTTATGTATTGCTTGCTGTCAGAAGCGAAACTAGAATAATACTAATCAAGTATGAGTATGTGATTATGATAGAAAAATAAGGAAAAGTCTTTAATTCCACATTTATTGAATTCCCAACTCTTTGCTTAGTTGAAAGGCTTGTTTGGCTTTGATATGAACCCAGTATACCATATTTCTTATCAACTGACCGTACTTCACGATTTCAAGAGCAACTGAGTGGCAAAGAATAGAAATGGCGATCTTGTAAGCAATGTAACTTCTTCCTCAGTCTGATTAAAATCGAGATCTCCGACATAACGAAGATCTAACAGAGACCAATACAAGGTCATCTTATGTTGACCTTTTGATAAAAACCAATCAAATTACAGCTTTCACATTTATGAAAGTGGAAAAGCTCATTTGGAACATAACATTTCTAACGATAAATTTCCATAACACTAAATGCAATGCTTTATATGATAAGTTACTAAAAAGAAGTGGACCGGGAATTCCAAAGGTCACTAGAACATGGACCTTTATAGCTGTCTGTCAGATCTACTTATTTTAAGCAGATCTGGATTTTAATCAGAATGCTTTTCCGTGTGAATTGGTGTTTGAATTTCAGCGATATGGCAGGGTCCAAGCTTTTCACTTGTATATTAATTCAGTGTTGCGTAGTTACATTTTGCCTTCTTTGTTTCTTATACAAAATGTTGCCAAACGGCGCTGATACATGGTCAGCACGGTCGACTGCTGACTCTGGTTGTAGGCACAGGGGCTCGTTACAAACGAAATTTGTTCCAGTCTTTGGCCCCCACCTCCATTTACCGAGAATTTGAATTTTATTTGTAACGAGCTCCCGTGGTTGTAGGTATCGTTACGCTAGGTAAACATAAAAACGAAATATTCGCAAAAATGTATTCTGGGTAGAGTGTTCTAGTATTTGTTTCAACTCTAGATATTAATACATTCTTAGATTCTAGTATTTGTTTCAACTCTAGATATAAATACATTCTTAGATTCTAGTATTTGTTTCAACTCTAGATATAAATACATTCTTAGATTCTAGTATTTGTTTCAACTCTAGATATAAATACATTCTTAGATTCTAGTATTTGTTTCAACTCTAGATATAAATACATTCTTAGATTCTAGTATTTGTTTCAACTCTAGATATAAATACATTCTTAGATTCTAGTATTTGTTTCAACTCTAGATATAAATACATTCTTAGATTCTAGTATTTGTTTCAACTCTAGAGATAAATACATTCTTAGATTCTAGTATTTGTTTCAACTCTAGAGATAAATACATTCTTAGATTCTAGTATTTGTTTCAACTCTAGATATAAATACATTCTTAGATTCTAGCATTTGTTTCAACTCTAGATATAAATACATTCTTAGATTCGTCAACTGCTTAACATTTTCTAAATGTATCGATTTCAACAGTTTATATACATTTAGTTTTGCCCGGCTATAAAGCTTAGTGTATATTTTACTCGTATTTCCCTATACTTTTCTCATAATATGTGTGTATGTATATATGTATGTATGTGCTTGTGTATGTCTGCATGCAATGTATGCATGTATGTGTCTATGTGTGTCTGTTTTATCTGTATTACTGGCCAAATTTTCCTCTTTCCGTTCTACTGGTTAATTATTCCGCTGTCCATTTTACTGGCCTTTCTGAGATAGTTTGTTCTCGTTGCTGTTATTTTGAACATTCAGTGTATCTCTTTTGATACCATTTACTTATGATTTGTTTAATTTGTAATTTTGACATTAATAAATATTCTATCCGGAACTGATATTTGCCACTGTTAAAATTAATTTCTTCATGTAAACTGAAAAGCTATTACTCAGGTTTCTCTTATAAACTAGAAACACGTAATATTTCGAGACTTATTTTATCAGAAGAAGACAACAAGTTGTTGACGACAGTTGGTTAAATGCCGAAATTCGTGTCTAACCGCTAGCCAGACAGTGCGGGGGTGGACGTGTCTTTGCTTAAAGGTCAAATAATGAGGTTGTTGTTGACGCTTATTTTTGAATCCTACATATTAATATTTGCATCCTCCATATTAATCTTTGAATCCTCCATATTTATTTTTGAATCTTTTGTATTTATTTCTGAATGCTTTATCTTTATTTTTGAATCCTCCATATTAATCTTTGAACCCTCCATATTTATTTTTGAATCCTCCATATTTATTTTTGAATCTTTTGTATTTATTTCTGAATGCTTCATCTTTATTTTTGAATCCTTCATACTTATTTTTTAATCATTCATATTTGAAAACCCCATCTTCGGTGTTATTTCAAAAGTTACATTGCATAGTTAACTAACTATTGCTTTCAAAAGTGTTACCCTCACTAAAGTTGGAGCACGCATTACCTCTCACTGATATGTTTGCAAAAATGCTATATCAGGGGAATATAGAACTCACTAAAGTACAGATTAAAATATAAAGGATTCGCTGCGGAATGAATAGTGATTGTTGTGAAAAGTTTAGCAAATGTGGCGTTTAATGCAGCACCTACAGTTACTATAGTCATCGATCACTAAAACTTAAACATTATATGATAAAATTGTTTGAAAAGCATTTTGCATTTCAATATATTAAAGCAATTTCGGCAAGTTGGTTCATTGAAAATCCAAGTAACAATCTGAAACATTTGACTCATGAAAAGGTCCACCAAGGCGGTAGATAAAGTTGAGTATAAACAGTTGTATCACAGGACAAGAAAAAAAGCTTGTAAATATATTAAACAGAGGTGAAATGGAATATACTATTGAACGTTTATTTGATACTTTGCATACCAAATTAGGACAAAATATAGGCAAAAGTACCAGGCGTGTGTTTGACAGGATTAAATATTCAACATAGCACATATACAGATATAACTGCAAGGAGGACATTTCATGCTTAAATTTGTCTGACTGGGTTAAGAACAAACTTTTCTTAACCTAGAAAATACGGATAATAGACGTATCTTTTATACTGTGGAGTCCGTGTTAGATGCACCATGTAATCTTAAATATATTTTCCATTAAAATACAGCTTGAATAGATACAGTCATTGGTTTAAACAATGTCCGGCAAAAATAAACCAGATTGGAAAATTTTAGAATGAATTTGATATATCCATAAATGTGTTGATGCAAGGTACCATTATGATGGAATAAAAGATTTGTCGAAATTAGTGTCATCACAGATCAAAGTAGATGAAAAGAAAAAAATATATAGTAAAAAAATGTTTTTTTTAAGTACACTACAAATTTATATCAGAACACAGAAGACTAGATTACAATGTAGATGTTTCAATAGATATCATGCCTGAACAAGGTTTAGTTGTAAAATTCAAAAGCAACAGCAAATAAGTATGCAGAATGCGCACGGACAGTCTTTGTCCGTCACGGACGGCGGTGCCACGTCACTGGAGAGTAGTGTCTCTGAGGGACAATACTAAATATGGATACAGAGTGTCCATCCCAATCATGGACAATTGAAATAGCCAAGCTCATTCCATCAGAGGGTTGTTCGCACCTGAAATCTATCTACAAGAGATACAAATCCAATAGGTTCCAGAAGTACAGATTGCATTCACGTATTTTACGATACATTGTATAATATTGCAAAAGTAGGATATGTAGAATTAATACCGAAAAATAAAAAAAAAACAATGGTATTCACAGATGAAGACGAAAGACATTTTAACTTAACAAACATATCTTACAAATCGTGCCGGAGGTACATTCGTATATCAAACGGTACATAACGATGACAGCAAGTCTATAGTTCCAGCACATAACGAATGCAATTTTGAATTTTAAATATCCACAATACATACCATTGTTCGTTCTTAACTTGCCAGGTTATGACAGCAAACTGTTCATCAATACATTGAATTAAATTAATTAACAACACCAATTCACTGTGAATTTACTGTGCTAGAGTTATAAAAATGATTAATGAAAAAGAAATTCGGTGATAAAATTATACAAATATTGACTGATACAGATTCATTCTGTGGTATGATGAAACAGAGCACTTTTTAATGACGTAAGGATAACATCGCGTTCTATGAAGCTAATTATTCCACAAATTATTAAGAAAGATCCTGGATTTTTTAAAGATAAGTTAAATGTTATCCCAATTAGAGTGTTTTGTCGGTTAAAATAGAATCTGTATTCATTCAAGACGGATAAAGTTGAAAATAAAGTTTGTAAAGAATGTTTTTTAAATATATGATTAAAACAAGTTAAAATTCGAAATTCAATCACAATGAAAATTACAAGGAATGAATTTACTCCGATCATACAGTCACGACATGTATATCATCAAAATGAAGAAAGTTGTTTTGTCTATGTATGATAACAAGCAGATTCTTGTGTTTCTCTTTTTCTCACAACGTAAAAGCATTACCTTACGGATACCTAAGGACTCTATGGCGAAGCTTTAAACGTTCCTTTTGTCCTCTTTTGAGAGTATCTAAACGTTCTCATTTTATTTCGTCTGAAATAGCATGGTTTTCTTCAAACACTCTTCCATTGAAGTTTGCCCTACTGTAGAAGACAACCAAACGAATTGTGTTAACTCTAAATCTTTAATTGCGCAGTTGTACTTTTGCACAATCACCCACACGGATACCGCCCCCCCCCCTTCCTACCTCCCCCACCTTTCCGTAAAAAAACATGATTTTTCTAGAATATATTAATGCTCAAGGTTTAATTTTGCCTTTTCGTAAATCTAACTTGCCAACAATGCTATTTTATGAATATTTTTCTTCTCAAAGCCCCTCCTCTTTAAAAGTTCTATATCTTACTATATAGAAGACTGTATAGTTGACGGGAAGATATGCATTGTTGGAAAGTATAGTTTACGAATAAGGTGACTTTATTAGACAGGAAGATATGCATCAGACTTGGAATGTGAACTTCTATGATCAAGATCTCAGACGAGATTTAGAATGATGTTTCTTTTCTACTGTTTATCAATGACCTCTTCTTGATATCTGACCATACTGAAGTATTTATATACGCGGATGCTGCTCAAACTGTAAGTACAAATATTGATGAAATTAAGAGTAAGCTAAATTCTGACATGTCATACGTGGTGTTCCAACAATGCTATGAGAATAAATTCTATTTTAAAAATAACCGAGGTTTTATTAACTGCCACTACCCAAAACAAAAGAGGAAAGCAACATGATCTTTATATATACTGCGGACAGGACATGACAAGTCTGAATGTGTCAAACATTTAGGATTCACAGTTGACGTCACTCTGTCATGAAATAAACAAACTCAATTTGCTATGTAGCAAAATTTTATTCACGTTATTTTATTTGAAACAAAATAAGTATTTTTAACGCCAAAACCAAGAATTATGTTTCATAATTGTATTCCTCTTACTTCATTTTTGGTTATTGTTCCAGTTTTTAAAAAAGTATTGAACGCCTGCAAAAGAATGTGGCTAGACCACTTTTAGATCAAAGTTAGTTAACACCAAATTAAATTTTATTATTTGAAGAACTCAAATGGTTTCCGTGTAAAGATAAAGTAAATAACAACGATTCAGTCGTCATTATACAAGTTCAAAACAACCTGGCGCCAGATTATCTGAATACATTTTACTCCAGACACCTCATTTCACAGTCGAATCTGGCTCTCTTCTACTAAACATCAACCACCAAGTATCACAAACACCAGACTTAAATGTTGAAAGGGGGTTTTATATAATTTTTCTTTTAATATATGGAATATCCTACATAATGATATTAAATCGTGTGCAAAGCTTTCTGCTTTTAAACACATCTGATAAACAGTCTTTGTAACCCAAAATATAATGTATAAGTTTTATTAACCATTCTGCTGTATTTTATTGCCTCCAGTATGTGATAATACTGATGTTATGTAGTTCATGTATTTTATTATACATAATGTGAATACTGTACATTTTAATACATCTCGACCCTGTGAAAGATGAACCTACGACTCAACAGTTTATTGACAATAAATAAAGTCTATTATTATTATTATTATTATTATTATTATTATTATTATTATTATTATTATCATCATCATCATCATCATTATTATTATTATCATCATCATTATTATTATTATAATTTTTAGGGAGATCCACGATTATTAACGAGGTGATCTTGCGCCTGATAGGCCACTCTGGGCGTAATATATCTGATTCGGTTTTGATCGAAAAGGGAATATATTCATATTTCATCAAGAGATACAGGCATATTAATGAATTGATCTTGCATCTGATTGGCTGAGCGTTTTGCGACTTATGAGACTATTTGTGGTGCGATTATAATCAAACTTGAAATATCTCCGCAGCATTCATATTTCAGCTAAGTTCTTTGGTGAACGAGAAATGCATCTTAAAACAGCGTAGTAACGACTGTATTTTTTCTGGAAGTTCAGATTTTCAAGTGCGAATTTTGCACCTACGATTCTTTTTCTATAGTAAAATATGCTACGTTTTCTATTGGATGGATATGTTGCGGAACCTATATTTCTTGGGGAGTTAAGTATTTTGGGTGTGCTATTCCTGGACCAACAAGATTAATCAAGTTGAAACCAGACAGTAATTTCTTTTCAAATTAAATCCCATCCCTATACGAGAATACATTTTGGACCACTGATATTTTTAAAATAAAAAATACCCCAAGTAACTGGAGTTTATGTCTTGGACATCGACATGCGGAACCACTCATTAAAACAATACCCACAAGTATCTGGATCATAGCATGTATTGGCGCTGCCTTTGACATAGACATATATAACGCTTATTTGAATTTTTACACAACATAAATAATGGCGCAATGCTACATTCTATTTAATTCCACAGTTTTCAGAGAGGTAGTAGATATATTTCATGAATTTAACATGAAAGCAACAATGTGGATGTTTTAAAGATAATGTGTATTTGTTAAGACATTTGGATGGGATCAAAGTGTGTTCTAAGCAAGTTGTATTACAAAACAACATCAAAAGGAATAAACATCAAACAATATATACTACAATTCTTTGGCAAAGATGCTGATTTGCATACTATATATAATGATGATAGCATTCGATGTTATCATTATTAAATGTAATATGCAAATCAGCATCATAAACCCTGATAGCAAGATTTTTAAAATAGTGCAGAATAAGGAAGGAGTAAATTAGGTATTTAATATGAATAAACACCCATTTGTATTCAGTGAAATTCACTGTACAACTTGAAGGTCTTGTAAAGTTTAAAGTTAATCTACAACTAGTCAACAAAATGGGACTAGAGGTACGGAGGACATCGTCAGATTTAAAACATCGAATGGTAACTCAGTGAATGGAGTTGTGATTTTAGAATCAACAATAAGAATGGCCAAGTTTGATACAAAACTCTGAGATCATTCAGGCATTAGAAAGGATCGATTAAAAGTAAAAATTGCTAAAAACAAAAGTATCTGTTGTAGGTAGGATTTCATTTAGGAATGTTAAAGGAAATTTATCAGTTCCAACTTATTTTCTTTATATTTTTATAATTCGTTTTAACTGATGTACTAAAAGCACAAATCTCCATTAGAGGAAACCGACAACTAGCAGCATTTAAGTCCAGCTGCTTACATAAACATCGTTCAATTGTGGGAACAAATTAAACAGGATGAAAGGAAAAGAATGCATTATGAATTGAACGAATAGTTAGATAAGAAATCTAGCTACACATTACACAAGCAAGCAGAAAAATAAAAACATAAAAAACAAATTCCATACAAAAGAGTTTATGTTAGTACCGTGAATGGCAAGTGTCAGGCAGACATTGTTTGTAGTGATATATGTTTTTTCAAAATACTCATGGGCTGAAAAAGTGATAACAACAAGGGAGATGACATACATTATGTTTTTAAATAAATCTTTAATGAGCGAAAATATGAAACAAATACAGTTTGATGAAGGAACATAGTTTTACAACAGGGACGTTCAAGATTGGATGGAATGGAAAGATATCGGACAATTTTCAACCTTACTCAGGCGAAATGCGATCTGTAGTAGAAACATTTAACAGAACCCTAAAGACAAGAATATGGAAGTATTCTACTCATACTAAACTCAGAAAATGGGCTGCCGTTTAACGAAAGCTACCCGAGGGATGCAAAAACATTCATAGATCAACAGTAATGACTCTGGATGAAGCACACAAGGCATAAAACATTAAAAGTATCCATCAGTCTATTATGTTACCTCATAACAGATATATTTGGAACGTCTACATTCAGAATAGATTAATCAGGCAGAATTTCGAAATTATAAAAACAAAATTGGAAAGGTCTGCTTGGATAACGTTCCTGAGGAAATATTTAAAATCAGGCAAGTATTTTTAGGTGATCCAGTCGTTTACAAACGGAATGACTTGAAAAAAGGAGAACATAGAATGCATGTTTGACAAACAAGACTTATCTCTATACAACAAGCAAGATAACATATATAAAGTTACAAAGATTTTGAAGACCAAAAGAATGAACGTTAAATAGTATGTACTCGTGAAATGGAAAGAATATGATGACTATTTTCACATGTGTACAAATTTTCAGCTTTGTAAATACACTGCGTTTATAGAACGTGATAGATGTAAGAAGAACAGCGCGTTAGATAATAAATGATTTAATACCTGCTCGGCATGTAAATTTGTGCTGATTACGAACCTAGAGTAAATAAGAAAGTAATCCAAACACTATTAAATAAGGCGACTACAATATACACAAAGTCATAAAAGGGAAATAAATTAAATTACAGAAGAAATGAAAAGACATTACATTGAAAAAAATCAAATTGTTTCAAACTACATCTCAAAAAAGCTGGAAAACAAATACCATGTACACAACTACATGCTTATAATCGTGATTTTTGACCTAAGTATAGACCATGTAAAATTTTAGTACCTTGGAAATTACAACTTCTGCAGCATTTGCATAACTCCTTAATTTTCTTGAATCGTGATAATATTTTTACTGTTGCTCTAAAACAAACCACTAGCAAAACTTACAGTAACATCAACTTGCATTTGATTTTGTGGATCTATTGCATTATCATTTCCATACAAAAGCTTTTTAAAGGTATAATCTAAATCATCACTATCCTCAACCTTTTATTAGAGTCGAATGATATAAAAAAAAAAATTTACTTTCAGACACTTTATGCAATGAGTTGAATAACACCAGTATGCAATTTTCGGTTATTTATATAACGATGAAATGGACAAAGCACAACTAGAAAAAGATTCGGATTTATCGAAGACAAAAATATCATAAGCTCCATTTCTGCAGAAACTGAACAGTGCAATCAGATATTAAACATAACTATTTCAAATGGGACATGCAAGGAAATGACCGGTGAAAACATAACTGAAAAAGATTTGAAAACAATGGGCGAGATAACAAAAATGAAGAATATATATAAAATCTTTATCAATTCTAAGTCCGTGAAAATTTTCTAACCATTGTCAGATGTTGTAATTTATACTCTGACATCATCAATTTCTTCGACAATTTGGGCAGTTTGCAAACTGAACTGAAATATGACTAATTCACGTCAAAGGATAGTATATACTTCTCTGGATTTGTGTGGTTCAAATTGGGATTATCTCTGTCTGCATTAAGTGCTCGTTTGGTAACATTCAGACATAATAATTTCAAAAAGACATTAAAAAAAAAAGAATTTCAAATATTGAAAAAAGTTTCATAAACAGAATGTATTATGGTTTTGTTATTGATACATTTGTGCCTATGAAAACAATTATTATAACAGCTATATTTACAGGAGAAGCTGCTTATCGTGTGATACAGGAAAAATCAACTAGATAAAATATTACACAGCAGATTAATGAATGCTTTTTAAAATCGCACGGATGGAATCATCCATATTGAATAATTAGACTCTTTTATGTGGTCTTCTATCTCTTCTTCAAAAGACATTTTGTCGTGTTGGGACATATTTTTACTGGCTATCATGCATCTAGTGTCTGACCAGTGAAATTATTTGTCGTTCGGAACCAGATGGATCAATTGATGAATTAAATACATGTTTTGAACATTTTTGCCATACAATAAAAATCCATTGATAGAAAAGGTGTATTTTCAATGTAGTGTTTGATTTTATGAGGTTTTTCTAGTGCATGTAAAATGCTACTTCTTGTCGTGATAATAATTTTGAAGCTTTTTTTTCTTTTTCTTTTTGTCTCTTGTATTTTTTGCCCTGCCCTTTCTAACGGTCTGTTTTCCATGTTCCGCGTTTTGTCGTTTTCTTTCATGCGCAGTTTGTTTTCTTCTGTCCATTATTTTTTATGCTTTACGACAAGATTTTCAATAACTTTGTTTGCTGTATTTGGTTAATTTGTTTGTTTTCTTTTTTATATTTTGTTTTATGTTCTTTTTTTTACTTCTCTACACATGAAATACATCTCTTTTATTTCACAGAATTTATGTTAAATTATTGTTCATTACTTGTAAGTAACATATAAATATAAGTTACAAAGAACATATTTAACATTGCTTATATGGTTAACTTTCCTGTAACTTAAACATAAGATAGCCAAAGCTAAAATGAAAATGAAACAAATCTTATCAAAGAACCTAACAGGGTTACTTCACTAATGCCAAAACAAGGTCATGGAAGAGCTGAACATTGGAGACAACTGGGAAGACGCTCACAGGAATTTAAAGCAGCCAAATCTGAAGGTTTAAGGGGAAAATAACAAGAGTTTATGAACCACAAGATGTTTAAATAACACCACGTGATAGATGCGAAGCAAAGTTATATAGTTAAAACAGAACGTTCCACTGCAAGAGATGCTTTCACATTTCTTTCACTAAATAAATAATAAGATGTGGTTTGAAACTGAAAACGTCGTCAAATCAGTTTACCATGCAACATTAACTTCTGCTCTTCCTTTTGCATAAGCATGCTTTAGGTAAAGCTTTCGAAGTTTGGGATTGGTCCAACATCAACCATGGATACTGCAAAAATTGTATTTTTTAACCTGCTCGCAACCTCATACTACATGGACCTATATGAGAAGTTAATCTATTTCAACAATCCCATATTTAACATGAATACTGAGATATATATTTTATTACAGAGAATATATTTTGCTGTTGGTTACAACACTATTTATCAGGAAGTCATAAACAATATTTTCTATTGCATAAAGTATAAGAAAGAAACAAGAAGATGTATATAAGTAAAGTCTGAATAGGGAATAACTACAATTGGTCATAAGGAAAATATTGACGTTAAATGTTTGAAACACAAGTGAAAGGTTAAAATTGTTCACACGGTGTATATCACGAACTACAACTCAACATTGTTAGGATTCAATAGGCAGAGATCTAGACAAGTGTTAACCGAATCTAATACAGTTTGTGGCTTTTTGAAACATTAATATAAATACATATATTCATTTATTTTTATCAAATCAATAACACCAAAAGTTTTTTCAGTGCTAACTATTCCACTTTGTTAGAATCTTTACCGGTAAAAACAAAATAAATTTTTTTTTTCATACTATTTTAATATGCGAATAGCTATTACCATAAATTATACAATAACAATAACAATTGTACAATACAATACAATAACAAAATTGAATATCAGAATTACAAAATGGAAAAGTGATAGATTCTAATGATATGTTTAGTAGCCTATTCTTTTCAATTCAGATAAAAGACATAAATTACATTATCGGTGCGGAGCAAAATTGCATATCTTTATGACGTCCTGATTATTGATACAACAACAGATACCAAACTATTGACAAACAATCAACACTGACTTAAACCTCAATAATAACCATTTACAAATCTTGCAACAACAAAAACAAAAACAAAACAAAAAAAAAACATTCATGCAAATAATAGTGGGTTTGTTTAAAGACATCTTGAAATCCGTCTGGAGGACATCAGTTTAAAAGACATCTAGAAGATAAACACTGAGATAAATATTTAGAAAGCGAAATGGAAAAAAAAAATAATAAGTCCCTGGACCAGCATTGTACTCCCGAATCTCAACATCGAGCAATTACAGAAAGACCAGGACAATGAAACTCAAGAAAACGATCAAGAGATGAAAAGATTAAAAACGATTTTAATACAAAAGTCACTGATTTGATGAAAACGATAACTGTTAACACTAATACCAGGTCAGAGTTGAAAAAAGAGTGATTTAGCAGATATAACTGGAAAGAGAGACAACAACAAACTGGATGTATATTGCCTTTCGATTTTCGCATTGTATATTGTCAGGAGTATCTAGATGGCATTAAATTAAAATGGAGAAATTAACAGTTATAAAATAATACCATTAGGGCCTAATGGTTGATACATATTTTTATGTGCGACACTTCACCCCAGACATTGGCTAACAGTTAACTAAGCTCCATCTCGTTTTGCTGAATACGAGTTACAAACAATAGAGGCTTAAATGGAATATGCAATTCAAATCCGAAAATCCGGTTTCTATACATTTTGTTAAAAGTGTATGTTACAAATGGTGATAAAATTTAATTATTTATGTAGGATTAGGGGGAAACAGTCAATAACAATGTACTACAATAAATCCACAACATAAAGCTTAATCTTTGTTTAGTTTTAAAAATCAAAAACATTGTTTCTGGGCGAAAGCATTTTTTCTTTTACTTTTGTTTTGCACTTTGGGATGATATTAAAAGATCGTGGAGATTATTCTAAAGGCTAACTTTTAAACTGGCGCAGGATTAACATTTGTTACCCTTTATATACAGTACCATAAATGTTTATCACTGAAAGTGATAACCAATAATATAATCTTTTGAGTGTTGTAAATAGTCACAGCAGCAGTGATTATTGGTGGAGCAATAGCTATGGTCTAACATTTGCACAAAGCAACTGTCTGTTCTGTTTACTTGATCCAGTTGGACTGAACAAGACAGAAGAATTAGGCATCATACATTTGTGGAAAAACTACAGACGAAAACTGCAAAGTTTAGCGAAAAATAACCTCAGACATTTGCCTCTTTGAAACAAAAAAGAGTACAAGATTTGATGATTCAGTATTAAACAACCTTGATGATGTTTTTAATCTATAAGCTACCGCTAAGCCAAAATATAGTGTAAAATGTAAACAACAACAAAAAGAAAACAACCAAACCTTGATGACTTTAACACTCATCTTCAAGTAAAATGCGAGTCTATATTCAACGCATTAGTGATGGGTGCTGGTGTGAATGTTGATTACAAGGTTTTGCGATTAATTTTGTTCTTAACACAATAAATGGTAAAGTAAGAAAAACAGGTAAGAAGCTGCTCACAAGCAGGAATTGATAACAACAATGATACATCAGTCCTACACATCATTGTAATACATTCACGCTGAACAGCGTTCAACCTGAACAAATCTTAAAGATAGGAATTGCAAAGATAACCAAAAATATACCGATTGTACCAGGTAGTTTCTTTGTGTCATTATATATGAAGATCAGAATACAGGCTAGCAACATAGTGGTAAACAATTTGGTAGAATCTTTGTGAAACACATCAAGATAGCCTAGGGATGCTATAATCTTTTCAAGCTGAATGGCTACAACAGCTTCATGACATACAAAGATATGTGTTTGCCTGTTACGTTTAGGACAAATATTATTCAACAAGACCTTATGAATGATAAATTTGGAAAGTTCCGACAAGATGCAGGTAATGTGGAAAATACTGGTTCTAAACCTCGACAGTTCGAGGTAAACAGAAAGATGTTATGAATCTAACTCATCATACTATCAATAATACAGATATTGATATTGCTACTTTTTGCGCAATATTATTATTATTATTAGTAGTAGTAGTATTAGTAGTAGTAGTAGTAGTAGTATCATCATCGTCGTCGTCGTCATTGTCATCATCATCATCATCATTGTATTATATTACAGATCATATAAGTACGTAAGGTTGATAGCGATTGCCAGAGGTAAAACAATGGTTATATAAGTTTTAGTGACCGATCATTTTCCTGCATTAGCAATAGCAATATTTTGCGATCTTAGTAGTATCGTTAAAGTACAGTCAAGACAAAACTTGAGGCCGTTGTGCTCCTTGTTCACTCCATATAAACTAGACTGAACTAACAGTTATTAGGAAGGCGAACAATTGTGCACCAGGTACCTCAGCTTAAATTGCACTAGAGTTTACTAAATAGGTTAACATTTTAATCACAACGATGCCTGTTTTTCTATGTAGTGACAAACGGTTGATTGGGTGAATCCAAAAATTAGAATAGAGATTTTGTGTGGGTATATATTAACATTCCATAATTTTACATTATAGTAAATATCACAACATAACATATCATTATAATCAAATATAATTGAACGAAATGTCTCATTATTTGTAGATATTTCAAATATGACTTGTATTTTATTTTAGTTTTGCATGCTTAAAAAAAATCAATAAATATATCACCAAAACTATAATTGATATCTATCTATCGTATGTTTTATATCTAATGAAATATGTTGTTACATGTGCATCAATGATACTTCAAAAGTAGTGGCTCTTTAAAAAAAATTAAGAAAACAATAAAAAATTACTCCAGTTGTTGAAATTTCTGTCCAATCGAAAGTCAATAACCATGTTTATTGATATTTTTCTTATATCTTACTCAAGCGTTTGTCAGTTTTTATATTAATCGTATTTTTTATTTTATCTAACTAATGCTAGTGTATTATTGGAAACAAATGTATACATCGTTTAGTTAACGTAACATCATTTGATCGAGAAGACAGAAGACGGAAAGGAAGATTAGCCTGTCTTATTTGACAAACGACATTTCCTTATTTGTAAGCTTGAGGACGTATATCTTATGACTGCAAAACAGATCAAGACATGCATATTTCCGACAAAAGATTGGGGCAGTAGGCTAAAGTCTAATGTGACATGGCCATGGGCTAGGTAGGTATAAGCTGTTTTTGTTTTGAAAAGAACAAAATAGAATAGTTTGAACTGATGAGGATAATGCCAAGGAAGATGAAAGAATTGGGCCAGGTAAACAAAACTAAACTAGGCATACATATTTTATGGATCACCATCTCTTATTGAATTTCGAGAATATACAGAAATCAAAATGAAACAATTGCTACACCAGCCAGATGACGGAGTCTCAACGAAGGTGCACTCGAGGGCATTATTTCGGAAATAAAGAAAAAAGAAAACATGGGAAACAAAAAAACAAAATAAAAAGAACATATTGGATCAATGGATCAGCAAGACTATGAAGACAATTAGAGAAAACTAAATTGATTGTTTTTCAAAACATAAATAATGGTGACCAAGGGAGATAAAAAAATCTTTTTATATATTTGGAGGTTCAATTACGCTATTACGAGTTACTTTCCCGGAGAAAGTTATTTTACGTTCTGCTCTGCGGTTATTACGTAATTCTGTGCGAGAGATCGGTATAAGGTGAAGTTGTTTGCATTGGCAGCATGCACAATGGAGAGAATGTTGGCATACCTCTATGTTAATTTCATGTACTGCGACTGAATTTTTTTTAACGCGGTAATTATGGAAACTATACACTATCTAAAGCAGACAGCTGTTCAAAATGGATTGAGCCAGAGTGGATAATGCCCGCTTCTGAAAGTGGAATACATGAATTATAAAATAGATACAAAATAAAAAGAAGTTATCGGCTTTTTTCAATTTACCTTTGAAGACCAAGAAGTGAAAATGACCAAGAGAGGCTAGCAGTCTTTTAATAAGTGCACATCTGAAGTAAGGTGAAACTGTATGGAGCTAGTTAAGTCTAGACATTTTTACCACATGATATAAAGCCGTCTCAAAATATATTCCATAGAGGTGACGTGGAAAGTGCAATTGAACTTTAATTCGACATTTTACACATCATATTTGGACAGGAAATAAATAGAAGTGCAAAGAAAAGCATCTGTACAAAATGCTTGGGTTGGTTCTATAGATCAATAAACATATCACAACACAAAAGACCATGATGCAATGTAGATCAATTTACAGATATGATGCCTGAATTGGGATCTGTTGTAAAAAAAAAAAGAACTATTAGCACCATTTTCAAGTTCTGTAAGTTATTTATTTTGATTTTCTCAGGTATTGTCGTTCCAGGAAAACAAATACGTAAACAACAAAATGATCTCCTTCAGAAGAGCTCGCCACTGAAGGTGTGACGACAGCACACTTAAGCTTAATGCACTGCGAGGTACGCCGATGAAATATCGTTGACAATAAAAACGCCCAAACACAGTCAATTTTTCGGGTACCTTAACTCGATCCACAAGAGAGATAAACCAATATTCGACTAAAGTATTTTACTTTGGGCAAGACTGCAAAATTAGTGTTTGGAGAATTAAGACTGAAAAATGCAAAACCTATAGTAATAACAGAGGATAATCAAAAACATTTTAACTCAACATATACCTGTCATAAGTGCGAAAAAGACGTAACTGAAAACAAATCAAGTGATGGCGAAGCATACAATGTACGTGACAGGAACGTTCTCGCACATAAAGTTGGCGACCATGATCACTAAACGGGCAAGTATAGAGGTAAAGCACACAATGGATCAAATTTGAATTTTTAGATATTCAATACATACCATTATTCCTTTATATCGTGCCCGCTTATGACAGCGATCTGTTCATCAAGACATTTGTAAACATTGCTCCAGATCAAGAGGTAAAAATCATACCGAACGCCAACGTATTTTTCAATTAGCGTGGATTTTATAATTGATAGTGTCATGATAGAACATTAGGAAATAATAATTAGCAGGGCAATGAGGTTTTAGACAGCTTTACATGAGACAATATCTATATAAGATGGCAACAAATTTAAGCGATGAAAAATATACAGACACTGAAACATTTTATAGACATTGCACCTAAATATTTGAAGAAAGACATTTACCCATATGAGTGTATCGATAGCACTGAAAGGCCTGACGAATCAGCCAAATAACCAGTATAAAAGTTGTACTTCTTACTGAATGATTCAGACATCCAGTGATGACTACACGTATGTACGTGATGTCCTGGCACATTTTAATCTTCAAAACTTCAAACACTTGGAGACCCACATTACTATTATGTCATGAAAACTATTTTGATGCTATGTGACATTTGGATCTTCCATTAGATTTACATGACTATCTCAATAAATTTAAAGAGTTATATGCAGTTAGTTTAAAGCTGAGAAAGATGCACAATGTGTTTGTATGAACTAGAACTGTGGTTTAAATCCTACACTGAAACAAAGAAACAAACAAAAAATAAAAAAATAAAAAAATAAAAAATAAAATAAATAAATAAATAAGCAAAGTTGATAGAAAAGGCAACAAATGAACTGGAGCAAGTTGTTTTTATTTAAATTGATGATTAACAGTAAGTTTAGTAAACAAATGGAAACTCCTAAATAAATAAGAACAGTAAAAATAGGCACAGATGAAACATTGTTTTTATGTCAGAAAGCTCTATTATTTGCTAGAACAATTATTTACGATGATTTTCCACTGATTTAATTGACAGACAAAAAATAAAATTACCAATATCAATTTACAGTGGATTTCCACTGTTATAGTTATCCAAATATTTGCTGTAGGAACGTTTACTACTAGTTGTAACACAAATACGGTGATAACTGATCATGATGCATTGTGTATATACGTTGAGAAAGAAAACTTTTGAGAGTGACATGAAGGATGACATCAAGTTGTATGACATAAGTAACTATTCAAAGGATGATATATTTGATATACCACAAAACGAATAAAACGTGTATGGACTTTTCAAGGATGAGTTAAAAAATCTTTCCATTAGAGAGTTTTGTGGATTAAGGTCAGCAGTTTATTTATTCAGAAGTGAGATGAAATGAAAAGTTGGTAAAGGAATTTTTTTTAAAAATGTGTAATAAAAAATAATTTTTAATTCGAAATGTTCAGAGATTATTTATTCAACTACAAGTAAAATTATCAAGAGGCTTAGAACATTAAATCAAGAAATGCATAGCATAAAATGAATAAAATAAATTAACATTACCTATGAATAGAGGCGAACTTTTTTTTTTTTTTTTTTTTTGTAACAACGGAAATACATTACTTTACGGATAAGTAAATACTATATAGTCAAAGAGAAATTCGTTTGTCTCTTTTGTTTTGTTATAACATATCTACAATCACTCTTCGTAAATCATATATGAGTATGTGTATTTTCCCATGCAGATACTTTCCATGACGTTTTTGTCTTTGCTATAAGACAAAAAGGGTATTCTCTTTTAAATCTTTTATTACAGATTTCTACTTTTGCACTATCACCCATATTGATAGTTCAAACTGTGTGCCACTAAAAGCTAGATTGGCTAGGTTAGTTTATTATTTTACGACATCTAAATTCTTAGCCATCAATCATAAACAAGGCAGTTGTACCTTGGTACCCATCAATTAGTAACTCTAGAAACATCCAATTTATCATCAGGATCTACTAAGATCAATGTCTTGCCCTTGAGTAAGTTTTGTATTATAATTTTTTTTTACAAACTTTTAACATATAATAACAATGTAACTGAAAATGTCTCTGGATTCAGTTTCTTTTGGATAAAGAGCAAATAATCTGTCTAAACTTAGTCACTTCTCAAATCATCACTTGATGATATTCACGTTAAGTGAAGACTTTTCCGTTGGTTAAAGGACATTTAATAATTTGTAAAATATAATTGATCTAAGTTGATTGTTTTTAATATTCAACCAAACATCTACGTTAAGTAAAGACTTTTCCGTTGGTTAAGGGACATTTAATAATTTGTGAAATATAATTGATTTAAGTTGACTGTTTTTAATATGCAACCAAGCATCTGGCCGATAGTCTTCTGTCGCTATAGTATGATGAGTGCTAAATGGTGCAGCCAATGCACCGATCCTTGTTAGCTGGCAAGGGTGACGTAAGAGATGTGCGGAAGAACTGCTATTTAGCCAACGGATATTTTTCACACACAGGTGGCAGAAGAACCCAACAGTAGGGTCAAGGGCACACTTTAAGTCGAGGCAAGTAATGGATACACTTTATGAAAGGCTCGCACAGCTGTCGGGGAAGGCAACGGGAAACCACTTTGACTATTTCCCAAGATAAAGGCAATGAAATGACAAAGAAAAGAAGCACCGCAAACGACGTTAACGGGATCTATGAGGAGGTCATAGATGTCGCAGTGGAGGGTGCAAGGCCTCCAAGGTCATCATTCAACGAAATCCGTGCAAGACTATTAAAACTGGAGCCTGGAACGTAAGATCGATGCTCCGAAAAGAAAAGTTAGCAAATGTTAAACTTGAAATGGACAGATATAGGTTAAACATACTCCGATTGAGTGAAGTGAGATAGAAAGAAAATGGAGATTACTATGACGACGGATATCGAGTGATTCATGCAGGAGGAGTAAAGAGTGAAAGAGACGTAGCAATAATTTTGGATGCAGAAACAGTTAAAAGGGTGACAAAAGTAGTACAGCATGACGATAGATTGATGATGGTAAAAGCTGAAGCAGAACCGAGAGATTTGGTGATTGTTCAGGTATATATGCCAACGTCTACAAGTGAAGATGATGTGATAGACGACATGTACGAACAAATAGAGGAACTAATCGACTCAGAGTAAGGAAATAAAATCTAGTTGTAATGGGAGATTGAAACGCCGTAGTTGGAGAAGGAAATGATGGTAAAGAAATCGCTAGTTTCGGTCTTGGTAGAAGAAACGAGAAAGGAGAGAAATTAGTCGAATTTTGTAGAAAGAAAAAACTGGTGGTAACAAACACATGTTTTCAACAAGAAAAAGGAAAAGATACACATGGAAGAGCCCGGGTGATAGAGAAAGGTATCAACTTGATTATATATTAGTTTGGCAAAGATACAGAAACAGTGTTAAGAATTCATGCAGTTATCCTGGTGCCGATGTTAACTCAGACCATAACTTGGTGATGATGAGCGCTGGATAAAACTGCAGAAAATTAGAAAAAGGAAGATTAGAAAAAATGGAACCTCGAACGTTTGAAGGAGAATGATGTTGAAAGATGTTTAAAAAATAGGTCGAGAAAAGAATAACATGCATGGATATAGAAGAAAAAGTCGTTAACACAAAGTGCAAACAATTCTAAATAGCGCAGTGGAAACCATCGGATACAAAAAGAGTAATAAAATAAAGAAGCCATGCATAACTGAGAAAATGATCCAAAAGATGGAAGAAAGAAGGCAAACAAAGAGGTTGAATACGTATGAAGGTAAAAGGAAATACAGACAGCTTAACAACGAGTTAAGGAGAAAAACCGAAGAAGGAAGAGAAAAATGGCGGAAAATGCAATGTGGTGAGTTGGCTATGCTGGACAAAATTGGTAAAATGGATATTATGTATGCGAAAGTCAAGGAGCTTACCGAATCTAGAAAAGTTGTGAACAAAAGCATATCTATTAAGGACACAGATGGTGTCTTGCTTCAAAAAGTTGAAAAGATCCGCAACAGATGGAAGGATTACATTGAAGAATTGTATGATAATGAAGGCAAACCCAGAATGGAGGACATACATCTCGAAAATGAAGAAAGTGTTGGAGGTGACGAGAAAGGACCTGAACTAATAGAAGCGGAAGTGAGGAATGCAATCAAGTAGCTCAAATTTGAAAAAGCAGAGGGAGTTGACGGTATGCCACCAGAGTTTATCAAAAGTCTCGGAGAGAAAGCTGAAAAAGAGTTGAGTGTTCTGTGCAAATATATGTATACAAAAGGTGAGTGGCCTGAGGATTTTACAAAATCGATAATAGTGACGTTACAAAAGAAGCCAAACGTTGTAGAATGTGCAGACCACAGAATAATCAGTCTGATTTCGCATGCATCCAAAATCATGTTAAAAGTATTGATAAATCGGTTAAAAGTAAGGCGAAAGTAAATTATTTCATCAGCATGACCATGTTTGGATTTAGGAAAGGATATGGAACGAGAGAAGCAACAGCTGTGATGACAATCCTGTGTGAACAAAGGCTAGAAAATGAAGAGGAGCTTTTCATCTGCTTTGTCGATTTTGAGAAAGCATTTGACCGGGTTAAGTGGAAAAAGCTGATGGAAATTCTGATGAAGATTGGCGTGGACTGGACAGAGGAGACTCATTACCAAACCATATATGCAGCAGGAAGCAGTAGTATGAGTGGCAGATGGTAATTCCGAACCAGGACAAATTGGACGTGGTGTCTGGCAAGGTCGTTTGCTTTCACCTTTACTCTTTTCCATTTACGCATAGATGATGATGATTGAAGCAATGGAAGAAGAGGAACAAGGAATTAGAGTGGGAAGACAACTACTGAAGGATGTTAATTTCGCCGATGATCAAGGAATGATTTCAGGATCAGAAAGTGGTTTGCAACAGTTGATGGACTTCTTTAACAAATCTGGAAAGATATACCACATGAAGATCAATCTTAAGAAGACCAGGGTCATGAGAGTTTGCAAGAAGAAGGTAAAAATCTAAATATTACAATCGACTGAGAAAGAGTAGAACAAGTGAGAAAGTTTAGATATTTAGGATCATCGATCGCAGATGATGGAAGGTGCCAAGATGAAGTAAAAACAAGAATTGGAATGGCCAAAGATGCATTCAACAAGAGGAAATAATTGCTAGCACAACAAATGAGCAAAGACCTGAAAAAAAGATTGTCAAAACCATTGTATGGAGTGTAGCGTTCAAAGGATCAGAAACGTGCACGTTGAGAAAGGAAGAAAGACAAAGGCTAGGAGCGTTTGAGATGTGGATATGGAGGTGCATGGAGAAAGTTTGTTACAGTGACCGAAAGACAAATGAAGAGGTAATAAGATTAGTCGATGAAAAGTGAACTTTATTGAATGTTTTACTCAAGAGGAAGAAGAAGGTGATCGGACACATTTTAAGAGGTGAAAGCAGGTTAAGAGAAGTCATGGAAGGCAGAATGGACGGAAAGCGACCAAGAGGAAAGCCTAGAATCATGCTACTGGACGATCTCAAGGAGCATAACTTATATGCAAACATGAAACGTAGAGCAATGCTAAGGACAGAGTGGAGAAGATGGATGCCTCGAACCTGCCTTAGGGCAGAAAACCAATGAATTAATGAAGCATCTGAAACAAAATAAAGATTTATTTTGTGAGCATGTACATTGTCGTTTCTGTTGATTTGGAAGCGAATACCTTATTGAACTTATTTAAAACCACTACCATGGAATTTGTTATAATGTGTACGCCCTTAATCAAACCAGATGCAATGACATTGTTTCATTGTGCTTTGTTGTTCATCAAAGCAATACTTTGTGGCTTATCTATAGTCTTGGATGAATTGGTAACCATGGGAATAAATAAGTTTATATATTAACTGCGTTTTTTATATTGCTGCCTTAAAAATCTTTTCTGGTCCACTTTATCCATTCTTTTGCACAGTACCAACACAACCTTTAAAATCATTCTGGGAGAATCAAGTGTGATGTTCATTAATGTTGTGTTGGCTGGTATGTCGATAATTCTCTCCCTAGTTATATAGTCATAAAAGAAAGAAATTCCATTTCTGTAATTATCATTTACCGATGGTACAATTGATTCCAAAGTAATCGCATTGTACTGAAGGTAAATATTTTCATGCTTTTAGTCCTGGTTTCTGGTTCCTGCTACTTCAGAGAATTTTACCAGTGTTATGATAAATCTGAAATCCCGAGGAAGAGTGCAAGGATACATTATAATCTGGAAGTCTAACGGTATTCTTTTTTTACCATTGACTGCGAACTGAACAGCGTCTTTGACAGTGTTTGTGCATTTTTAGCTCCGGATCTTAACTTTCTAAATTTTTCACTCATAATACCTTGATCAATCCTATTTGTACTAAATAAAGCAGGTATATGTTGTAGTCACTGCACTTGAAAAGATTATCGTTTCGGTAGGATATGGTGATGTCTTTCATACGTATTGTACTAAAAGTTTTCACCACAGTTTTATTAACATATCCTTTTAACTTTACATCAAACGAGAATAAGAAACTATCTGTTACAATGTTTGGACTTACATTTGGTACACAAGCTTGTTAAGTTAGTTCAGGTTAGTCACCAAACTCTGTTACTCAATCCTTGATTTAAGTAGTCAGGTGTCTTAGCTATACTTTCCTTGAACTCTGTGGTTTTCCTCTGTAGTTGTACAAAGAATTTAACATGCCTTGCTCTGTTCTATCAGGATCAAATAGATTCAACAGATGGTTGCTCTTGTAAATGCTCGACTTTTAGTTATTTTCTCTCCAATCATTACTCCTGCCGCAGCCATTTTTGTATTTATCTAGCAATAAATGAGAAAAGATTTGCATTTAGAAAAAGTTTGTTATACTGTACTCAAGAGTAACAAACTTCGATACTGCTGTCAGTCTTTAGTTTACCTCCTGACAGAAAGGCTTCTTTGGTTTTCAATACAATTATTAAAACATTGTTCTGTTATCGATAATTAGTACCTGTTGCTTTATAACTGTAAAAATAAGAAGTTTAGTATTGAAATTCTAATGAGTAGGTACTACTTTGGTTGATTACCTCAAACCCCATATAAAAATCAACGTTTTGGATACAAAAAGTCTTAAATAGTCACTTTTTAGGTTGATAATAATGGTGTATACGCTTGATTTTGTGACATATTGTTGCAAATCATCTTTTCAGTGGAACTTGTTCAATCCATAACTCTCAGCTATTATCAGGGGTGTAGTTTCTGACTTAGAAATTCTGTTAACAATTGCTAAATGTAGTTTTTGACTTGGAAACATGTTCTATCTAACTTTTAACTGTTATAGTTTCTTACTTAGAAAAGTCCAAGAATCCTTTCACTAATTGCTTTTCTCTCGCCAGTTTAGCTTTAGCAGTTGAAATTTCATCTCTTACATTCACACTTATTTTAGTACCGTCCAGATGGAGATAACCCTGAATAGGTATATTGCAAATATCGAAAAATCAATATACATTCAGGCATTAGTGCTGTTTTCTCATCAAACTATTTTTGCATTTATGGATTTCCTCTTTAACTGTTCTAATTCTATCAAAAAACACTATATTATTTACACTCATTTAGGAATTCAACTGAGTTTTAAATGTTTGTATGTTTTGGTTTTAACTGTCTCAATTTTACTGCTTAATGAGAGAATCTTTTTATCTGGTTCAGTTTCGAAATGCATCTGTCTAGTGTAAGCTTTTGTTCCAAATTATCGCAATCTCTCATTTGTTTTCATTACTGTGTCTAATTCGTCAATATTTCCTAGTTCTGCACTAATGCTGTTAAAATTAAAACATTTTGGATCCACATATTCAATAACAATAAGATACCGTCATCACCAATAGCATTTATAATCTAATTTCACTTTTGAATCTATGTAATTTTAAAAGGCTGAAACAATCTTTTTGTCATTTTCGTAATTTCCGATTCCTAAAATATATAGCTATATCAGATTTTTGTTTTGAACATCGAATTTTGAAAGTGTGGAAACATAATGTGTAATGCATGTTTTATTAATAACTTGTCTCACCAATGCTGTTGAAAGAAGCATGTTCAGCCTTTTGGACCATCTTTATCTTCTAGAGGATTAATCCTACCATATGATAATTTAATCTATAAATGCTAGCAGTAATACTACTAGTAAAATATGTATATTGCAATCATTTAATTTACTTTTTGTCAGCAGTACATATCATCAGCTATGACATTTTTTATTTTGTCGCTTTATGTATCTCCAACCGCTTTTTGATAAAATGTTGAAATTGTCGCAGATCAAATTAGATTGTACAGAATTAAAAGAATTTTACCTGGTAAACTTTTGCAAACTCACTCAGTAATGTATTAATCTTGAAATTTAAATGACTTGAACTGTCTTGTTTATTAAATGCCAGTACGCTATACCACAAGCAGATGTTGCTATCCACTCCAGCCAGTTCAGATGATGTTGCCTAAATTTCATCTTACACCTCATGCCGTAATGTTTAACCACTTTGCTATCTGGGTTTATGAAGTTATCTTTATCATTAAATAATATGTATAAATCAGCATCTTTGCTAAAGGATAAAATATACATTTTTCTGGTTTTACATTTTCAAAAATCAAATATTTTATTGTTTTGTACGTTATTTTGTAACACGTCTAGCTTTAGCAACACTTTTATCCCATTTAAACTCTAAAACATCTGCACATTATCCCTTAACAACAAGATTGTTGTTGTACATGTTACACTCCTAAAGTGTGTATATCACCTCTTTGAAAACCGCTAAATTCAGTACAGTGTAGGTTTGCACCATTATTTATGTAGTATAAAGAGAAAGTTTCTTTTTTAAAGACTTTTTAAACAAAAAGGAAATAAAAGCCTAGTCTGGCGGTCGGCTTTTAGCTCAACTGAAGACTTGCGTTCCCCAGCAATAAGTGAACATAAACGGAATCTCAGCCACTGATTTTGTACCCAGTCACATGTTAGAACGGTTTCATCCATAACATATTCAGCTCCGTGTGACCACTGAGGCCGCATTCACAACGGAGATTAGGACGTATATCCGAACTGCTTGTAGATTGTCGCAAATCTGAGCCGTACAATCCGACAGTAGGTCAACCCATCAGACCACAAAGCATTCCCACAGCTATCTATACATAAGTTTACGGTTTCTTCTCTACAGTTCTTGGCACCGTTCATTTTTCAAATGGTATATATTAACTCAAATATGTATTGAACTGAACGTTAAATGCATATTTGTCAAATATCTTAAAAGCATACAAGCTAGGGTTTTGAGATTCGATTTTACAAAGTAGATACAATAAGTCGTTTATTAATTGTTCTTTTTTTATTTTTTAAAATTGTTTCATTTGAATCTACGACTTCTTACTAAAAATCAATTAAAAAATAACATGGGATAGGCTGCTCTAGGATTATCAACGCGTATACTACTATGGACTGTTTTACTATGAGTTTTTCTGCTTTTGAATTTACCACTTTTGTTTATTTTTCAATTCTTACAAAATTTCCTTCTTAATGTCAATTTACTGTCCAGCACTTGCGACTTTCAGTAATTTATTGCATTTGATCGCGGAGTATCAAACAGAAAGCTAGAACAGAAGACTTGTACTCTCGTATCCCGGTATAGTTACCTCATATCGAAAATTTGGTGACCATGACACATATAGATCACTATGAATAACCGAAACTGTGTATGGCGTTATTTTATTTTATTATTTTCCACTCCCTTATTATTCTCTTGTCAATAACATCTGTTCCCTACTGAAATTTTTTTAGATATATTTACAGTTGCGAAAGTCATGAAGCTTTCCGGAATTGCTAGCCTGAACAAAGTTACTGCAGTAGACTAATTTTATTTTTTTTCCTCATATTGTTCATATAAACCAGTCTGTCCATTACGTCATATTTGACAAACTTCCTTGTCTGCGGTGAGGCCCATGAGCGAGCAAATGATCTAAAACAGCGAAATTCATCAAAGTGTATTTGTGATATTGACTCATTCTTGGTAGAAATATAATATCTAGACGGAGGAGACTGAAAACAAAGTAAAAAATTGAATTGTGAGTAGATGTTTCCACTTAAATGTCCAATAGACTTTTCCACTTTCGATTTCTTGTACCGCCTTCTTAAGGGGCGCTCTACACATAATACGTGCTTCTGAGAGAGTGACAGGTGTAAGATGAAGTTGTTTGCATTTGCATTTGGGGGTTATCTACCTTTATCTGTATATGTCACTGTTGTATGTAAGGAGTTAGCTTGTTTTAAAGCAATTCACCAGGAAGATGTGTGGCAGGAATAAAACAGCATGGTCATATGGTCTGGACTTTTGTTTTCTCACTGTCCTTATGTAACATCAGTATTTGATAACTCTTTGCCTGAGAAACTGTTATCAGCTAACATGATTTGTTTATTCTTATAATGCTGTCAATTTCTGGCCTCTCAGAATCTCGTCTTTTCAGTACAGAAAAGATATACAGATGTCAATATTTCCCTGGCAGTATGTGATTTGCATGTTCCAATAAGATCACTGTAGTGATATGCACATTTGTTCAGAATGTTCGATTATGCTGGCCAGTGAAGCGTCCCTCAAATGCATTTCTCATGTTTAAATTCAACAGTTATCTGGGGAAACAATTAACAAAACAACTTGTGCCTGAGTCGATTGGTCCAGATAAGTGACAGTTTGCTGTTTTAAGTGATGACTTCTAGGCCTTCTGTTATTTACTGATATTGAAGTAAATCAAGAAAATCAGGTAATAGAGGTTGTTTGCACAATGAGGCCCAGAGATCATAAAACATTTGAGCTTATGTTTGAACCTTAGATATTGTTTCAACCAATCAAAGGCGACTTAACATTTTAACGATCACTTTTGATTGGCTGAAACTAAAAGCTCCATCTCAAATTCAATCTCAGATGTCTGTGATTTCTAGGCTTGGGACAATAACTTGAAGTCATATAACTTGAAACTCCAGAAGTGGTACCTAAGCAATAAATTAGTCTTGAGACTTAATTGGTTTTCAAATAGAGTAATCAATTAGTTGCCTAAACTTCACCAAGAAGTAATGAACAGTAAGGACATAATGTAAGCATACCATGAACAAAATACCAAACTAAAAAGGCAGAGAAAATTTACATCCAAGTTTTAGTGTGTTGCCTGAAGTAAAAGGACATCATTACTCTTTGAGTCAATATTACTTCATTATTTACTTGTTTTTCTATCTCGTTTATGTTTTAAGGCTGGGTGATGCAAAAGAGCACAATTGGGGTTGTCTGACCAGCTGATGACATAAAATGATGAAAATACTTAATTGGAAGGATGCTGTGTATAGACTGGTTTGGATTCATGTATTCTTTTTGCTGATAATGACAGGTAATGAGTTCTGCTGTCTTGAATGGGGAATAGTACTTTAAAGCTCAGGAAGAGAACCCATTATTTGTAACTGTTTTTTTAATGGCTAACACAAAGCCAAACACACATGAATTTTAATCTCACTTGGCCGTAAGACCAAGTGTGCTTACACTATGGCCCTGCATCCATCGTGTGTCATGTATTATCCATTGTGCATTTGTCAACAATTGTTATTTTCAACTTATTCTCAAAAACCACTGGACAGTTTTCAACCAAATTTGGCAAGAACATCTTTGCATGAACAGCTCTAATTTGTTTTACAATTACAAGCTCTAATTTGTTTTACAAATTATACTTAGCTGCCATCATATATGGTCATAGTTGCTAAAAACAGAAAAACCTATAAACTACTTCTTAACTTAGCATCCTGGCAAAGAGTGCTTTCAAATTGATACAGATGATATAAATCCACTATCAAATATGGCCATCATTACTGAAAATATAAAGACCTTTCAATGAGTTCTTCTCTTAATACTCTCAAAAGAAACTGGCAGATAGCATCCAGTGTTTTCCACAGTGACTTTTACTGTAACGGTCCTGATACAGTCATTTCAGCCTGCAACGCTTTTAAACCCACGGATATGCTATAAATAAGTGCCGATGTGCTTTTTTGTTTCCTGTTATCCTTTAGAAAATTTTGAATAAACATCCTGTCATATAATTGAGAGGAATATCACAAAAAGATTCTTACCTCTTCTTGGATATGTTATTAATATAGTCCAAGATAATTACTCACTCACTTAGTCGCTATCTTTTGTACCTTCCTTTGGCTGATGGTCGGTGCTCTAAGCTAGTTTTATCTTTCCACTGACAGTCATGTGATCGAAATGTGCTGATGGAGTTTACTGATAGTGTGTGCTTATAATATATATTTCAGTCATTTTCACTACCGTACCAACTCAGAAAAGTGCACATGTTGCTTTTTAAGTTAAGCAAATTTTTAATGCTTATTCTGAAAAATGGACACACCACCTTCAAAGAAACGTAAAATTAGTAAGTGCATCATATTGGCTTGACTGAAGATCAGAGATTGGTGTCATCAATGGTGGCTCTAATTCAGATAGTGGGATTTCCCCAAAGAAACAATATAAGAAATGATGAACAGCTTTTAGTACTGAAAGGTGAATGGAAGTCTACATGTCTGTGCGGTAGAAATAGCTGGATTGGATATCAAGTTTTCCATATTACTAATTTTTGGTTCAGATTTATGAGTTACCGATGGGTGATATAGGATGGGGTATTGGTGATGGAGGGTGACATAACATTCCTAGGGCAGCAATTAAAACATATTTGTTGTTTTTAGTGGCAGTAGACGTGGTTGTTGTTGTTGTGATTGTTGTCATTGTTGTTTTCTTCCAGAACATGTGACAAGGAAAATTTTGCGAATGAAAATTGCATCTTACCAAGGAGTTGCTCTTATATTTACAAAATATACTCTAAGCAAAAAAACAAAAATAGTTTCGTCAGTAAACCATAACTTAAGTGGGTGCTACCCAATAAATTTCTCTTTTCTGTCTATCCAGGTAAGAAAAGGAGCAATTTATCTTCCAGGATATCGTTTATATAAATTAAATGATTAAAGAGTTTTGACAATAAGTCATGTTATAATTTAGGGAAATAAAGAATAAATATATGCCAGGATTTACCAATCCACTTGCTCGGCTCCTAGGACAAGCTCAAATTCGGTTCGGGCAAGCTCAAGTTTGCAAGGCTCTTGCTCACAAGCAAGTCAAAAGAAAAGTGAGAGAGGGATACAAGATACAAGAAATTTTATTTAACATAAGTGGTCTGGATAAAATACATAAAACACTAGTTGCTCTGTGCAAGCTTTTTTAGCGACAATTTCAGTTTCTAATGCCTTATGTTCTGCAAGTTTTATTCCCTGCGATCTTGCCACAGTAGATATATCAGCAACTTTATTCAGCGTTTATTTGTAGCGCATTCTTCTTCTACATAATTGGCCATGATTTCTTTCATCTGTTGTATGTGTCATATCCATCTTGTAGTCAATGTCAAGGTCAGTCTCGCAGTTTCTTACGCAGACATGATAATGTGAATATTTACTATTTTTAAAGCAAGTTTTGACAAATAAGGAATAAATATTTATATTTTAAGTTATCAGTTACATTTTAATTGTGATATTTGTACGTATCCAGGATTCGCCGACCTTCTTGTCCTAAGTTAGCCTCGGTAGTTTGTCAGATTGCCGACTCGAAACAATCGGCTTGTCAAAGATTGTTTTGATGCCTGTCGTCGATTTTATGGTGAGTAGGTGTTAATTATTAATAATACAGCTTGGGAGATTTCTTTCACAGGTGTGTTTGGAAATAAAAGGCACTTGTCTCTAATGGTGAACCACCAGGAGCAAAGCGTGATTGATGTTACGAAAATATAGCATCCACAAGCGGTGTGTATGATCTGTTGATTACGTGATAATTACAGTGATCGATACATACTTACTGCTTGGCAAACAATTAAATGGTCAAAAATGAGTGTTCTCAAATCATTCTCAAAAGTCAGATTATCAAATATGTTGATGCATGTCGTCAATTTCAAGATGACTAGATGATAATTGTTAAGTAAATGGATACAGTAAGTGTTCGCAAATCCTTCAGTTGTGAGTATAAATAAATCATTACAAACAGTCTAGCTTTCATTCTCTCTCTCTCTCTCTCTCTTAAAAATCTAGCTGATAACAAATCTTTTTCTACCTATCCATGTAATTGTCTATAGGTATACATGTACATTTCTGCTTTTGCTCTTCTAACTACATGTATATCTACATTCTAACTCTTCTAATCTACATATCTATATATATGTATTATTTACATATATATTTTTGGATAACTTTAATTATCAGCATATGGTTTTAAGGTGCCAAGAATAAAGCGATTTCATTAGAATATACCATATTTTAATTTATCTTATTGTTTTACTCATGTTTTGATATTATGTTTGAGGCAAGCTCATATTTTCCAAGGGCAAGTTCAATTTTCCAGTCAGCTTGCCCTGGGAAAGCTGAGTTTTATAAAATTTGTAAATCCCTGATATGTAGTTCATTTACATGTCATTGATGTTAATTTTTTCACTTTTATGATGATAATGCATATTTTTAAAAACATTTTATGACACTACCGCGTGCTTAACCTGCTGCTATACAAAAATTTCTGTATAGATCACTTTCATCCTAGCATTAAGGGATGCCAGAGTTGTACAAGTTATGCTGGTCTGCCATAAAATATGATCACAGTTACTAAATATAGAAAATCTATGAAATGATTTCTTCCTCAAAAGATGCACAACAGATTTTGCCTAGCTTGAACAGAAATCACCATGGCACAGAGTGCTTTCAGGTTTGTACAAATGATTCTCATCTGATATCAAACATGGCCACCATTGCTAAAAATAGAAAAATCTTTACACAGCTTCTTGACAACTGTTCTGAAGAATTTGATCATGTGTGAGACAGAGCATCCTGGTTTTTAAGTTTTACATATGTACATATGATGCAGATCCACCATATAAAATAGAAAAGGCTTCAATCATCTGTTTGTAAAAGAAATTGAACATGGCCACCTTTGCTAAAAAAAGAAAAATCTTTAAACAACTTCTTAACAACTGTTCTTCATAATTTGATCACATGTGGGAGGAAGCATCCTGGTATAGAAAGATTTTAATTTGTTAATTTTTAAATTAAATTAAACTTAAAATTTTAAGTTGTACATACAGTATGATACAGATCCATCAACTAAAATTAGAAGTGATTTCAAACAACCTTTTGTACAACAACAAAAAAATGCTTCACAGAATTTGACCAAACTTGATAGAAGGCACCCTCAGTGTTTAAGCCACAATGCGCCTTTGTGGGACTTGTGCAAAATAGAAACCAAGTCCAGCAGAAGAAAAAAAAAAAGATTTAATGCAGCAAAAATTTGCTCCCAAAAAAATGAACAAGGCAAATTATTTACCTTTAATCTGATACAGATGTGATGACCAATCATTAAATATCTGAATTGCTGAGAGATTCTTATTATGAAAATGAACCAGATCCATCAAGTGATCTTTTCCAATTACACCGGTTGATAATATTCCGACCATTCAGACCATCTGTTTTCCCCCATTATCCTTATTCCATTATGGCAAAGCACTGGTTCGTTTAGAAAAAATCATGGGATCAGTATATTTTATAATATTGCTTGGTAGAGAAGTTAAGAATAAGCTCTGCATGCAACTGAATTGTAATAATTATGATGTAAATATAAAACAAATTCTGGTAACATATTGAGGTAACTTCCACTACTGTTTTAATAACATTTTTGACTAAAAAGAAAAATATGTAGTCTTAGTGATTTTTTTAAACATGTGCTTCCACTATCATGATGTAGCATTGATCATGTAGTGCCATTAACATTTGTAAAGGTGACGAAGTTTCTCTAAGAGGTAGATATAGAATCATGACTGATACCTGATTTCTTTATCCAAGTATCCTGTTAAGGTTTTGACACAATAAGCATGAGCGCATATATGGTGACTATAGTGAACAAGCCGATAAAACCTTAAAAAAAACATGAGATGAGAGTCAGATTAAAAGTGAAGTTTTCAACTAAAATTCTAAAATGGCAGAAGCAAAGAAGACCCTCAAGAATTTAAATATCTTTGACTCTTATATTTTATCTTCTTGTACCTCCTGTATGCATTAAAAAATATATGGAAGCACTTATCTTCCTACAGTTTTTGTGCATTTCTTCATTTTTACATTTTTGATCATTACTTTTAGTTGGCACCATATAGCCACTATTGTGCTGGTGAGGCATTAAATGCTATTGTGTACATACATATTCAAATCTGCCTGAAACACTGCATCCTGGGATGAAGGGCTTTCAAGTTTGTACAAATGATTCCAGTCTGCCATGAAATATGGTTGCTGCTACTAAAAATGGAAAAACCATTGAACAACATGTTACGACTCTATGGTCTAAGAAAAATGTAACAGAAAGAAAGTGAAACCAACAAATCAAGTAAAAAATCAACAAGCAATTTATTACTAGATAATTAAAATGAAAAAATCAAAAAGTCACTTACAGTAATGTGTTTTGAAATCCTAATAATCCAATAAAAATGATTGTTCTAATCACAAGTCCTAAATATAGAATGTTCCGAATTCACGGCTGTGTCCTTGAATGTTATGATGTGCTAATGGTCTCCAAAGTCCTGATGTACTAGTAATCTTTGATGTGCTGATGTCAAAATGAAGTATTCCAAAATCTCTGAATAAGTTGAGTTAAATTCCAAAATCATCAATTAAAAATCCAAAATCCAAAAGTTTATGAGCACTGTTATAATCCAATGAATATTTAAAATAATTCCTCTCTTAGAATTTGGAATGAATTTTCACAACTGCAATAGCTCTTTACAAGACTGATGGTAATGTCAAAACTGAAAAAATGTCCACCAAACATGGTATATATAAAGATTGGTCACATGACAGAATGTTCTAGAATATGAGTCATGTTAATGGAATTCTAACTGTAAACAAAATTCAACCTTGACCTTCAAATTGAGAAAACATATTGATCAAAACAACCTAATTCAAGGACACTAGTTAAACATGTTTTTCCTGATAACATTAAGATTTAAGCAAATATTAAAGTGAAGAAACATTTATAATTTCCTAAAATATTTATAATATTATATAAACATCATACATAACAAACATCTCTGAAAAACTGCTGAACAGAATAGGACCAAATTTGACAGAAGGCAATATGGCAAGACAGAGTTTCAAGTTTATATATATGATGTTGATCTGCCTTTAAATGTGGCCACCATTACTAAAATTAGACAAAGCTTTGAATGAATTCTTAATTTTGTCTCGTTTTGTATCAACTCATGAATCTAATTATAATAACAAGTAAAAAATACTTAGGAATACTTTTGTTGTTATTATTGATTGTGTGGGGAGGGGGGTGGAGAGGGAAATGGATGAAACCAAAATGTTGTGTCGGTGTGTAAGATCATGTGTATTCAGAGTGTATTTCTTTGTAGCTGAAACAGTGTTTTATATTTCCCATGTGATTAAATGGTTCAAAGTCACAGAGGTTCATATCGTTGCTTGCAGTTTACATATAAATAATGCATGTACTGTATATATTTATAGGTAAATTGTAGGCAACAAAATGAGCCCCTGTTGTTAAAGTTATGTGCAACTTGTATTCCTACAGTAACAGTAACATCAAAATCAAATTACAATAAAAAATAAAAGAACTGAAAATGTTTTTAGCTCTATGGGTCATAGACCAAAATAGCTTATAGGACGACCTGTTGTCAGTCGTTTGTCCATCCATTAGCACAAGCTTGTTATTGCTACTCTGAAGAAAATACTTAGAGGATTGCCATACTTTTCATTGATTTTTTAACTGCATCGAACAAATGGCTACGGAATGAATCTAAAACCAGGAGATAAGGTGAGCGCTTGATATGTGCATTTCACACTTCATCATTATGATCCAACATGAGGTGTTCAACCATCCAGGCTTTTATTTGCACCTGCACAATAACTCCCTTTGAGACCATTACATTCTTTAAGTATCTTTTTCCCCAAAGTATGATCATGAGTGTTAAGAAGTCACCAGATGCCAGGCATGTCAATATACAAAGTTAATGGCACTTGTCAATACCAGCACCTGTAACCCACACCTGTCTCATCCGGACCCTCTCTCATCCTGACCCTATCAATAGTTTTCGTGGGCACCAACTCAAAATACACAGGTGTTTTTGTCCATGTTTCCAATTAAATAGTCCTCAAATTCCTCATCCTTTTGCAGCCTCTTATATTTGTGAAACTATCTTATTTTCAGGTTTCATGGTGGTTTTTGAGATGTGAATGGTCTCTTTCTCAGATAAAGTCCATTTTTCTGAAAAAACTATCAATCCAGTCTATCAAACCCTGAAATTTTGGAGTTTTGTCCTGAATTACAGGCATAATTCTGTAACATCTCAATTGTTGCAGACACGTTTGATGGTCCCACATGGATACAGAGTAACCAAGATTCAATCTACTACTCCTTATTATGTAAATAGGTCAAGGGTCAGCCAGCACGGGGGGGGGGGGGGGGGGATCCTTTTTTTGTCTTCTTGATATTTTTAGAAAATTTCATTTTCATCCAGCTAGATATTATATATTCATTGTATGTTGGTAATTAGCAACGATGGGTCTAATTCCACACAATTTCTTTTTCTCATCAATTCTCCCATTTCTTGTATACATTTCCCTGAGACTGATAACTTATTAGTACCAGGAAATTCGTTTATGTCTCTCAAATCTTTACTCTTGTCCAGCTTGCCTATTGCAGGCTCATGAACAGTCTCAGTATCAATGGGCTCTGTTTTGCAAGAATGCATTTGTACATTGGTACTATCTACAGTACCTATATATGATAGCATCATCATACTTGCATATGGTTTTTTTGGCAACTACAGGAAGAAGCAATTTAGGGGCTTCACTGTTGTCTTTTCTAGGTCATCCCATTCCTGCATCCTGTTATTTTCTTGATGGTTCAGTGCATTTAGGTGGTGATGGAACAAATGTCTCTTTCTTTGGCAGGGGTTTGAGAAAACTTAATAAGACAACTCTAAGCAAAAACAGTACAATCACTTAAAAGATATTATATAGGAATCCAATTCGCCGAGTCAGTGGCTTTCACATGTATGACAGAGAATGACAGGGTTTTTATATTTATTTCACTATCTTCACTTTTGGCATTTACTGAGATATAATTTTTACCCGATAATAAAATATCAGATGGCTTCCGAACTCATTTTAAAACATTCATGGTTGTTTGTTACAGTGACTGACTTAATAAAGAGCACTCCTTAAGAATCTTGTAACGGCCGTTGTCCAGGTGTTAATGAACGGCAGTAGATATTGTAATGGCAACAAATGTTATATTTTCTCACATAGTAAATTCTCAATTAACAAAATAATTACCCTTTCAGTATGAGATGATCAGAGACCTTTCTGAAAGATTATAAATGGTGATTCTTTTATTTCTTAATCTGCTGTTTCATTATTCATTGCTGCAATTAAAAACTTACCTGAAGTTAATCACCATTTATAACATACATGTACCTCAACCAAACTGTGTGGATGGCTTGGTCTTGTGGTAACGAAAAAGGCTATCTATTTTTAGGTCAAAAGGTCAAAGGTTAAGGTCACTGACTGAAAGAAGAAATATTGTTGCTGCAAAATAACATTAGTTCAACATCACAGATTTGGCCCAAACTTTGTGGATGGCATGCATTTATGGCAGGGAAGAAGACTATCAATCTTGGTGTACAAAAGTCAAAGGTCAAGGTTACTCTGACTGAAAGAAGAAAAATGTTTTTTGCGCAGAACTTTCAGTTATCTGCATAGATGACTTTTAAACATGGGGCCAGTGTATAATGTGCTGTTTATGGTACTCTTGTTGACTTGAGGCAGGAAGGTAACACACATATTGGCTGATGTCTGAGTAAGAATGTCATTCCTTGTTTAGTGCCTGATGATAGATTAACCTTTTTAATGACAATCACTTTGTTAATAAATGTATAGCCATTGATAGAGCACCACTGTCAATACAGAGTAGAAAAATTCCACACATTTATAAATTGTCAAACTCTCAAATAATTAATGTCATTTTCTAAGTGTGTGGATAAAGCTGCAGAAGAACATTTTCTAGTATAGCTTACATACCTTTTTTATTATTTTAATATACAATACCTTGTTATCTTCACTGAATAAACCTTTGAAAGAATTATGACATTATTTCCCATGTACTTGATAGTTGTAATTATTACTCTTTTAAGTTTATCTTCAGTCTCAAAAATTATTATAGCCGTATTTGTCTTTAAAGGGCTGGCATTTATTCAGTTTGGTAAAGTTACTTTTTCCATCTAGAGGAAGAAGTCACTTTTCCCATTTTTTTATTGTAGCTTAAGCACTATAGTATACTCCTTTCTGAGGTAATGTTTCAAGAAGTAGACCTGTTTTCATGATGTGATTGATAGAATGTTTCAATAAATAGGCCTGTTTACATGGTACAGTTTATAGTATGTTTCAAGGAATAGACCTGTTTATATGGTACAATTTATAGTATGTTTCAAGAAATAGACCTGTTTACATGATATGATTTATAGTATGTTTCAAGAAATAGGCCTGTTTACATGGTATGAATTATAGTATGTTTCAAGGAATAGACCTGTTTACATGGTATGATTTATAGTGTGTTTCAATAAATAGACCTGTTTACATGGTATGATTTATAGTATATTTCAAGAAATATACCTGTTTACATGGTATGATTTATAGTGTGTTTCAAGGAATAGACCTGTTTACATGGTATGATTTATAGTATGTTTCAAGAAATAGACCCTTTTACATGGTATGATTTGTAGTATGTTTCAAGAAATAGACCCTTTTACATGGTATGATTTGTAGTATGTTTCAAGAAATAGACCTGTTTACATGGTATGATTTGTAGTATGTTTCAAGAAATAGACCCTTTTACATGGTATGATTTGTAGTATGTTTCAAGAAATAGACCCTTTTACATGGTATGATTTGTAGTATGTTTCAAGAAATAGACCCTTTTACATGGTATGATTTGTAGTATGTTTCAAGAAATAGACCCTTTTACATAGTGTGATTTATAGTATGTTTCAAGTAGTATACATTTTGGTTTACCATCTCACTTTCCAATTTGGTCTACAGTTCCTTTTATGAATAATTGATGTTTTACTGCAGTATGTTTCAAGGAGAGACCCTTTTACATAGTATGATTTATAGTATGTTTCAAGAAATAGACCCTTTTACATAGTATGATTTATAGTATGTTTCAAGAAATAGACCCTTTTACATAGTATGATTTGTAGTATGTTTCAAGAAATAGACCCTTTTACATGGTATGATTTATAGTATGTTTCAAGAAATAGACCCTTTTACATAGTATGATTTATAGTATGTTTCAAGAAATAGACCCTTTTACATAGTATGATTTGTAGTATGTTTCAAGAAATAGACCCTTTTACATGGTATGATTTGTAGTATGTTTCAAGAAATAGACCCTTTTACATGGTATGATTTGTAGTATGTTTCAAGAAATAGACCCTTTTACATGGTATGATTTATAGTATGTTTCAAGAAATAGACCCTTTTACATAGTATGATTTATAGTATGTTTCAAGAAATAGACCCTTTTACATAGTATGATTTGTAGTATGTTTCAAGGAGAGACCCTTTTACATGGTATGATTTATAGTATGTTTCAAGAAATAGACCCTTTTACATAGTATGATTTATAGTATGTTTCAAGAAATAGACCCTTTTACATAGTATGATTTGTAGTATGTTTCAAGGAGAGACCCTTTTACATGGTATGATTTATAGTATGTTTCAAGAAATAGACCCTTTTACATAGTATGATTTATAGTATGTTTCAAGAAATAGACCCTTTTACATAGTATGATTTGTAGTATGTTTCAAGGAGAGACCCTTTTACATGGTATGATTTATAGTATGTTTCAAGAAATAGACCCTTTTACATAGTATGATTTATAGTATGTTTCAAGAAATAGACCCTTTTACATAGTATGATTTGTAGTATGTTTCAAGAAATAGACCCTTTTACATAGTATGATTTGTAGTATGTTTCAAGGAGAGACCCTTTTACATAGTATGATTTATAGTATGTTTCAAGAAATAGACCCTTTTACATAGTATGATTTATAGTATGTTTCAAGAAATAGACCCTTTTACATAGTATGATTTATAGTATGTTTCAAGAAATAGACCCTTTTACATAGTATGATTTATAGTATGTTTCAAGAAATAGACCCTTTTACATAGTATGATTTATAGTATGTTTCAAGAAATAGACCCTTTTACATGGTATGATTTGTAGTATGTTTCAAGAAATAGACCCTTTTACATGGTATGATTTGTAGTATGTTTCAAGAAATAGACCCTTTTACATGGTATGATTTGTAGTATGTTTCAAGAAATAGACCCTTTTACATGGTATGATTTGTAGTATGTTTCAAGAAATAGACCCTTTTACATGGTATGATTTGTAGTATGTTTCAAGAAATAGACCCTTTTACATGGTATGATTTGTAGTATGTTTCAAGAAATAGACCCTTTTACATGGTATGATTTGTAGTATGTTTCAAGAAATAGACCCTTTTACATGGTATGATTTGTAGTATGTTTCAAGAAATAGACCCTTTTACATGGTATGATTTGTAGTATGTTTCAAGAAATAGACCCTTTTACATGGTATGATTTGTAGTATGTTTCAAGAAATAGACCCTTTTACATGGTATGATTTGTAGTATGTTTCAAGGAATAGACCCTTTTACATGGTATGATTTGTAGTATGTTTCAAGAAATAGACCCTTTTACATGGTATGATTTATAGTATGTTTCAAGAAATAGACCCTTTTACATGGTATGATTTGTAGTATGTTTCAAGAAATAGACCCTTTTACATGGTATGATTTGTAGTATGTTTCAAGAAATAGACCCTTTTACATAGTATGATTTATAGTATGTTTCAAGAAATAGACCCTTTTACATGGTATGATTTGTAGTATGTTTCAAGGAATAGACCTGTTTACATGGTATGATTTATAGTATGTTTCAAGAAATAGACCCTTTTACATGGTATGATTTGTAGTATGTTTCAAGAAATAGACCCTTTTACATGGTATGATTTGTAGTATGTTTCAAGGAATAGACCCTTTTACATGGTATGATTTGTAGTATGTTTCAAGAAATAGACCCTTTTACATGGTATGATTTGTAGTATGTTTCAAGGAATAGACCTGTTTACATGGTATGATTTATAGTATGTTTCAAGGAATAGACCTGTTTACATGGTATGATTTATAGTATGTTTCAAGAAATAGACCCTTTTACATGGTATGATTTGTAGTATGTTTCAAGGAATAGACCTGTTTACATGGTATGATTTATAGTATGTTTCAAGGAATAGACCTGTTTACATGGTATGATTTGTAGTATGTTTCAAGGAATAGACCTGTTTACATGGTATGATTTATAGTATGTTTCAAGGAATAGACCTGTTTACATGGTATGATTTATAGTATGTTTCAAGAAATAGACCCTTTTACATGGTATGATTTGTAGTATGTTTCAAGGAATAGACCTGTTTACATGGTATGATTTATAGTATGTTTCAAGGAATAGACCTGTTTACATGGTATGATTTGTAGTATGTTTCAAGGAATAGACCTGTTTACATGGTATGATTTATAGTATGTTTCAAGGAATAGACCTGTTTACATGGTATGATTTGTAGTATGTTTCAAGAAATAGACCCTTTTACATGGTATGATTTGTAGTATGTTTCAAGGAATAGACCTGTTTACATGGTATGATTTGTAGTATGTTTCAAGGAATAGACCTGTTTACATGGTATGATTTGTAGTATGTTTCAAGAAATAGACCCTTTTACATGGTATGATTTGTAGTATGTTTCAAGAAATAGACCCTTTTACATGGTATGATTTGTAGTATGTTTCAAGGAATAGACCTGTTTACATGGTATGATTTGTAGTATGTTTCAAGGAATAGACCTGTTTACATGGTATGATTTGTAGTATGTTTCAAGAAATAGACCCTTTTACATGGTATGATTTGTAGTATGTTTCAAGAAATAGACCCTTTTACATGGTATGATTTGTAGTATGTTTCAAGGAATAGACCCTTTTACATGGTATGATTTGTAGTATGTTTCAAGAAATAGACCCTTTTACATGGTATGATTTGTAGTATGTTTCAAGGAATAGACCTGTTTACATGGTATGATTTGTAGTATGTTTCAAGGAATAGACCCTTTTACATGGTATGATTTGTAGTATGTTTCAAGAAATAGACCCTTTTACATGGTATGATTTGTAGTATGTTTCAAGAAATAGACCCTTTTACATGGTATGATTTGTAGTATGTTTCAAGGAATAGACCCTTTTACATGGTATGATTTGTAGTATGTTTCAAGGAATAGACCCTTTTACATGGTATGATTTGTAGTATGTTTCAAGAAATAGACCCTTTTACATGGTATGATTTGTAGTATGTTTCAAGGAATAGACCCTTTTACATGGTATGATTTGTAGTATGTTTCAAGAAATAGACCCTTTTACATGGTATGATTTGTAGTATGTTTCAAGAAATAGACCCTTTTACATGGTATGATTTGTAGTATGTTTCAAGGAATAGACCCTTTTACATAGTATGATTTGTAGTATGTTTCAAGGAATAGACCTGTTTACATGGTATGATTTGTAGTATGTTTCAAGGAATAGACCCTTTTACATGGTATGATTTGTAGTATGTTTCAAGTAATAGACCCTTTTACATGGTATGATTTGTAGTATGTTTCAAGAAATAGACCCTTTTACATGGTATGAATTATAGTATGTTTCAAGAAATAGACCCTTTTACATGGTATGATTTGTAGTATGTTTCAAGGAATAGACCCTTTTACATGGTATGATTTGTAGTATGTTTCAAGTAATAGACCCTTTTACATGGTATGATTTGTAGTATGTTTCAAGAAATAGACCCTTTTACATGGTATGAATTATAGTATGTTTCAAGAAATAGACCCTTTTACATGGTATGATTTATTGTATGTTTCAAGGAATAGACCCTTTTACATGGTATGATTTGTAGTATGTTTCAAGAAATAGACCCTTTTACATGGTATGATTTGTAGTATGTTTCAAGAAATAGACCCTTTTACATGGTATGAATTATAGTATGTTTCAAGAAATAGACCCTTTTACATGGTATGATTTGTAGTATGTTTCAAGAAATAGACCCTTTTACATGGTATGATTTGTAGTATGTTTCAAGGAATAGACCCTTTTACATAGTATGATTTGTAGTATGTTTCAAGGAATAGACCTGTTTACATGGTATGATTTATAGTATGTTTCAAGAAATAGACCCTTTTACATGGTATGATTTGTAGTATGTTTCAAGGAATAGACCTGTTTACATGGTATGATTTATAGTATGTTTCAAGGAATAGACCTGTTTACATGGTATGATTTATAGTATGTTTCAAGAAATAGACCCTTTTACATGGTATGATTTATAGTATGTTTCAAGAAATAGACCCTTTTACATGGTATGATTTGTAGTATGTTTCAAGGAATAGACCCTTTTACATGGTATGAATTATAGTATGTTTCAAGAAATAGACCCTTTTACATAGTATGATTTGTAGTATGTTTCAAGGAATAGACCCTTTTACATAGTATGATTTGTAGTATGTTTCAAGGAATAGACCTGTTTACATGGTATGATTTATAGTATGTTTCAAGAAATAGACCCTTTTACATGGTATGATTTGTAGTATGTTTCAAGGAATAGACCTGTTTACATGGTATGATTTATAGTATGTTTCAAGGAATAGACCTGCTTACATGGTATGATTTATAGTATGTTTCAAGTAGTATACATTTTGGTTTACCATCTCACTTTCCAATTTGGTCTACAGTTCCTTTTATGAATAATGGATGTTTTACTGCAGTATGTTTCAAGGAGAGACCCTTTTATATGGTACAGTAGTATGTTTGAAGGAGTATACATTTTGATTTACCATGTAAACTGGGCCTATTCTACCTATTTTTGTCCATTAGTTCCTTCATGACAAGATTATACAGGTTGCACACTACAGTTAAACCTGGAGAGTTTTAACATGTAATTTACATGTAGTTAGAGATTTTGAACTGAACTTTGACTCCGGTAGACAGATTTGAAAATACAGTGGTTACTCTGGAGCAGATGAGTTAAAAATTCCCTCTGCTTGTATGTTATTACTTTTGCTTTGAGCAAACAGGCTGCACAAGGTAAAAAAGAGCACTTTTTTTTCTCTCATAACATTTCTAGCTTCTTTTGAGTCTATAGAATATAATATAATTTCAGTAGAAATGCGCAAACAGTCCATTTAATGGTCGTCATCTGGTCTTCTCTCTACCTGCCAAAAAGCTGGCATAAAATATCTACATGTATACTTTAATGACCCTATATTACTTTTTGTAAATCCTTAAAGGTCCCAAAATTATACATGCATAATTTAGAGCAAAATATATTTCTTCAGTTCATTTACCTACGATTAGTTTGCATTATGTAATTTGATGATATATATGTTGCTATTTAAATCCTTGCAATTACTAGTACATTAGTAGCAGGTAAAATAATAGATGAATATCTGCTCTCATAAAATCAAATGTTATTCAAGTGCATGCATGAAGTGAAATGAAACTTTCCATATATACTCACCTTTATGTCTGGCCCAACTGCAAACAACATAGACCCTGATCTGCCATCATATAATGTACCCGCAGATCAGGGTCTATGCTGATTGTTCTACTAATTAATCTTAACAAACTGCATAGACCCAGATTATGGCACATTATATGATGACATATCTGGATCTATGCAGTTTGCAGTTGGATATGACCTATACGTAAGTAGATACAGTACTTGTACTTTGAACTTTTAGCTAGAAATTGTGTACAATACAGGGTATAGAACTGTGAAAATCTTCTGTTATAACAGAAAACCAAATGAAATTGCAATATGCTGATTTAAGATACTAAACTCACAATATATTAAAATACATCCAATCAATTTTCATATAAATCTGTACATATTATTTTCATAGTCATGATGTGATTATGTTTCCATTTACATTCATGGGATGATTATGATACAATTTTGTTTGTGAATAATAATAATAATAATAATAATAATAAATCTTTTGATTCTAACTCATCCTTTTGTTTTCTCTGATTTTTACTGTTCCAATTTTTTCCAGTCTTTTTGTAGTCACTATTTGATAGAAGTCATCTGCTGTCATGGGTAGCTCATTTGATAAAGAAAAAGGGTCGCATGTTTGATATTTTCTTTGATTGAGTGGGGACTTGAGATTATAATTTAAACCTGTGGAGGGTTTTTTTTAAAAAAAAAGAAATCTTTGGATTATAGTTTAAACCTGTGGAGGTTTTTTTTTAAAAAAAAAGAAATAGGTTGCAGTAAAGATAATAAAAATTTTAAAAAATACACTCAGATATGCATAGTTTTATGTAGTTGATGTTAATAAATCATTGGTTTATGTTAATTTGTACAGTTGGTGACATAATACTAAAAAACAGATGAAGACATTGATGACAAATTAATTTGAAACTGGCTGTTTTATTGAGAAAAAGAAAATTATGTCCTACTGTATATTTCTTCCTGGTTTCAACTATACATATTTAATTCTAAATGTAATGAAGAGAACCTAGGAAAAAAGCAAAAGTTTTTAACTACAAAAATAATCTTCAGCACATCTTCGTTGAATTTTCACTGCATGAAAATGAGTAAGATAGCATGCATGGAACAATCAATATCTGGTTGGTAGAAATAGTTTTCTGCACCGATATCCTATATTGAGACAACTTCTCCAGAACCACCTAATAAATGTTGACCAAATTTGAAAGAAAGCTTTCTGGCATGAAGACCTTTTAAATGTATACAGATGATAATTGATCTACCATTTGATACAGCTTCCATTACTAAAAATATACAAATATTTTAATGACTTCAACAACTCTGCCGAGCACAATTTGACCAAACTCAACTGATGTCAGCCAGGTGAGTGACCTCAGACCCACATGAGTCTCTTGTTATTTGAAGAGATGAGATTCTATATACAATTTGTAGTTGCTGTTCTTTTTTTATTTAACATAGGTTCAATGCTATCTTTTGAATTTTACATATTTTGTATTTTATTAAAGCACACGTACAATAAGATGATACAAAAGCAATAGGTCTTTCCATTGATTTCTATTTAAAACAATACTCCTAACTTAGGTACATGGATTCAAAATGAACAAAAATTAAAGGAAATGATGAATGGAAGCAATAAACACAAAATCAGAAATTCATGTATTTTTGAGGTTGTAAATGAAAAATGACGAGATGAAATGGAAACATGAATGAAATGCAGATGGAATGCAGATGAAATCAAGAATGAATATATGAAATGTAAATGAAGTGCAAATCAAAGGAAGATTTAATAAAATTACCTGTTTCAGGATTGTAAACTAATTTCATGGTAGAAGTTACATTGTATTAAATATACAGTGAAACCCCGCTATAACGCGAATTCGGATATAACGTGATCGTGGCGTGGCTCCCAAAATTTCATATATTCATTCGCACATGAACATTTTTTTTTTGTGTGCAAAGTACGAGAAATAGTGTATAAAATGTGTATATTACAGTATCATTTTGGGGAAGAGATCGCATATGAATTCGAGTATAATACGTTTGTGGCGTGGTTCCTGAAATTTTATATACATGTACATGTATTTTTCTCGTACACGGAAAAAAATTTTTTTTTTTAAGTACGAGAAATAGTGTATAAAAAGTTTATTATCATTTTGGGGAAGAGATCACGTATGAATTCGATCGTGGCGTGGCTTCTGAAATTTAACAATTTCACCAATTTCTTGAAGTGTTATGCCAAAATAAAAATTTTCGGAAATGTCACTTATTACTGATCCATGAGTAAAGCCAGTAAGTCTTCTCTGTGTTTGTCTTCAATTCATTATGTATACAATCATTGCTCAAACAATAGCCGACATGTTTTTCTTCTTTAACTGCATACACAACCGAGCATCAGACAATGTGGTGGTTGATAAAAGATTCTCACGATTTAATAAACATCAAAAAACGTAAGCCGCCAACACGTGCGCTGGACTTCAATTCATCCTGTATACAATCATTGCGCAAACAATAGCCGACTTATGTTTTTTCTTTAACTGCATAAACAACCAAGCACCAGACAATGCGGTGGTTGATCAAAGATTGTCATATGTGGGTGCTTATGTAGAGACTGAGCTTGGGCGGCAAGATCAAAGATTGTCATATGTGGGTGCTTATGTAGAGACTGAGCTTGGGCGGCAAGATCACAGGGAGTTCAAATAACCACTCTCTGTTACTTAGCACTAAACAAGTACAGCTGTATCAAACTCGTGGCTCAATCAAAGGGTTGTCATTTGGGAAAACAAAGACGGGTCGATATCAGATAGTAAACGGTGTTGATACCCTATTCATGCTATACATTAGACGTGTATACGTTGTTCTCTGAAAAAATTAAAATATAGTAAAACCCCGCAATAACGCGACCCCGCTTTTTCCGCAATCGAATTTTATGGACCCCAAATATCGCGTTATAGCGGGGTTTCACTGTATAAACTCTAAGGCAATTTCACACCTGTTTCAGTGCTTATCTTTAGTGTTTTATCAGAAACTTTCACAAACTCCAATTTGGGTATTTTACAGTTAGTCAAACTTCTGTCCAATTCCATATCTATCTGTCGATATATATATATATATATATATATATATATATATATATATATATATATATATATATATATATATAAAATGAAATCCCTCAAAACTGAACTCTGGTATATACCAAAATCCAAAATTCCCTCAGTTTTTTCTTTCTCAATATCATCTTTTTTTCCCCAGTAAACTGAAACCCCTCTTCTCTGAAAACTGAAACAAATTTTCTGACCCAAATTTGAACTTTACACAATCCCCATCCGCCCCCCCACCCCCCCCCCCCCCCATTAAATCAAAACTTACTTGAAACTCGGAAATGTATTTTAACTACAATATTCCCAAAAATGTTGGTATTTTTTTGTTCTAGAAATAGCCTGTGGTCATGCACTAAGTGAAATCACACCTGACATGCTGGGCCTGATTATTTAGTTTGGTTTGGCTTGTTTGGTGCTTTACAGCACAGCAACACATAGGTTATTTAGTGCCAAGGCAATTGGAGTAAAGTGCCTTGCCCAAGGACACACCACTGTAGCTGACCCAGGCTGGTTCGATGGTAGGATTCGAACCCGCACCCTTTCGGTCATGTGTCCAGCATGTTAACCACTGAGCCACCGCGGCTCCCCAGATTATTTACATTTAGCAAATACTGTAGTAGGCTTATCAGTGAGTCAGTGGTCCCAGAAATGCTACAAGGTCATGCCAGGTAAAAACAATTCTCTTTACAAATTAATGCTGACATTAGGTTAATCCAAAATCTTTGCACCCTGAAGAAGGACCAGTTTTTAAGGAATATTATTAATAATTAAATGCTTGTAGAAGACCTTTTTAAGAAAGATTATGTTTATCTACTTAATATCCAATCATCTGCTTACTATTTAATCATGATTGCATGATGCTATTCATTTGTATAAATGATCAATAGAACATTTTATAAAATTTAAATGGACAGGTTTTTTTTTAACCAGGCCTGCAGTCTTGATTCTGATACTTTGTTGATGGAAAACAGTATTTGGAAGAAATGTATGTTGTTCAGCTAACATTCCATTAAATATTAAAAACTCAAACAGCTTTTATAAAATTTTGTGCACTCTTACACACATACAGACACATATTCTGTCATAATTACATTTGTCTCTCTCATTCTCTCCCTAGTTTCTTTTTCTCTCACTCAAGTTGTATAAGAGTTAAAATCTCACACATGCACATGCAAATAAATTCTCTATTGTTTTCCCTCAAATCAAGCAAAAATCATGAAAGTTTTTGGGTTGGAAAAAAATGTTGGGGTTTTTTTTTGTCTTGAAATTAAGGCTGGTATCTCTGATTATGTACATCTTCTTATATATAAAAAGTCATATGTATTCATGTCTGTGATATACCCTCAGGAAACAGAAAACCTCTAAAAAAATAAAGTTAAACTTGTTCTAGAGGAGTTTCAATTTTTAGAGGTTTCACTGCCAATATATACATTACAGTATTTAAGTATTGAAATACCAACGAATGGTTCAGTCTAAGAGAGCCATAACCAGTTTTAGAACTTGACAAAGTGTGTTCAAGACATGTAGAATATCTAAAAGATAGCATGGGTCATCACAGTAATAATGACATTATAATATTACATCAAACTAGGCTTGAATGACCACTGCCTTGGAAGTCAATCTGTTATTAAAGACCACATTTTCATGCACAGATCAACTGTAATGAATAAAATAATGACCTCTAATAAGAGGCCACCTGTCCTCAGAGACCTCCTTTCTTTAGAGACCTCTTTTGTTGGCAGAAGGGATAGTCTCTAACAAGAGACCACTTTTCTTCAGAGACCATTTTGTTGGCAGAAGGGATGGTCTCTGATGACAGACCACCGATCTTCAGAGAGTTCATTGCTGGCAGGAGAGAAAGTCTCTTGCTGAGAAAACACCCATCTTCAGAGACCACTTTTGTTGGCAGAAGGGATGGTCTCTAACAAGGGAACACCTGACTTAGAGACAACTTTGTTGGTAGGAGGGATAGGCTCTGATGAGAGAATGCCTATCTTCAGAGACCACTTTCGTCAACAGAAAGAATGGTCTCTGATGAGTGAACACCTTTTGTCAGAGACTTCTTTTGTTGACAGTAGGGTGGTCTCTCAAGACAGATTTCCCTGTAACAGAAAAAAAGCAATAATAATAAAAAGAACTGGTACACACTGGCTCACCATCACAAATCCCCATGCTTTTCACTGCATATTTCACCCCTTCCCTCTATCCCCCTCTTCCCCATACAATTACTCAAACCATGCCCCAGAAAATGATCCAGGGGTCCAAATGCAAAATCCATCACACATGTATGATGTGTCTTCATTCTATGGCTACAGTATATGAAGTTTGGTCAGAACATATTTGAAAATGTCATTGTAATTGAAATTTTGATACATTTGGCCTTGGACCCCTTCCCGGAGACCCAAGCTCCGGAGCCAATAATGATACCCCTTCTTACTGATGATCATGAAAGGGGCAACATAACAGAGTTATGTGAATGTCCACCAACTGGTTTAGGAGGAGATTTGGTAACATACAGTTTTTATCACAATATTAATAACTTGAATCTGCAGTTAAGCAAGATCATTCACTTGGTTTTCTTAGTTGGATCAAATTACAAGACTGCTGTGAACATATATTGTCCCTGCCTGTATTTTCTTTCAAAGGTAGGGGGACAATAAAATTAAAAGATCAGCAATATAGCTTGGTCATGTATTTGTTATCCTTATGCTGTAAAAATAATTAACTATTGTTTTATGTTGTAAAACTGATGGCATGCTGTACAAGGTGATGATTAGTATGGAGTCCATACATGCAATTTACGTGAAAAGTACCGGTGTCTGTGCAAGTACGATATTTCTTGTAGACAAAACTATCGGTCTGATTTTTGTTTTATTTTCCAGGTAGTAATGATTGATAAGAAGACTACTGAACCCAGCTGACTAACAAAGAGGTTGAGATGCCTCCCACAGGTGCTGAAACCAAGGTCCAAGATCCTGCGTACAAGAACTGGCTGAGAGTTGGCTTGGCTCTGTACTATCTAAAGGATGCACTCCACTCCTTTATACAGGGGGAGGTGAATGCTATGCATCAGTCCCTGTTGCAGAAACTGCATGGGAGCTCAACTGTACCAACACCTCAGAAATGTTCCAGCTGCAAGTCCAAGGATGTGAAACAGGACAGAAATACATACATCTGGAGGTTTCGACCTCCCTGCCCATCAAGTCTCTGTGATGTTTGGTTGACTGAACTAATGACTCTACACAACAACCCCACATCCAATAAAATCTACTGGGAGAATTGTGATGTGGCTGCCTGGCCATTTGTTCCCTGGGAATGTGCTAAACTGTACATGCCTCGGGGTCAGCTACCAGCCAACATCGGCCCACTCCAGAGTGATGCTCAGGCCCTGCTTACCCTGATGGCCACTTGTACATACTTCCATGGGAAACTATCCCCAGCAGGCCTTACACTGACACACAAGGTATATGGCTGTCTGTCTAACATTTATCATCATTACTCATTATAATTTGCATCATATGTCCTCTCCTCTGTCATCACCCTATGACTTTTGAGACAGTTAAACAGAGGCCAGAACCCAAATTCATTGCATATTATGTGCCTTCCAGCTATGATGCACCAAGTTTGCTTAAAAAAGGACCCTAAAATTGGTCACCATTCATACCAGTTATATGTAGCAACATAATCTTTTAGATCTTCTATATTCTTGCCTTTCATCTTTTGTACATTTTAAAAGATTAAAATTAATTCCATGCTAAAAACTACTACCAAAGACCTTTGCTTTGACACCAATGATGACCATACATGTGACAGAAAAGAGAGGTCAGCTTGGAACAGATTAGGAGATTTGCAAAATTTGGTCAGGAGTTTTGGCTTCAAAAGAGGGAGGATTTTAATTGACCAGAATTTTAGCATGCAAATGGACAAAAATTACAACTATTGAACAAATTTTCATTTTTTTTAACATTAAAGTATGCAAATCAGTCATTTCACAGTAACTTGTTGCCATTCATACCCTCCTTATATGTACTACAAGCATTTTTAGCATGTGTTATGAGATCATTGCCTGGATTATATTGGTGGCAGTCCTCATCATTGTTGATCTTAACACTTAAAAGATGATCTACTGTCACTGGATCCAGGTTTCCTCTAGAGTCAGCCTGAATTTTCCTCAGAATGGAAAGTGTCCTTTCAGTGTCTGCATTGGAATGTGGCAATGTCAGTACAACTCTATTGAGTCCACCAAGAAGTTTAAATTGTTTCCTGCCTGTGGGTAGATTTGCAAAATTTGGTTAGGAGTTTTGACCTCAAAAGAGGGAGGATTTTCATTGACCCAAATTTTAGCATGCAAATAGACAAAAAATTACCACTATTGAACAAAGTTTAAATTGTTTCTTGCCTGTGGGTAGATTTAGATTGCTGGCTGTCTGCCAAAACTGCTCAAGATTGGTACTGTCTGGGTCGAATTTGGGAAGCTCTTCTTTGGGAGTCAGAATATAGTCATGAATTTTATCTTCCAGTGCAGTTCTCTCAATCTGGGTTTATGTCATGAACCTCTGAGACAGCATAATCACTACATGTACAATACAAAATGCAGAACATTAAAACTTTAAATTTACTTGCCATATATATACAGTTGGTAAATTAAAGGATTATAATATAAGCCAACTCTGTTTATTTCTAATAAACTTTGTTTTTATGCTGCAATTAAGATATCAAGAAAGATTACATGTCCATGCATTTTTATTGTTAGAACAACTTATTTCCCATTTTCACAATAAACAAGTGGTCATTGAATGCGCTTGCTGGAATTGATGCAGTTGGCCCAAGGGAGATTTCTGTCTCTGAAATATTAGAGAATCTGTTGCAGTGGTTTCATACGGTTTAAATCCAGAAAGTAGTCTTCTATCAATATAATTCTTTTGGAATTTTACTGAAACAGTTTTTAAAAAACAATCACTGGAGCAAACTTTTCCTTCAAACGGTACCCATCACTGCTTTTAATTTCCAGTTAGTAGTGCAAACTGATATTATTTTTTCACTGTTCAATCATCAGTACCTGATAATTATTGATCATTGGTGATAAGACAATCTACCTAATCAGATAGTGAATATTTGTTGCACTCCCAAGAATCTGATGTTGTTTTAATGTCAGTAAGATTGTCCACATGAAGCACTGATGCATACATTATACAGTAAAACCTGTCATGAGCGACCTCTGCTATGAGCGACCACCTGTCATGAGCGACCACAATCATAATGCACGGATCGATTTTATTATATAAACGCACTGTCGTGAGCGACCACCTGCAGAACGCGACCAGTGACCGCGATTTCTTGGCAAAATATGCATTTCGACACTGCTATGAACGATTGCATCACAAAAACAGAGATAAACACAACTGACCTTTATTTGACTCTTTGTAACCACGACCGCTTAAGAAGCGAAGACGTTAAAAACAAAATCAAAAACTTAAAAACAAATTAGGCTGGCTACCGGTTTCTTGAATTGTACAGCTCATGCATGTAGTGTCATATGTTATAGATTGTAAACCAGACTAGAGTACATGCCGATTGCTCATTCGGAAATACCTCGGCTATTTCTGCGAGACAAAAGTATGATCCATAGGATTTCCCGCGAAATTGCGTATGGCAGCTTGTTCTAAAATAATACTGCAATGAACGACCCTATCGCGAGAACTGAGACAAACACTACTGACGTTTATTTTATCCTTTGTAACAACGACCGCTTCCAAAGTAAAGACTGTTCTAACAAAAAAAAAATTATAAAAACAAATTAGACTGGCTACCGGTTTCCTAACTTTTGCAGGTCATGCATGTAGTTTCCTATGTTCTGGACTGTAAACCAGACTAAAGTACATGTCACTAACTGCCATTGTAGTGCCAAAGTCAATATAGCGGTCGCATACATCATTTTTCTTTGGAGTTAATCCGTAATGCCTGGGGTGAATGAGGTCTTTGTCTTTAATACCAGTAGGTGAGAATCGTTTTCCGGATTCGATTGTCATTGTGAAAGGCTTGTGTTGTTTGTTGGGGTGTTTTTGCTGTTAAAGAGATTACAGCCCACGCACCAAACCGTCATATCCTCACCTTAGTGCAGCTGGTTACACCCTCTGTTTATAGAGTTAATCCCTTTTTATCGTCGGTGAATAAAGTCTTTGACTTTTGTCTGTAAATAAATGTATTCTGTTTCTGGATAAATTAATTGTGTCTTTTTATTTCATTCATTGGTACATATACATTGTATATGTATTCCATATTTCCCCAAAGCTTGATCAAAACCGCTACAGTCGTTATTACAATTGATCCCTTATAACATTAACACCTAGCACTTTAATAACAAAGGCAGAACCTCCAATGAAAAAGAAACAAATTCTAACATTGGAGGAAAGAATTAATATGATTGAAAGAAGTGAAAAATGGGAGAACGTTTGCAACATAGCAGCCACTTGAAAGATCGGTAAAACTCAAATTTAGGGTGTTATAAAAGACAAGGAGTCAGTTAGAAATTAACTCATATGCAAATACTAGTACATGTACGTGTGATCTTCAAATATAAATGTGATTCATGTTTAATGATAGATGTATATCTTTATTACTATTTAAAATTATTTTCAGATTAATGCATGCAATATTTTAACGAACTATGAACAAAGATTACAATAAATGTACATGATTGTGCTTATTTTTCCCTCTTAAACAGTGCTGAATGTTGACCTTGGAAACTAGTCTTTTTGTACAAACCTGTTATGAGAGACCACCTGTCTTGAGAGACTGCTTTTTGCTGGCAGAAGGGGTGGTCTCTCATGACAGGTTTTACTGTACTATCACACCCTCTGTGACTTTAAGCCTGATTTGCAGATGCCTTTGTTGTCATCATTATCATCACTATCACCATCCTTAAACAATAACAATCAAATATGGAAAATGATTATCACTTACTAGTATTATAGACGAAGACAAAGACCTCATTCATCCCAGGCATTATGGATTAATTCCTGTACTGTATCCATATTATTCATATTATTATTATTCATATTATTATTATTATTATTATTATACAGTTGTGATTATGATTTTTTATGAGCAATAAAATAGTCAAACTTTAGTATTACTTACGTGAATATTTTATCCAAGCATGCAAAGATGATTTCAGCTGATCCAATGTTACAAGTTGGTATTCCAAGGAATCTTGTGGATATCCTGTTTACATCCTTGTCGAAAACATGAACTAAGACTCTCAGCATTTTATTATCCCCTTAATCATTTGATTTGTCAATGAGAATGGTGAATTTTTCAATGCGACACATGTGGGTGACTTTCTCATCCCAGGGAGGACCCAAAGCTTGGGTCACAATGTGAGCAGTTTTTATCTGTTTGCATGAGAACTTCTGTGCAATTTCCGAGTCTGGGAACATTATTTTGACTAGATCTGAAAAATTATATGCTACCAGAAATGGGACATTATGTTCGGCTATAAAGTTGGCAAATAGTGTCTTGGCACATGTAACTTGATCCACATTTGATGCAGATTCTTTGAACATGGATTTCAGTGATGGCATATTTGTTGTTGAGGCTATTTTTATGAGATTGGGTTTCTGCATGATGCGTGATGTCATTCTTGCCACCATAACAGATTTTAAAATCAGCATTTCAGGAAGAGCAGAATACATACTCATGTCCCTTTGAACTTGATTGCAACCACTGAAATTCCCATTTCCTTCCATCACTGAATTTCATATGATATTTCGGTTCCTTTGATTTTGGTGTGTTGGCATTGGAAGATGAAGCATGCTTAGACATCACAACAAACTTTAAACACCGAATTCAAACTGACCCAGTTTTAAGCCACTTGAGCTCTTGAGTAATCCAACCATAATCAATTAACATCTTTAATCCTATCCAAATTACTTTTGTTCATACATAGTATAGACTCTAAATCATCTTGATAACTTTTAAGTACCGAAGCAGAACACACTTTGTGGAGAGAATCAAGGTAATGTTTATTGTTTTATGCTGATTGAGCTCTTTAGTAACCCAAACATAATCAATTAATGTCTTTAATCCTTTTGGAATTACTTCTGCTCACACATAGTACAATCCACCTCGACAAACTTGAAACGGTGAACTCAGCCGACCCTGCCGACAGGATGAAAGGGTGAAATTAGCAATTACATTGTCTTGCCCTGCTTAAGCCATTTGACAGTCACATGATCATAGGCAGTATTATCATAAATATACTATACTGGACCCAAAATATGAAAAAAATGGAAAAAATTTAATTTTTCAATAATAATTTTGCATATGCAGGAGATGTCAGTGAGTGATGGGAGGGACGGGAGGCATTCCTAATCTTGGGAGAAAAATCCTCCCATATGGGAGGTTCACATGTATGGATGACATTCTTTGGCCATGCCCTAGTTGGTTTTTTTTTGTTTTTTTGTTTTTACCCCTTTGAACTCCTACCCCAGAACCTCAGGGACCAGTGAAGTATTATCGGGGCTGATTATAACATACTGGTACATGATATGTTTTGAGATATGTTTAAACTGTACCAAAGGGAAAATTAAAAGACTTAACAGAAAAAAGGGTATGTATGTATGTTTTATGTATGTAAGCCTGATACGAGGCTCTGAGAGAGCTAGTGTAGAGATTGGGTCAGCGCTGAAATTTAGAAAACTTAAAGCCATCCCACATCCCATTTGAAAATGTTATCATAAACATAAACTAAAGTTTTTGCAGTTACAAAGGTCTCAGAAGCCTTCATTTTAATGCCAATGACAACATGCTTTTGTGTCATCCTATTTTTATCCCTCCCCTCCAGTATATAAGATGGGGGTGATATAGCTATCCCTGTGTCTGTTTCTCCTGACTTTATAATCTAATTGTCGTATAAACCTTTTTTTTTTTACAGAGCATTATTCTCAAACCATTCAAGTTATTTAGACCAGACATGGTACATATGTCCAGCTTAAAGTTGTGTATAGGTGCCTTTTGATACTTAGAAAGTTCTGCATTTTGTATTATTTATATAACCATGTAAATAAATTGTTGCATAAATAGTATCAAATTGGTGATCTTTGCTACAAGTACTATAGTAATTTAGTGTGCTTGACATATGGGGTACATGTACTATAATATAATAAGTAGCATAAAAAATATTAAGAATGCTGGACCATAAAGTACTTTTAGTACAAGTCTTTACATTTATGGGTGACTGGGGGGGGATATGTTATCTCAAGATGACTCTTGTTAGATCTCTGCCATTGGGCCTGATGGGTCAGTGAGAGGGCTTATATCCACTCCATGCATAAATATTCTTAAAGGCCTTTGATTATAACATGTCTTGCTGATATTCTAGTTTTGACAACTTTGATCTCCCTCCCCCAATTCCAGTCACAACCCCTTCACCCCAGTAACCCAGGTGCAAACCATGAGCATCATGGCACATGCATGGTTTATCTACAGGAAAATAAAATGAAAAGTATAACCAAAACAGAAGAGAGCATTGTATGTATTTTTTACCTTTAGCTTTGCAGGTGCCCTAAGGCATGCAGAGAAATTCATAAACTTTACTGCAAATCGACTCTTTATTGGGAAGTCACCCACCAGATTTGACCATTGTATCATGAACAGTAGGGTTTTTGTGTTTACAACAAATGTGATATATATATATATATATATAGAGAGAGAGAGAGAGAGAGAGAGAGAGAGAGAGAGAGAGAGAGAGAGAGAGAGAGAGGATGGACATTAAGATTAAACTAGTATATTCACTTTTTTCCATGATTAGAACATTAAATCCAATATTTATAAGCTGAGACAATATGATTAGAACATTAAACCCAGTATTTATAAGCTGAGACAATATGATTAGATCATTGAATTCAATATATATAAGCTGAGACAATACGATTAGAACATTAAATCCAGTATTTATAAGCTGAGACAATATGATTAGAACATTAAATCCAGTATTTATAAGCTGAGACAATATGATTAGAACATTAAATCCAGTATTTGTAAGCTGAGACAATATGATTAGAACATTAAATCCAGTATTTGTAAGCTGAGACAATATGATTAGAACATTAAATCCAGTATTTGTAAGCTGAGACAATATGATTAGAACATTAAATCCAGTATTTGTAAGTTGAGACAATATGATTAGAACATTAAATCCAGTATGTATAAGCTGGGACAATATGATTAGAACATTAAATCCAGTATTTATAAGCTGAGACAATATGATTAGAACATTAAATCCAGTATTTGTAAGCTGAGACAATATGATTAGAACATTAAATCCAGTGATATTTACAAGCTAAAACAGTATGATTATAGCATTAAATCTGATAAGCTAAGACGTTATGATGAGAAGAATAGATCCGAAGATATCAATAAGCAGTATGATTAGAACTTGAAATTCAATGGGTATTTTATATCCACATTTTTTATATTATTAATGTATACAGTTTTTTGGACATTTTGATTTTATTGTATTAACCTTTATGAGTAATACATGATTATTCTTATATCGACAAAATATTGTAAAGTATAACCTTTTTTGAAAGACCACCCCTTCTGCTGCAAAATCATGGTCTTTCAAGACACTGATGGTCTGTCATGACAGCATATTTGTCATATTCCCAGACAGTGTTGGAGAGGTTTGAGACTCAAAAGTGTGTTTTGAGGTCCCAAGGAGGTCGGTGCATGTGACCCCATAAAGGCGACGTTGTCCAATTGAGAATACCCCTAAGCTATCTTTTCATATAAGCCTAGAAAAAATGACTGGACATTTAAATCTAAATAAAGGAAAATAACTTGTCTGCTTTCTTTAACATGTTTAAAGCATTTAATACACTTGGAAAGAAAAAATAGTTTGTAGATTTATCATTGTCAAACATCATCACCACACACATACACATATGCAAATACTCATAGTGACAACCACACTCACATTAAATAAAAAAATACACCAAATTTCTGCCTTTAAAATCCATTGGATGACAAAATATAGGCTTAATTAGATGCAGTCTTTCCTGCTTTCAATAGTTCAGTAGGGGGGTTTGAAGGTAATGACAGTGTCATTTGTGTTCATCGTTGCACTCATTAGAGACTGGATGGTACTGTTGTTCAAACTTTCCTGCTGGATTCTCAGAGTGAATCCTTGTCAGAACTGAGTTGTTCTTGTCGGCCATAATGTTAGCATTGTCAGAACTGTATCCAATGCAGTTTGACCACGAGATATGCTTGTCTCTATAAAAAAAAAAATATATATATATACATCACATTTGGGACTGACGATTTCTTGGGGGCGGGACATACATTTTTCAAGCTTAATGGGGGCCCTACAGGTAACATAGCAGTAATAAACGCCTGTGTCCAGTATGGGTGTTAACATAATCTTTTTTTCAACAAAAATCAACTGTGTAAACATGAGTGTGTGCTTATTATTGTCTTTCAATCAATCTATTTCATGGCTAAAATCATTCAGGAAAGCATGGATCAATTAATTGATGGTATTTTAACAAGATTAAGGTAATGAATAATAATAAAGAGAACTAATTTGAATGTTCAATTCAGGGGTTGAATATGTTCTGGTTTGTCCCGATGTTACATACTGGTGGTACTGCTATGTCAACATATGTCATACACTCCAGAATGACTAATATTGATATGGTGTTTGCAATATGTGCAAATAATGAAATGCTTCCCCTTGCTGCTGTGCTTCACAAAGTCAAACTCAATCAACCAGGAGTTCTGAAATTTAGCTTTGCTGTGCTTTGCTGATAGTTCATTGCTTCCTGAATCACAGGAAATGCGTTTTGACATTTTGCCTTCAAGAATGAATCACACTTGAACACTATTCTGACTACTGAAATAATCATGTTGTTCATTTTGTATATACAGTAGAGTAAATTCCGAGTTCAAAGAAATGTTGCCGCTGTTCACAAACTTGGCAATAACCTTTAATAAAGATGGCTCCAACATTCTCTTTCAAGGTAATGATTTGTAACAATTTTTGTTCTTCAGCACGCATCCCTTTGATTTACCTATAATTTCAAACAAATTGGGTTGTTCCATTTTGTGAACTTTACCTATGAAAATTATCCTAATGGGTTCCAACACAGCAGTCTTCAAAGGATTTAACACATCACCCTAGCTATTGTCAGCAAATTCAGTAATATGTGAAATGGTGGTTGTTCATACCTGACCACCTTACCATTTAATAACATCATGACAAATAGCTATATGAACTGCCCCAAGGATAGTTTTACATGAATTTTTTACTGTTTATACATACTGCATGTTACGGGCATATATTGAGATGGTGTTTGTTAATTTTTTTTTGGTGAAGATTACTGAAAATCATGTTTTTCGAAACACAGCTGTGTTAGGGGGTTTAGGAGTAAAAGATCATGTTTTTTTTCCTGTTATGACAGGTCATAACAATATACAATCAATGAATCATAGCAGTAGTCTTTCAAGTTTTACAGTACTAATATATAATGGTAATGAAATAAAGTGAAATAGATTATTGAGTCTAGTGTCAGCGTTCAATCTTGAGAGCATTTTTTTAAAAATTGGCACAATAAAAAAAGTCAATAACCTCTTGAAAAAAACAATGTTGAGCCAGGGTGACACATGCAAACTGTAAGTGATGCACACCTGGTACTTTATTGAACCACCACTTATTTATTTGGCCTGAACATGACATTTACTGATAGTCAGAACATCTACATCACTGAGATGATTATCAAAATGCTTTGCAATTGAAATGTGGCAATATGACACAAGCAAGTTGTTTAGTTACGACAGTCTTGTTCTATATATGGCATCACTTTCACTATTAAATACATAAGATCTTCAATGCTGAATAAAGAGAAGGCGAACATGCATCACTGACTTTTTGGGCCCAAAGTCTGCAAGATCAACTAGTAATTTGCTTGAAGATGATAATATTGGTAATACAACAGATTTTTAACAGACTTTGGTCATAAACAATCAGTATTGAATCTGCTGATAAATTAGCCAGAATCTGATGAAAAAAACAATCCAACATGAGTGGTTAACAAAATCCGCATTGCAATACAATTGTTACTCACATGGAAGGAAAGTACTTAATACTGTTTAAAACAAATCATTGTGATGACTTTATATTACTTGTGACAAGTGTGACAAATATATATATATATTTCTTTATTGGAAACTTATCATTGACATATTACATGTATTTATTTTAGAACAATAAACATAAGTTGTGATTAATTAATCTGCCATCATTAATAAGTTCATTTTGGATTATAAAATAAATTTGATTCATTCCTACTATGTGTACAAAAAAATAATACTGTATTCGAGGAATAATTATTACTTTAATCATAAATGTTGGGTACAGTCATCATCCGAATAATGAAGACAGAGTAATGACTCTTTTTGAAAATCTTGATGGACCAGTGGAACTGTCAGATAGAATTCTAAATTGAACTTGTTTCTTACAGAGATTTTGTCTCTGGCCAAAGAAATGTGTCACTAAAGTGCAGAAATATGCAGTTGTGCGCCTTCAATTGAATATTCTCTAATTAAATCTAGTGATATTTATAAATTACAGTGATATTTGAAATGGAGATATTGTGACTAGAAAACTGAATCCAATGACATCTGTTAGCTGTGTCATTATGATTAGTACATTAAATCTAGTGATATTTATAAATTACAGTCAATTGCCTTCAATTGAATATGCTGTAATTATTTAGGAATAATACCTAAATATATTTACTGTATTTATTTTAATTATTGTTTTGATAACTTGTAGGTGTCCAAAGTAAGGAACAGCGTGATGCACTCTGGGGACATGAGACTCTCAGATGGTGACAGGAAAAGTTACATACAGGATATAATTCATTTGTTAGAGGACCCAACACACCTCACATCACTGGATGAATGTAAACAGGCTGTGGATGAGATAAATAGGGTATGGAACATGATTATAGCTGTGTTACTTGCTAACGTCAGTAAAAATGTGTAGGAAACCTTTATACAAGTAAGGTCTGGAAGTTTTAGATTTGGCAAGTTCAGTTGGGTCAAGTATGTTTGATTTTTGTTATGCCCCCACTGAGATAACAGAAGGGAGCATATTCTTTCCAGCTGTATGTTCTTATGTTCGTAAGTCTGCATGTCTGTCCTGCATTAATATTAGCATGATAGCACGAAAACTATTTAACTTGTAGCCATGAAAATGTACACATTAAATCATGGTCATAAATAGTTGACCTTATTAGATTCTCAAACCATCACAACACTTTTTCATGTTTTTTGACATTTTGTTTTTTACTTTTTGCATTTGGACTATTTTAATGAAATCATAGTTGGCACAATTTAGCAAAAACCATGTTTGATAAATAATAAAATTTGACAGGCATATTTGTATTTATATATTGATAACCTGACAAGTTTTTTAGGTTGATTTACCAAAAAATTAAGCTTTTTTCACACCTTGTTTATCTTTGGTGGACTAACTATTGTGGCAAGATCCTTCTCAGCAGGATTAAGCAAAAACCACTTGAGATAAATGATTGAAATGTAGCAGGTATATTTGTATTTATATGTAGATAAATTATAACATTTTCAGACCACCAATTTTATTTTTTTTTTTACCTTTTTGGAACTTTTTGGACTTAGATATTTTAAACAAAAATCTTGTTAGCAACAATAAGCAAAAATTCCAGTTGAGCTAGACTGAAATTAAGTAGGCATATTTCTGTTTTTATATAATTGACTTGATAAGATTTGAGTCCGTTACAGCAATTCATATTTTTTGAAATGTCAAAATTGTTGGGACTTGCATCTTTTTGGTTTTCAGAACAGTCTACAAAACACAGACTTTAGTTTTTTTAGTTCTACTGGTCAGAGACCACAAGAGCATATGAGATGGACCTACGTCTGCAGTCCATCAGCAGTTGTTTGTTATCACTACTGCTCAAAAAATACTTGGAGGAAAGTCCTGAAACTTGGCATTCAGTTTCACCCTAAGATCTAGTTGATCTTAAATATAATTGGTGCCCACAGAACATTCAATGCAGCCATTTTGGGTGACCATGTTGAAAATCTTGGTGTTGTTATTTTTAAATGGATAGTCATATGAACATGGGGGTTTTCATTAAAACCAATTTTTAATAATGATACTAAATTAAATTATTGCCTATCTGACATCAACGATGACTGGCATAGCCATTTTGAAAATCTTGTTATCCCAACTCCTCCTAAATGGATGGTTAAATAGACATGGGGCTTTCACTGAATAGGTTTATTATGACATGTAGATAATCCTAAATGAAAATGGTTCCATCTAATATCAAACATGACCTCCATAATGGCCATCTTGTAGATCTTTTAATTGCTACTCCTCCTGAACAGATGGTCAGATCAGCAGTATTTTCACTAAACCATATAATATGTAGCTGGATCTCCATGAATATGGCATTGATCTGACATCCACTTGGTCACCATGTTGGCCATATGGAAAATCTTGATATTGTGCCTTCTGCACAGATGGTCCAATTTACAAGATTTTTTTCACCATAAGACTTCTTTCAACATTTACATGGTCCAAAATAAAATAGCACTGATGTAAATTCCAACATGACCACTATGGCAGCCATCTTGAAAATCTTGTTATTGCCACTTCTCTGGAATGGATGGTCAGATTGGTATGGGGTTTTCATCAAAAGACTTCTTATGATATATAGTTGGTCGTGAATGAAAATGGTGTGAATATGACCTCCCAATATGGCTGCCAGAGTGGTTATCAAAAAAGTTGTCTTATGACTACTCCTTCAGAATGGATGGTCATAGTGACATTTGTTTTTATTAAAATCCTTTTTGCAGTATGTAGTTGTTCTTTATATTCAGATGATGATGATCTCACTTCCAAAAAGGCTGCCTTGGTGTCCATCTTGAAACTCTTCTTATGGTTACCTCTTCTAAATGGATGGATGTAATGACCTAAACTTTTCACTAAAACACTATAACAATATGTAGTAGGTCCAAAATGAAAATGGTGCTGATCTGCACCTCCAACATGGCAAAAGTAGTGGCCATCTCAAAAGTCTTTTTCTCATCACTCCTCTTGAAAGAATATTGGCATTGCCATGGGAATTTCGCTGAACATCTCTTGCAGTATGCAGTTGGTCCTGAAAGAAAATGGTGCAGATTGGACCACTGATATGTCCGTGCTAATGTGAACAAGTTTGAAAACAGACCTGTCAGAGGTCATGGCTTCAAATTTTTGTACATTATTGAGCTTGTGAACACAGTGACTTGTACATATACAAAAGAATTTGGCCTAGACTTTGTATTTCATTATTTAAAAAAAAAACAAGTTGATATTTAGCACTCGTCAAGGTCAGAGGTCTTAACTTAGATTTGTAATCTATGATGGCTCAATAGTATTATAACACAAACAAGTATAAATGGATTTTTTCAAACTCATTTTGTGGATATATCTAAAGAATTCCTTGAATTATGCTAGTTTAATTAATGTTTTAGTTATAGGTTCAAGGCTAAATGCCATAACAATGAGTTTTGTACTGTACTTATCTTGTAAACATATTAACTGAAACAGATGAAACATTTGTTTATTTCTTATTACCAAACTTGGTATGTTGGAGTTTTGTAAGAATATCTGATATGATTTCAATACTCAGCAATTTTAAAAATAGAAAAGGATGGAAGAAACTGACTTATTGTGAATTCCTTTATATTTTTATTGGACAGTAGACCACAAGTCCCTTCATAGAACTCTTGTTTTACAGAAATGTCATTGCTTTGCTGTTTCAAAAAAGAACGGGCATAATGTATTTGGTGTTATGCTGCTGAAAGGCTGTACATCTCCCCATCTTCCAATGGTCATTTTCACAGGGACAGAGGTGAAAATTGACCCAAAACATTCCAACGTTGACATGCAAGCTGATGTAGCACATACGCAGACAACTGATTATTTAACAAGCTGCAGAACAAACCTATATGTGGTGGAAAATTAAATACCATATTTCAAAGAATGAATTTTGCTGATTGGTTGAAAATAATTACCGGAATAAATTGACATTATTTTCAAAAGAAGACATATATGTATGTGTAACTTTTCTGCAGTAGTAGGCTTGAATCTAACACCAATTTCATTTGATTGTTGTCAATGCACTACTCTGTGTAAACAGGGAGATCTGACTGGGCTTTATTTTGATAGTGCGTACATACAAGGGAATTATTTCTCAAATCGAGTCACGAAGTGTATCATTTTTATTATTAAAAGTTTATGCATGGAAAGATCATGCACTGAATGAAAGCATATTTTGACAGTCTTACCACAAAAGTATAGTATTTTTGGAAAATATTAAAATTACAGTCTAATAATTAAACTAGTTCTCTGTGGCCTGTAGTAATAAATGCACACAGGAAAAAGACCCAGACAAAATATGTCTAATCTGTTTTATCAGCCAGTGATGGTGAATTTGTTTTTTATATTGAGGAATAAGTGGTCTGTTGTGTAAGTTTTAGACAATTGTACATGCAGCATCAGTTTTTAGTCACACTGAACTTTAAAAATAGATATCCTAGGATAACCTCATGAAATACTCTGTAATGCTTTTTGTCAGCAGTGCTGTTAATAATGCTTGCCCCAAAAATCTGTCATAAATTCGAGCGCATAATTGAATGACTAACAATTCCCAACTTTCAAATGCGGAACTAGATGAAATATAAAAGGTTAGGAACAAAGTAGTGTTTAGACTAAATACTGTCTTAAAATATTGCATTTTTCCATGTTTTGTCAAACCAGGCACATGTACCGAAAATAAACCTGGACTACTAAAAGAGGTTACAAGATCATGATCTTTAAAGTTTTGTATCTTGCTTCTGTAACTTAGGAATTCATTTTTGATAAGTTTTTGTTTCTGACTTTTCCCAAATTTTAATCCATTTTCAAAAAATGTTTGCCTGTTTTTTTGTTTTTATGTGCATCTCTCTCTCCTTCTCTCTCTCTCTCTCTCTCTCTCTCTCTCTCTCTCTCTCTCTCTCTCTCTCTCTGCCTCAGGTGCAATGATGCATTTGGTTGAGGAAACATTTTCATTGGGTAATTGACACAATTTTAAACTTGAGATTACATTAATGCCAATAGGAACCACTTAAATTTTCAAAGTGGTGACAATTGAAGTCTGCGAAGAAGAAGTAGGTTGTAAGATTTATCTCCCTTTACTATGGCAATCGTTGTGGATACACATCTCTTGCATGAACATTTGTCACACATGCCCCATAAAAAAGAAAGGCAGATTTTAGTGATTTTATGTAAGCACATTCCATGATATGGAATAATTATTTTTAGAAACATAATTTTTAAAAATATTTTATATTGAATAGGAGCCAATTACATTCCTTTGTTTGAGAGATGTTTCAGTGTGCACCACAATTAATTTAGCTTAGGACATAAGCCATATATAAGAACCAAATACTTTTTTCTATACAGCCGCCAGAAGGCAGAGCATATTATGTTATGATGATGTTGCTCCGTCCGTGTCCGTGTCTGTTAATTTTATCATTTCCACACATTGTATCATTAAGAAACTTTGTGAATAGCTGGTACTTGGGGTAAGGAAAAGTCAGTTTTTTGTCACATGGTCAAGGTCACTGACTGAAATAAAAAATATTGGTTTCCACACAATAACATTAGTTCAACATCACAGACCTTGAGGATGGCTTGCACTTGGGGTAAGTAAAATGCCTTTTCGTTTTGGGGCCAAGAGATGAAAAGTCATGGTCACTGTGATAAAAAGAAAAAATGGTTTCTTCACAATACCATTAGTTCTGTATCGCAGACCCAGACCAAAATTTGTGGATGGCTTGCACTTGAGGCAAAGAAGAAGCCTGTCCATATGGGGGTTAAGTAAGGGTCAAGGTTACTGCAAAAGAACAAAGAAAGAAAAAAGCTTTCTATACAAAAATTTCAGTTCTTGACCATGTATCTTCACCAAAGTTTGTCGATGACTTGCATGATTGCGTAGGAAAGTAGCCTTTTGATTTTTGGGTCAAAAGGTTAAAGATCAAAGTCACTGACTGGAAAAAGGGTTTTAGCATATCATAAATAATTTTCTAGACCATATACCTTGACCAAAGTTTGCAGCAAGCTTGAACTTAACATATGAAATAAGCCAATTGATTTGGGAGTCAAAAGGGCAAAGGTCAAGGTTATTATGGCACAAAGAAAATGTATTAGGGCTGTGATAGGAAAACACTGAATATTGGCATCAGAACTGAATGCAGTAATCATAACTAAGAGTATTTGTTAGCCAAAGACCAACATACAATTCAGACCTTTTTTATAGCTTGCACTTAGGGGTCACAAAGTCAATATCACAGTGACTTAAAGAAAAATGGTTCTCACAGAGACTGACCAAACTTTGTCAGTGGTTTATAATTGGGATAAGGAAAAACCCTATTGATTTTGGGGTCGGATGTTTAAAAGTCATGGTTACTGACTGAAAGAAGAAAGTAAGTTTGTGCACAAAAATTTCAATTCTTGGTCTTGTACCTTCATCAAAGTTTGTGGATGACTTAATGCATTTAGTAAGAAAGAGGCTTATTGATTTTGTGGTTAAAGGTCAAGGTCACTGACTGAAAGAAAAACAATGTTTTTTTGCATAATATCTATAGTTCTAGACCAGGTACCTTGACCAAAGTTTGTGGAGGACTTGCACTTAAGATATGGAAGATGCCTATTGATTCTAGGGTCAAAAGTTGAAAGTTAATGGTACTGTACATAAAGAAGGTCAAAATTCAACACTGTTTAAGAAGAAAGAATACCCACAATCACTGTACATATTGTATTCTTTATTCATAGTTCTTGTTAAAATATTGCATGCATTCATTTGAAATCAATTTTATATAGCAATATAGATATATGTCTATCATAAAACATTCACATTTATATTTGAAGATCACATGTACATGTATTAGCATATGAATTGCAAAATTAACTAAGGTAAATATTTATTTATCCTGTCCTTAAGTTAACTTCACTTCTTTCAGTTACATTAATTCTTTCCTCCAGTGTTATAATTTGTTTCTTTTTCATTGAGATTTTTTCATCATTATCAAGGTATTAATGTTATTAGTGATCAATTGTAATAATGACTGTAGTGGTTTTGATCAGGCTTTGGGTAAATATGGAATATATATATGTGCCACTGAATGAAATCAAAAGTCATAATTAACTTATCCAGAAACAATAAATGTATTTAGAGACAACAGCCAAAGGCTTAATTCACCAACAACATAAATGGATCAACTCTAAAAACAAAAGATGTAACTGGCTGCACTAAGGTGAACAGATGATGGCTTGGTGTGTGGGTTGTAATCACTTTAACATCAAAAAAGGCAACAAACGACACAACCCTTTAATGATGGCAATCAAATTCGTGAAAATGATTAGCACTTACTAGTATTCAAAATGAAGACAAAGAACTCATTCACCCCAGTCATTACAGATTAACTCCAAAGGCAAACGATGTACTCGACCACTACATTGAAGCCCTTTGAAAAGATTTCTCATTATGACATTATCGGTGTTTTGTGGGTTTTTACAAAAGAGAAAGAAACAATACAAACCTTTGAACTGGCTATGTATATCCATGACTATTCCCTTTGAGAAAGAATGGTTAATCTCAATGGGTACTCACATGACTTCAGCACTACTAAAAATGAGAAAATCCGTAGCCAGCCTAATTTTTTGCTTTTTTTTATTGTTGTTTAGAACAGTTTTTACTTTTTAAGTGGTCATGGTTACAAAGGATTAAATGAAGGTCAGTGGTGCTTGTCTCGTTTTTTGCGGTATGGTCGTTCATAGCAGTGCTGTTTAGAACAGTCAGCACTTTGCCAGCGGACTCTCCAAAATGGTCATGTTTACAGAGGATTAGATCAGAGTCAGTGGCGTTTATATCAGTAGAATAATCAATCTCAGCAAACTTCAAATACTGAAGCCAAACCGATCCTGCCGACATAATCAAAGGGATGTTCATTGTTTTATGCTGCTTGAAATAGCAACTAAATTGTCTTCCACTGCTTAAGCCAGTTTGCAGTCATGTGATTACGGGCAGTCTTATTGTAAATATACTACATTGGAAGCAATGTGTAAAAATAAGTGGAAAAAACTGTAATTTTTTAATAATAATTTTGCGTACGTGGGAGATTTCAGTGAGTGACTGGAGACACCCCTCATCTCAGGAGGAATACCCTCCTGGCCTATTCCACTATATCCACTGCAGGTGGATCTCTGAGTGTGTGTATGTCTGCCAGCCAGTTGTCACATGAATCAATAGAGGTATGGTTATCTTCTGTTTAAAGAAAACTAAATGTTGTACAAATGATGCTTCTTCATTATCTTTTGAAACTGTTACTAAAAATAGAAAATTGCTTTTTGGAAAGAAAAAAAACCAACAACAAAACAATTCTGAACAGAATTTTATGAAATTTGAAAGAAAGCATCTAGGCATGATTTCCATTCAAGTTTGTACAAATTATGACAATCCACTTCCCATTTGGCTGCCATTTATAAAACTTTAGAAACCTTTAAATGGCTTCTTCTCCAAAAGGGCTCATCAGAATTTGATACAATTTTGACAGAAGGCATTGTGGTATGAAAGCTTTTCATAATTTTGCAAATGATGACTATCCACCATCCAATATAACTTTAATACATCCGAACAGATTTTACCAAAGTTTAACAGAAAACATCCTAGCATGAAGTCTTTGGATTTATACATGTACATTTTGCATCTGAAAGAAAACAGTCTTGCACGAAAGCTTTTATTGTTTTATGCTTCTTTTTTTTTTTCTTTTTTTTATATAAACTCCACTGGTCTACCATCAAATTTGGCAAATTGCTTCAAATTGAAAAGACTTGATTATGCTTAAAGTCTTCCTAATGCAATCTGACCAAGTTCAACAGAAAGCATCCTGGCTTGAAGGTTTTAAATGATGTCATTTCCCATATGTGTTGCAGTCAATTGTTTATCAATAAATGCATACATTTTAAATGACTTCCATTCAAAAATTGCCTAAAAGGAATTTTATACCATTTGCCAGAAAGCATCCTTGCATCAGTGTTTATCAAATATATACATATGATACAGATCTACCATTTAGTATGGGCTCTGTAGCGTGCAATAAAAACTCTTAAACAACTTAAAACTGTACATCAAAATTTAACCAAGTTCAGCATCAAATATTGACTGCCTTTTCTAAATTAGGAATAAGTTTAATCAACTTCTTCTCACAAACTATTTAACAGAATTAGACTAAATTGACAGAAGTCATCCTCCTAACTGACAATACTTGGTCAACTGCTGTTGCATTTGGCAATTAGGGTGATGTAAGCCAGATGAGCAATATTAGGTTCTTTTTAGCAGCTGCATCGTTTTTATTCATCATATTGCTGTGAGAAAAAAAAATTTGATTTTGAATTTTGTTTTTGTTTTTTATGACAAAATTTCCAAGCATGTAGTTCATTAATAATAATTCTTTAGACATCTCATTCACTGTAGAAAATTATTTATCTTCCTGCATGCTGTCTTTTCTCTGTTACTAAGAAAAACTTGTGTTTTTAATAACAAGGCACTTTTCTACATTGAGCTGTTTTGACATTTGACCTTGAAAGGCCGGTCAAGATATCTCAAGGGACATAACTTAGATTCTAATCCTGACAATTGAAATATCACTTGTCCATTTCCGTCAGGTTGATAAATAACCTTGCATACAGTTGTATGAAATGCACATAAATTTGATGGATTTGGTGATTTGCCTCCGATGGAGTGCACCACGTATGTTGCGACAGAAAATACCAACAATGTTCTGATTGTGATGTCATCTCCTTCCACCACCATACTGTGCCATGTGAACGAAAGTAGTTGTGAATATAGTTGCTAATGCCAATGAATTACATCCAAAGTTTCTTTCTCAACTCAAAAGAAAAGGCAGAGGATGTTTCATTTGTAATCCTGAGAGGAAATGCTTCGTCAGAGTTATGTAGCACTTCAAACAATTCAGAATCATTTCAATAAAAAGTGCTTATCAAAGGTAATTCATAAAATACTGTTGTCAAAACATTTTATGATTTTTTTTCATCAATTCTCAGTTAAGAGATACAGAGAAGAAAGGACTTAAAACATTTATAATAATAGATTACATGTACATGCAGTTATGGACCCTGACTACCACATTATAATGAGGGAGTACTGTATTTAGAGGAATATATTATTTGCTTATGCACATAAAAAAGGAACATGATTATGAATATCTCACAGGCTATGTTCATCCCTTGAATTCTGATGTAATATTTACCTGAACATCAGGCCATCTGTAGTCTCAGTACTTTGATTTTTATTATTACTTTGTGGCTGCTTTATTGAAACTGAATCAAATTAAAAAGACCTTTTTAGCTGCCATGTTTGATATAAATTGTTTATTTCAGATAAATGATGATTCTCTTGATGTCTTCTTTAACCTTGACGATGAGATGAAAACTTTGAGGGAGTGTGTAAATGATTGTAGACAAGAGCTGGGAATTCATAAGAAAGACACAGAAGTAACAGTGGAATCTTTGAAAGAGGAATTTGCAAAACTCAAGGACCAGTTTGACAGCTACACGAAGGAAACCAAAGACAAAGTTGGGGATTTGGATGCAAAGTGTCAGCAGATTGATACATCAGTGACCATAGTTTTTTCAGGTCTAGAAAATGTGAAACAGCAGTTAAGCAAATTTGATATGGAGATCCAAGAAGTACAGGCAAGTTCTTCCGAAGCAAAGGAACAGTTTGACAACCATGCCAAGGAATCTAAAGACAAATTTGGGGATCTGGATGCAAAGTGTCAGCAGATTGATACATCAGTGACCATAGTTTCTTCAGGTCTAGAAAATGTGACACAGCAGTTAAGCAAACTTGATAAGGAGATAGAAGAAGTACAGGCAAGTTCTTCTGATGTAAAGGAACAGATTGACAACCATGTCAAGGAAACTAAAGACAAGGTTGGGGATCTGGATACAAAGTATCAGCAGATTGATTCATCAGTGACCATAGTTTCATCAAATCTAGAAAATGTGAAACAGCAATTAAACAAATTTGATAAGGAGATCCAAGAAGTACAGGCAAGTTTTTCTGAAGCAAAGGAACAGTTTGATAACCATGCCAAGGAAACTAAAGACAAAGTTGGGGATCTGGATGCAAAGTGTCAGCTGATTGATACATCAGTGACCATAGTTTCTTCAGGTCTAGAAAATGTGACACAGAAGGTAAGCAAACTTGATAAGGAGATCCAAGAAGTACAGGCAAGTTCTTCTGATGCAAAGGAACTGTTTGACAACCATGCCAAGGAAACTAAAGACAAATTTGGAGTTCTGGATGCAAAGTTTCAGCAGATTGATACATCAGTGACCATGGTTTTTTCAGGTCTAGAAAATATGACACAGAAGGTTAGCAAACTTGATAAGGAGATCCAAGAAGTACAGGCAAGTTCTTCTGAAGCAAAGGAACAGTTTGACAACCATGCCAAGGAAACTAAAGACAAAGTTGGGGATCTGGATGCAAAGTGTCAGCAGATTGATACATCAGTGACTATAGTTTCTTCAGGTCTAGAAAATGTGACACAGCAGTTAAGCAAACTTGATAAGGAGATCCAAGAAGTACAGGCAAGTTCTTCTGAAGTAAAGGGACAGTTTGACAACCATGCCAAGGAAACTAAAGACAAAGTTGGGGATCTGGATACAAAGTGTCAGCAGATTGATACATCAGTGACCATAGTTTCATCAGATCTAGAAAATGTGAAACAGCAGTTAAACAAATTTGATAAGGAGATCCAAGAAGTACAGACAAGTTGTTCTGATGCAAAGGAACAGTTTGACAACCATGCCAAGGAAACTAAAGACAAAGTTGGGGATCTGGATACAAAATGTCAGCAGATTGATACATCAGTGACCATAGTTTCTTCAGGTCTAGAAAATGTGACACAGAAGGTAAGCAAACTTGATAAGGAGATCCAAGAAGTACAGGCAAGTTCTTCTGAAGTAAAGGAACAGTTTGACAACCATGCCAAGGAAACTAAAGACAAAGTTGGGGATCTGGATACAAAGTGTCGGCAGATTGATCTATCAATGACAATAGTTTCTTCAGGTCTAAAAAATGTGACACAGAAGATAAGCAAACTTGATAAGGTGATACAAGAAGTTCAGGCGATTTCTTCTGATGCAAAGGAACAGTTTGACAACCATGCTAAGGAAACTAAAGACAAATTTGGAGATCTGGATGCAAAGTGTCAGCAGATTGATACATCAGTGACCATAGTTTCTTCAGGTCTAGAAAATGTGACACAGCAGTTAAGCAAACTTGATAAGGAGATCCAGGAAGTACAGGCAAGTTCTTCTGAAGCAAAGGAACAGTTTGAAAACCATGCCAAGGAAATTAAAGACAAAGTTGGGGATCTGGATGCAAAGTTTCAGCAGATTGATACATCAGTGACCATAGTTTCTTCAGGTCTAGAAAATGTGACACAGCAGTTAAGCAAACTTGATAAGGAGATCCAAGAAGTAAAGGCAAGCACTTCTGAAGCAACAAAGGGAACAAATCAAGTATCAGCAGAGAACATGAAATTAGGTATAAAATATATATTCTATGGGCAAAATGAAATGTGCCAGTGCTGATTTTCAGGCATTTGAATTTATATTTTGTTTGTATGTAGTACATGATTGAAATAGTCTTCATTTTGAATTTATCACACCAATATTACCAGTCATATAGTAATAATGATAATAATAAAGACTATAGTAATAATGATAATAATTAAGACTATAGTAATAATGATAATAATAAAGACGACTATAGTAATAATGATAATAATAAAGACTATAGTAATAATGATAATAATAAAGACTATAGTAATAATGATAATAATAAAGAATTTATTTTTTTTAGTGTGATACAGTTACTATACACTAATCTTCCCTGAGGCCCACTACAGTGGTAGTAAAACATTGTAAATTAAAGTAAAAATAGTTCAGAACACGTACAAAAACTGTTATCAGATGTGGTAAATACATTCAGAGTAAGTATTTAGTCCATCAAGAAGAAAGTTGAAGAATGCACGAGCTAAGATTATTGCTAATCTTTCTTATACAAAATACATAAGCAAACAATCAAAAATTAGACTGCAAGCTCTGAAATCTGTCATGACTACTCTGATGTTTGTACAGTTCCCCCACCCCAACAATGTGCACTGTATCCATGCAAGAAATGTGCCAACAAAAATAAAAAGCTCAACATTTTCATATGAAAATAGTCATTAATTTGACAATATATATATATATATATATATATATATATATATCTGAAGAATATCCTGAATGGTGCAAGTTTGATATTCATAACGTGGATTGCTATATGCCCACCATAAGGTGGAGCATATTATATTACAATGTTGTCCCTCTGTCCATATGTCTGATTGTTACCAATTTTGTTTTCTGCATAATAACTCTAATTCTCCACCATCTACAGTTACTAAACTTTGTGCATCGCTTGCAATTGGGGTATGGAAGAATCCTATTGATTATTAGGTCAAAAGTCAAAGTCACTGAAAGAAGAAAAATGGTGTCTGCACAATAGTTTGAGTTCTCCTCTAATGTCCTATTAATTTTGGTCTCAAAAGGACAAAAGTGAAGGTCATTGTGACTGAAAAAGGAAAATGATTGGTTTCAGCACAATAATTCGAGTTCTTCATGATCTACAGTTACCAGACTTTGTTGATAGTTTACACTTGATGTATGGTAGAAACCTATTGATTCAGGTTCAAAAGTCACTGTGAGTGAAAGAAGAATTGTGGTTTCCACACAAAAACATTAATTCTACAGCATGTACCTGGACCAAAGTTTGTGGATGGCTTGCATATGAATTACAGAAGAAGCCTGACAATTTTGGGGTCAGAAGGTCAAAAGTCAAAGTCACTTTGACAGAAAGATGAAAAATGGTTTCTGCACAATAAGCATTATTTTTACAGCACAGACTGGGACCAAACTTATATATTATAAGATATTAAAACATATATATAAGATATTAAAGAAAATATTGCTATTTTACCAATTGGTAATTTGGTGCTTTTCAAAATGGTTTCCTACAAATTTTGTTTTGACCAGAAGAGCATCAAACCCATTGAGGGTATATAGACCTTCTTAGAATTTATTTGTGTATTTATATGACCCCAGGTCACTAGGTCGATAACAAAGCTAAGCTAGGTGCATGCAATAGCAATTGCATCATTGAGGGTTACTGCTGAACACATTCAGAAGCAAAACCGTGATGAATATTGTTGTGTTCCATTGTGTAATTTCAATGCTAGAATCCATTATGACTTAAGCTTCCTATATAGTCCATCTTTGAAGAAGAAGGAGCTAGGAAATCAATGGATTGCTTCTATATGTTATGATGAGGGACTGCTCATCAAGGTAAGGAATGACAGTTTCATTGGTTGATCAAGCAGCCATTTCATTTTTTTAAAAAAACACACAAAAAACAGCAAACTTTCTTTGTTGTATTTTTCATTTAACAATGAATAATCTGTCCAAAAATAGCCAGTCTGGTTTTCTAATTCTAGCACATAACTTATTTATATTCTTATCATGGTGAAGTTAATAAATAATTCACACACCGACCCATTTTGAAAACAGAGCATCGATTACCAAAATTAAGTGAGAAGTGAAAAATTGAAGTTATGTCTATGAATTTGTATTGATCAGCATGTTCCTTTTCATAATGGGTGTTTATTGACATTGGTGTCAATACCTTACCAGGTTACCCAATAATAATAACAATAGTAATAATAATAATCATTGTTGTTTTCATGTCACAGTTACTGAAGGTTATATGTTTAGCACATGTTCATCTGTATGAACTCAATGGAAAATTAAGAGGCATGCAGTTAAAGATTAACGGAATATAAAGAATACCAGTGTCATGAATAGTTACTACATATACGGAACATTCACAGATAGGAACGTATATTATAAATGATTTGAGAAAGAGGAGAAATAAGCAAATAAATTAGATAAATAATGATGAAAATTGGTTTTAGTAGGCGTTATGGAAACTATGTCAGCATTTGTGCATTGTTTCTTTGTTCTTCACTTTTTCATGTTAGTGTGAGTGGTAATACCTTGACAATCTGATTTTAATTACATTGTAGCGAATGACGTAATTTGTTTTATGGTTTGCCTAACTGAGCTAGCTGAGCCTTATTTTCGTAATACATGAATATTAATGAGGATCTTATTAAGAATGGTCTATAGCATTATGCATGTTGATATGTTTGAGCATTTGGAGTTTTTAGCTAACCTGACTCCAAGGACAAGTGAACTTATGGCATGTCATGTCACCGCATCCATTGTCCATCTGTCAGTTATTGCTTGTTACCACTCTGGAGACCATATCTCTGTTCCGATTTTGCTCAGACTTGGAATATGGCTTGTATTTGATTGGTTGAGCTCTTTGTCACTCTGGAGACCGCATTTCTGATCTATGTTTGATCAAATTAGGAATATGCACTTATGTCATCATGATCACAGGTAGGTTCAGTAATAGTAAAAATTCATGGATATTAATGAAATGATCTATTTTCTGATAAGCTGAGCTTGTTACCCATGTTTAAGCAATATTTCTCACCCAGTTTTAATCAGACTTGGTAAATGGGCTAATATCATCAAGATGTTGGATGATTTTTATTATATGCATGTCCTTTGCATATTTTTGAGGTGGTCTTGCATCAGATTGGCTGTGCTTGTTACCATGATAAAGACTTTTTATATGATTTTGCTCAAACTTTTTAAATATGCTTATATTATCAAGATTTAGGTTTAGTATTATTGTGAGCAAGATCCACGCATATTAATGGCATGACCTCGCACCGGATTGATTCAGCTTGTCAACACTCTAGCAACTATTATCTGATTAGATTTTGATTCAACTTATTAAATATTGTTATATTATCAGTATGTTGGATGAGATATGAACAAGATCCATGCATAATAATTAGGTAATCTTGTATCTGATTTACTGAGTTTGTTACCATTCTGAAGAACATATTTCAATTGGATATTGCTCCAACTTGATAACTTAGACAGGTTTTATAGTAAGTGAGATCTGCACATATTAATGAAATGATCTTGCATCTGATTGGTTGAGCTTGTTACCACCGTAGATTTACAAACTATTCAAACTATAATTCACATCCAATTTTGATCAAACTTGGTAAACAGGTATATATCATCACAATCTTGGATTGTTTTGATTGTCAGCAACAGACTATGCATATTAATTATGCCTTATCTTTGGAAAGAATTTTTATCAGACAATATTAAAATATATAAAATGGACATGATACAGACCCAGAAATGGGTAATTTTACCAATGAAATGTAAACAAAATGCAGAATGTATGCAAACAAAATGATGAGTGCAGTCAGAAGAAATTGAAGAATACAGGACAATGAATGGTACATGAAAAAAAAAAAGAAATGCAAATGCTTTTCATTCATGGATTTAAAAATCTTTTTATCCATATTTCAGCTTGCTGCTAAATTTCCATTATTGAAACCCTTTTACATGATAATCTGGCATCAGATTCTTTACACTGACAATTTTTCATTGCTTACAAGCCATGAAATTGTTCTTAGAGCCTCCATTGATGTGATCACATTATCACTGGCCAAGTGAGCTTATGGTATGGCCCTGAATCCATCATGTATCATGTTTATGCATAGTCCGCAGGGGTCAAGCTAGACTTGAATTTTAGGGAGAAGTGACTTCTCTTTTTGGACAGAATAGGGAGAAAAGTGTGTGTGTGCTCGTGTTCTCTTATTTGAACTGTGTCCTGTATTTCTCTTTATGCATATTTGCATTTAACATTGGTTTTAAGCAATACTTTATCTTGAAGCAGACAATTCTCCATGTTGTATGTACCCGGTATATTATAATACATTTTGTAAGTGTATGAATGTATCATACTCATATGTAATGTATTCATACTTGAAAGTGCATGTGTATGTTTAGATGGAGAGAAATATGCCATGTATTTTGGCCATATGACTTCAAAAAAAGCATAGCAGAAACTATACATTGTAATTAATTTTAACCAACAAGAGTATCTTGATTACAGTATTGTAATTACAGATGGGTAAAAATACTTAAGCAACTGCCACTTAAAGAACAAATTTTATTTTTTGTTAGTTTCTTCACTAGAAAATGGCAGTCCAAAACATTTCTATTCTTAAAACATAAATTGTTATTTACCTAGATGATTTAGTTTCGAAACACAAGTTAAGTTTTCATCATCATATGATAACTTGCGGAAATCAGGCAGCGATATCTTGCGGGGGGGGGGGAGAGTTAATTGGTCAGTCAGTGATTAAAACGGATGCATATGAATGTACAAGAATTTGTTTTGTTGATGCAATTGATATGAACACCTGCCAAGGCAGCATACAATCCATTTTGTCTGGGGCTTAGCAACTACTTGGCTGGGTTGAGAGAGCATCTCAAACTGTAGCGTACTAATGGGGGGGGGCAGACGGGGCGGTTACCCTGGTCGCCATAGGTCTTGGGGCACCAAAACAGCTAATTAAAATTCGGGCCTCGTATTCTGGCCCTTTTGGCCATCATCATCACCCCGGGCACCATTTACCCTTAGTACGCCACTGATCTCAAAGCCATATCTACTGTCACTCAGTGTAGATCTAAAAGAAAAATGACAGGGCAAAGCTCTTTAGCTTTACTAATAGAAGAAGGCGAAGTTTACATTTTTTGGCGACTTGGTCACCCTCTTCACCTGGTAGCATGATCCCCTAAATCCTTTGTGCATGGTAGATCAACAAATAATTGCTTGTTACAGCTCCGGAGTCTGTATTTATGATCCGATTTAAATCAGACTTAGAATATGGGTTTATATCATCCAAATCTCAGATGAGTTCGATAGTGAGTGAGACCCATGCATATTAATGAGGTGATTATGTATCTGATTGGCTAACCTTGTTACCACTCTGGTGGTCATATTTCTAATCCAGTTTTGATCAAACTTGGAATATATGCTTGTATAATTAAGATATCAAATGAGTTTGTTAATGACCGAGGTGCATGCATATTAACCCATTTCACACAGATCTGATTCCAGTCGTACTTTACCTTTTCATTTGGGATATGTTTCCGGTCATATGTTCATTACATTCCATCAATCATTTTGCAGAAGTGTGCATTTAACCGTGTAATATGTCATTATTTTATGTGTAATCTTTTGAAAAGAAGGAAATAAAGGTAGAAGGTACACAAATGCTATATTATGCAGTGACAGCATGAGTTAAAAAAAAACAAACCCATAACTGGTGAAAATTTATTTACAAATTGAGATTTAAAATGGGGAGATCAAAATGGTGGACAGTACTGAAGAGGCAATAATAATAATAATAATAAACACTTTATTTTATGAGGGTATCTCAGTTTGTATAATATACTATTGGGCCCTCAGGATACATTAAGTGTAAAAGCACAAAGTGTATGTGATATGCAGTAATAGAGCAAACTGGAGAGCATGTATTTCAATATTTCAATATTTAAAATGACAACTGTCCTTCAAGATAATGGTTATACAATTTTGTTTTGAACACATTTAGATTTGTTTCTGATCTAATGTTTATGGGGAGTTAATTCCATAAAATAGCACTAGAGTAAGCAAATTATTTTTTAGAAGTATTTGTTTTGGGAAATGGTATTCTACACTGGTCATTTGTAATTGATATCAGTTTAGGTCCTTGGTGTTGTTCATCTGATTTAAAATGAAACATGCCATGCAAATATTGAGAGCAACGTTCATTCTTAACTTTGAACATTAATAATGACTTGTGGTAGGCTAATCTGTATTTAAATTTCAGCCATTTCAATTCCGAGAATAGAATTATGGAAGGTGTATCAAATGGTAAATATAGGATAATTCTTGCTGCCCTTTCTTGAAGTTTGTGGGTTGTTTCAATATTGCTATCAGCTGTATTTCCCCAAATTGTACAGAAGTAGTCCAAAAGAGGAAGAATTAATGCATTATAAGATACATTCTTGAGCTTACAACAGAGCAAACATGTTTCACTTGCTTGAATCAGTCTAGATTCTTATCAACAAGAACTCCCAAAAGTTTTTCTGTCTCAACATTTTCAATTAGATTATCTTCAATATACAGTTCAAGATTTGGATTTCTGTTCACTGATAATTTTTGTTCAGTTCTAAGCAACATTGCCATGGTTTTGGGGGGATTGATAAACATATTATTCAGTGAGCACCAATATTCAACTTTATATAAATCTTCACCCAATTGTTTGTTTAATGTTTTAAAATTAGAATCAGACTTATGCAATGTAGTATAATCAGCATTTAGATCAGTTTTTGAATGTTGTACATACTGTGGCAAGTCTTTATAAACAATATGAATAATACTGGCCCTAAAATAGATCCATTTGTATCTGTTTTGTTGATGGATATCAGCTCCGATTGAATGTTACCAATAACAAGTTGTTGGCCTCTCTCAGATAGGTATGATTTGACCCATAAGAGTGATAAGTGAGAACATTTGTGCTTTCAAGTTTCCATGCAAGTATATTATGGTCAGCTAAATCAAAAGCCTTCTTAAAATCAAGATATGTAGTTCCAACCAATTATCCATTGTCCATAGCAAGAAACCAGTCATCAATGAGTTTTGTTAACACAGACTGGCAGTAGTGGTTCTGTCTAAATCTTGATTGGGATGGGTGAATTAAATAGTACTTTAAAAGGTAACCATTGATATGCTTGAAAACATGTCTTTCAAACAGCTTGGATATGGTTGGCAGAATAGATATTGGTCAATATTTATCTGGATTTGATTTTGAACCCTTTTTATAAACAGGCATAGCCTTGGCATCCTTCAGTTGAGATGAGAAGATTCCCTTAGTAATGCATCAATTAATTATGTAGGTAAGAGATGGAGCAATGATATTGGCACATTTATTTAAGATGAATGGACCTATCTGATCCACCCCAGTCGATTTCTTAGAATTTAACTTTTTCAGTTCACTTACTACATCTACATATAACAAATGGAACAGTGAACTGTACATTTTCAGGGATTTTAGACTTAATAAAGTCTTCTAACTTTGTATTTTTTGCATTAGTATTTGATATTTTGAAAGTTATATTTGTTACATTAATGAAGTGCTCGTTAAATCTGTTAACAATATCATGCATATCATCAAAATCATTGTCCCATCAGTTATTAGTTGATTTGTGACCTTACTATTTCTGTTTGGAGTAAAATCCCTTGGAATTTTCCACATTTCTGTTGGACTTTCAGCATTTTCATCCAATGTTTTATAAAAATTTCTTTTAGCAGATTGAATCATAGCAGTACATATGTTACACCAGAGTTTATGGTTATGCCAATCCTTGATTTTATGAAAATAGTCTCTATTCTGTCTTGCTTCATTGATTTCTGACGTGAACCATGTAGGTTTCTGAGGGTATTTAACTCTTTTTGTTTTTATAGGAGCATGTTGATCTAAAACAGAGTTAATAATAGTATACCAGGTTTCAAGTGCTTCAGTTGGGTCTTCTATATTTTCTACACAGAAGAGGTTGGGGTTTGCTAATTCGGTTTAAAAGTTTTCAACATGATAATTTTTTTTTTGAAGCATCGATTGGAGATAACGTTATGCTTAGCATCATATATATCCTTACTATTTATGTTGGGTGTTATACAAATTGGATAATGGTCACTTACTGATAAATAAGGGACCTGTACTTCAGTGATATTATCTCATTTATTACGGTACCATAAACATGATCAATTAGTGTACTTGATGTTTCAGTGACTCTTGCAGGTGAGGTAACAAGTTGAGATAACCCATATGATTCGATCATACTTAGCCATGGTGAATTCTTACAACCTGAGTAGTCGATGTTGAAATCCCGTATCACAGTAACTTCTAGATCATGATCTAGAGCTACCCAGTTTACAGTTTAAAACTTCTCAATCCAAGTGACAGGTACATCAGGTGGCATGTAGACATATCATATCAGTATTGGCTTTGATGAGGCAAGACTAATTTGTATCTGTATAGTCTCAAGCTGACTGATCTCAAGGTCTTTTCTTTGTTTGTACAAAACCTGACTGTTTATATATACACTAATCCCCCCTCCCTCATTATCAACAGTTTCTGTTCTGTCTTTTCTTTCAATTTCATATCCCTCTACATGAAGCTCATTATTTTGTACATCTATGCCGAGAAAAGTTTCAAATAAGCCTAACACATGGACATTTCTGTTTTGATTCAGTATCAGTCAGATCTCATCAAGTTTTGGCAAGATGTGTCTAATATTGAGACTTGCCATTCAAAGCCCCTTCTTAACCAGACCTAGTGAAGTATAAGTACATGTAGGTCTAGACTTTGAAGATTCATTATTAACACTTACAGTAACTGTAGTTGTAACAGATTGCATATGTGCTGGACCATTGGTCTCAGAAAAATAAGTTTCAGTATTACTACTAGAGTCAGTAGACTCAGCTCGATGTGAACATGAATTACTATCAGAAACCAAAACAAGCAAGTCTATTTGTACATCATTATTTGACATTATACAGGCATGCTCATCTTTAGTTAGTGATACATCATCTATGTGTGTGGCCTCAGAGGATACACTATTACTATTACTATCTCTAGAAATAATGACTACACCAGAAAAGCTTTGCACAGCATCTTCTAGTATGTTACAAGTGTCATTAGATTTACTAGGTCTTTTTAGGGCTGTCTACACAACCATGTTCATTCATTGTGTGAGAATCAGCATAGGGATGACAATGACATTGATAGTCATTACAGGTGGAACACACAGTCTGCAGAATAGAAAAAGGATTTCTAGTGCAAAACACATGAGATGCAGAATTACAGCTAGTAATAGCAGAATCTGAGACAATTTCTTCCTTGCCATGATGTCAGTTCGTATACATTAAGCACAGTTTTTCCATATGGCCATACCAACAGTTGCAGTGTATTCTTTTCCCATGCCTGCAAACATCAGTGCTGTGTCCATTTTTCTCACAGTAGAAGCAATAAGTATGAGTTGGCGTTTTTAAGATGTTAATGTAACTGCCAATGCCTTTCAAAAAAGCTCTCGTACCCTTCTGATTTTGATGAATTTGGTCTCTGTGATAGTACTTGTATCGTATACCACCATCAAGATTGAAAAAGGCCTCATCATGATTGATGTAGAGCTGCCTAAAGTTTGTGCACATGGTCTGCAGAAGTGAGTTGACTATATCCACATCAGCATCTCTACATGGCAGTTGTCCAGATATAACCAGATTTGTGTCATGGTTGCAGTAAGCCTGGGTAGAATAAAATAGATTTTCAAATTCTTCCTCCACTGTCTCTAGGGTGTGACCACAACTGTAACCATTGCCACCAACAATCACTAACACTGTCTTGTGTGGAGTTAAATCCATCTTTCTCAAAGCCTCTGTAATTGTTGTAATTTTTGGCTACTCTCTGAGTGCAGACATGTCTCTTAGACAACAAGTTTTTATTCCTTTTAGTAGTGATGAGCCAATAAGTAGAGTCTTTCTGCCATGAGTGACTTTCTGCCTCTTTAGTAATGTAGGCTTGAGTTTTGGCCTATTGCTCTGTGGTGAGTTTGCTGAATTGCTACTTACTCCAGTAGCTTACACAGCTCAAAGATCAGTTAGCTCATAGAGAGGAGGTGTCTTTTCTGAATACTGGAACTTGTGTCTATAACTTGAACCAACACTAGATTGTATTTCCTCTTTTTTTTCTCCTGATTGAAGGTATAGGTATTGTTTGTGAATCTTTGGAGCATGTATTGGATTTTTTTTCTACATCAGTCTGTATTTCCTCATTTTTCTTCCTTAACACTGGGATTGATGGTGTTTGTGACACAGTGGAACATGTATTGGGCATCTTTTGTACACAGGCATCCATCAGGTCTCTCTTTGGTTCTAGCATATTGCTTAATTGATTTTGGAGCATTTTGATTTGGCTTTGTACATTAGATGTATCGTGTTTTTATGATTCACCACTCAATTCAGTAGACATGGACAGATGGGCAGTGGATTAAACGCCCACTATGAGAAGTGGAAGTCCATCCAGTCTTGTGGATTTCCCCCCCCCCCCAGTCTAGTGTAAATCCACTCAATCTTGTGGAAGTTCGTCATGGATTTTATTGCAGTCGTAGTGGGTTTTATGGCACCCTCGCTGATTCTATTGTATTCGCTCCGCGAGTTGACACTAAACAAACAGATGGGAGAAACTCCGACACCGTAAACCCGAACATGGCAGGTGTCAATTTCATACCTTTGCCCGTGCAGTGGTAACATTTCTTGTGTAATTATCAGTAGCCTGGCTGAGGATACATACAGATGAATGCGCGTAATGTAGACAAAATATGAGGTTTTATATTTGTTGGATATCTTCCCACCCCTGTCCATGACAAAGCGTACGACACAGAAAAAATTGCTTAGCTACAATGTACATCCCTGCTGATTTAATATATGTATATGTACATGTTAACATGTACTGATGAGGAAATTGACATACTGTTCTGCGTCAAACGGTAACTTCGATGTTCTTTCTCAATAAATGATATTTCATAAAAGTGTTTTGTGTACTGGTTATTAATTTGTCATAGTTTCCCTTTAATTTCATACTATTTCCTAGACCCCCCTTGAAGAAATCATTGAAAGCAGTAATACATATAAAACTATAAAAGAGATTACAAACGAACGCCGTAATATTTATATCGAACATGTACGATCATGAACACTGGCACATTATGACATGTGTGTCATAATTCTTTCCTAAGTATATTAAAATAAAAAAGATGCACGAGCTATACTGCGGAAAGGTTCTTTTATACTTTTAGACTTAAACTTTGAAAATAACATTGTTTATGAGAGAGTACGGCAATTTTTTAAATGAACAGAGTTGTGTACATGGTGTTGACTGTTGTGTTCTATCAGTGGCCATTCGTGTCATAAAGTGATTTCAGTGAGAAAAAAAGTTACTTCCTGTCCTCACTTTTTTCACGAATCTACATTGCATCACCAGGCACTGGCTGAGGGGTATCATTCTTACTTTGAAGCGAGCGGCTACGCCTGTTGTTGTAGCTTCCTGCCTCAAGTCAACAACAGTCCGTCATGTCAGTTTCTACATGTCATCAGCTAATGTTCAATGTCGCGCTTCGATGTTTCAAAATGTACAGTACATTAACTGCTGAATGAAAGTATCACAAAACCAGCAATTAAACGGAAGAAATGGTCTTATCTTGAATTCTTGGAAATTCTTTTCACCCTGTAGAGTGTCAGTCCTTTTGAGGGACCTTTGTTTATAATTATCTTTGTCTATCCCCAACACACGTGATCCTGGATCCAGTGCACTTGAAAGGACTGTTATTCACCATTTGATTCATATTATTTATATATATATATATATATATATATATATATATATATATATATATATGTGTGTGTGTGTGAGGAATCCAGAGTAACTGTATTAGAGGAATGCACTGAAGTTTAAATAGTTTGGTTCTCCATACGATAGACCCGCAATTACACAAATCACCTGATCATGTTGATTCTTTTTATTAAATGTTGCTTCTCCAGACAACACAAACTATGCATGTAGTTTACTCATTTTAACACTGTTTGTTTTTTGTTTTTTTATCTATTTCTTTCTTTTTTCCATGATTTAACTCATTTTTGTACATTCCCCCCATTTCATTCAAACATGTAATAGTTCAGGTTTTCTCCCAGCTTTTGTTGTAAATGTTTGTTTTGTTGATGTAAGTAGTGTCCTTAGTCAAGAGGGTATGGGGGTTAGAACTTGCAAAAAGGCAATGGGTTCTGTAACTTACCATCCTGGGTTCAATCCTTAATACATTTTGTTTATCAAAAACATCCAGTGGCCTATTTTGACTCATCCAGTTATGCCACTGATGATGCCAGGGGGCATGCAACGAAATATTCTGTCTTTTCCTTGTTTGAATGTTACAAATCAAGGTTGTGAGAGGATGTCCAGAAATTGGCAAATCTGCAATACACATTGAGATACAGAACTGCAAATTGGAACACAAGTAGAAAATTCATTTTCTACAACTTTGATATTGATATATAGCCTAGTTTGTTTCACTTTGTATACTAGATTTTTTAGCTTAAGGTTGAGCAGTGAATTTTCATACAGTCATATTTACTGGGAATATAAAGTTGAGTTTCAGTTTTCAATTTTACTTTTTTGCTCTGTAAGCCAAAGCACTGACTAGTGGGTCACTAGTTCAGCACACTAGAATGCTTAGTCATGTTACTATTTTAAATTTGGTTATGATAGAGATTCTTACTATTAAAGAAATGTACACAGTGTTGGATTTGAGACTTTGCTGGGGCCAGTGTCCTTCCAAACTCCCCTTGTCACAAAATTTGCCTTAGTTACGAAACTTGAACCCAAGAACTGTCACATTTTTCCATCATATTTTCAGACCCTAATATTTTTTTTGTTGTTCTTGAATCCCTCGTATATTTAGAATATTCCTTCTCCTCAACCCCTTTTTTCAGTTAGAGTGGGCAAACTTTCCCCCTAAATTGTCAGTTCTAGAATAGACCCTAAATATTCATTAATGGTGCCATTTATTTTTGTCTACTCTATAAAGCTTTGAACAATATTTGCTTGAAACTTAAACTCACAGCAAAGTCATCTATGATATTTATAATTTTCATGTCCATCTTAATTGTTTTCATCTGTATAGAAGGTCTTGCATCTATGTGCTTGGATTATGTATATCCACACAGTTAAATGATCTTGTCACCTATTTTGGCTTCTGTTTTCACACTGTAACTTGGAACCCAGTAGATATTTGGATGAAAATTTGACTTTATTAAGAATTGAAACTGTGTACAATAATTACGTGACTTGTTTAAAAATCATGGTCATAGTGAGGTCAACCTTTATTCATGAATGTTTTTTATTATATCAAAATACATGCCTTTCTTAGCTGTAAATATTACTTAGAATAGATTTTACCAATGTGTATATCATCACTGAATAGTATGACCATGGTCAGGAGCATGGTAAATTGTACAGTACCAAGAGGTAACAAAGTTGTCATCTTTTTTCTGTATCTACTATTTATCAGTACAGGACTTTTAAATGTGTTGAAAATTGCTTGATAATTGGACAAGAGAATTGTGTTATAAAGGTTTGTAATATTTTATGTTATATTATACAGTTGACCTACTTGCTTCCTGGCCAATGTGCTTGACAGACCCACATGTGGGCAACAATGCTTTATAAACACAAAGCTTGGTGATTATATTCGCAGCTCTTTATTCAATACAAATAACTGATGCAAAAATCTCAAATTCTCAAATTCACCATTATACGCAATTCTTATTATTGTTGTTTTATTAAAAGAAATAGTCCATATACATGTAGTACTCACTAATGATGATTCAGGCAACACTTTCCACATATCAGTGTGATATAATTGCAAAACACTAAAATCATGTCCATAATCACAATGCATTAACCATAGTTCTAGCTTTTTTATAAAATATTTTATTGTGTATGTACAGTACCAGGTAACCATTTTAATATCCTGTTTTTAAATCTGTTACAGATAGTGTTGCCATTTGCATTTCACTATCACTGTTTTTTTTTACAGTCTAACCTAGATATTTTAGTTGCTTTTTGTTCACATCATGTAAGTTCTCAACAAGGTTACGGTATATACTGAATGTTTTGGGGAACAAAAGAATAAGGGTTTATCCTTCACATGAACTATGTTATCATCAACATATTTCATCTCTCAAGTCAAAATCATCAATAGCTATATAGATTATCTTATTCCCAACCATAACTAATGTGCCACCCATTGAATTACCAGATTTTGGTAGGAAAGTTGTATCATTGTGCTCTTGATAATTGGTAGCAATAATATCCACTAAACGTTTAGTAGCAGTCTTGGGCGTTTGTTAAATCAGGTATATTTATAATTTTTTTAAAATGAATTCATATTAGCATTACTATAAAATCTTGTGGAATCTACTTGTTTCACCAAATCTAACAATTTGTTCCTCATTTAGTTTATTAGTAAACCATCAGAAGTTGTGAAATATACAGGATTTTCGTCATCATCACATGTTCTTCATATGTTTTTGGCTTCCAAGTTTGAATGCAAAAGTCTTTCCAGAAGCAATATTGGAATATCCCAACATTCTTGTTTTGTAGTCATTATAACTGAAAGTGACTAATAAATCTCCTTTCACTATTTAACCAGTTTTTTAACAAGAAATTTCATATAATTTTAGTAATGTTTCATCTAATTTAAGTAATTCATCAACTGTGTGAAACTAATTATCATTGAAACCTGTTATAAGAGAGTTGACATTAGTATCAATATATTATTTTCTTACTACATCACATCCACTAACAGGTTGTCCTAATTTTACAATCTTATGATCATTTATAGTTAGATTTGTAACATTTCCGATGACCTTGGTTTTAGATCTACCCCACTCTGAGCGCGTATTCCTCCAATTCATTTTTGATAGTAATAACTTCATTTCTTGGTGCATGTTTAGTAGCATCCAATTCAATATCACTAGTATCAGTTAATGTACAAAAATGTTATAACTCATGTATAATATTATATATGGAAGAAATATTGTATACCCATATAGAAAAATTAACACAGGTTCAACAAGAAAAAGTTATTAGTACAATCAAAGATTTAGATGATAATCCATGAAAAGATCACACTGTGAAATTATGTGTCACAATGGGTTGTAATGATAATGTGTTATTATCAGTTTCAGAAATTACATAATTCAAAAAAGATGGTGCAATCAGTATTGAATGTAATAACAATAAATTACACAAATATGCTGCATGTTGTTTACCAAGAGAGACAGTATTTTAATTATAACATTTAGGTTGTATTTTACTCCATATTAAGGCCTATTGTTGTATTACTTTTTTGTTATAATAATTTTTGTTTGAATAGGAAGTTTAAGGATATCAAATAATTTTTGGAATTTGTAAACAGACTTAAGAGACTTCTTTCTTGGTAATTATGTCAGGGTAAGCTTAATAACTTTATAATGCATGTCTTTTTGTTTTATAATCAGTATAATATTTATTACATGTATTTGTTTTCATAATCAAATAATAATTTAGTAATGTAATATTTGCTATGGTAAACACTTTTGAAAAATATTTTTGTAATTATCATAATAATTTATAAATTCATTAGCATGAATATAACCATGATGAGATGCACAATTTATGCATACCTGACCATCATCAGATAATTGTATATTAGGTTTTTGTCAAAATTGTTCTTCCAAAATCATTATTTTGATCATTTCTACAATCATCTTTCACAAAACAAAAAAAACAAATATTTTTGTCTGGTATAAGATTTTCTTAAGTAAAAAATATTTCACATCCAGTGGTATCTAGTTATTCGTAAATGAAAATTGTGCCAATCTAATGTCCAATATAGCCACCATGGCACATTGAAAATGTTGTTGCTACTCCACCTCTGTACAAAGTCATATCAACATGGAGTTTTCACCAATAGATTTCTGATAATGTTTAATTGGGTATAAATAAAAATGGTGCCAATCTAACATCAATATGTCCACCACGGCGTCCATCTTGACATCTTGTTACTGCTACTTCCCCTGAATCGAAGTTAATATTGACATGGGTTTTTCACTGGAAGACTTCTTATGATGTTTAGTTGGTCCCAAATGAAATGTTGCTGATCTGACCTCCAATATGGTCACCACAGATGCCAGCTTGAAAATATTGTTATCGTTACTCCTTCTAGAGGGATGGTCATATCGACACAGGATTTTTGCCAAATGACTTATTGTGATATCTGTTTTGACCTAACTGAAAATGGCGCTGAACTGACATCTATATGGCTATGATGGCAGCTGTCTTGAAGTTCTTATTAGCGTTACTCCTGCTCAAGAGAAAGTCATATCGATAGTGATTTTTCACCAGAAGACTTGCTATTATATCTAGTTGAATGTAAATTAAAATGATGCCTCTCAGACTTCCAATACGGCTGCCATGTTGGCCATTTTGAAAATCGAGTTAATGTTACTCCTCTTAGATGGATGGTCATATCAACATGGGTTTCTCACCAAAGGGGTTTTAATGATGTTTACTTGGTTTAAAATGAAAATGGTGCTGATCTGACATTTAATATGGCCACCACAGCAGCCATTTTGAAAATCTTGTTTTAGCTACTCCTCTTGAATGGATGGTCATATTCACATGGGGGTTTTCACCAAATGATGTCTAATCATATCTAGTTTGTCCTAAATAAACATGGTGCCAATCTTACATCAAATATGGCTGTCACAGTGGCTACTTTGAAATTGTTGTTATTACTAACAAATATCAAAGATGGTTTTGACACTCAGCAGTTAAAAAGAAGAAATGGTCTTGTCTTGAATTCGTATAAATTCTTTACTCACAGTATAGCGTTGGTCCCATTGAGAGGCTGTTGGTTTATATGATTTGAATCAAACATTGTAAATAGGATTATATATAATCAAGATTTTTATTTTGTATGCTTATGAGTGAGATCTATGCATATTAAATGACATAACCTTGAACCTGATTGGTGAAGCTTTGTCATGACTTTAGCAACTATATTTCTGATCAAATTTTGATTGGATGAGATAGGTACATGTATAACTTTGGAGACCAAATTTCAATTGGATTTTGATTATATGTATCTATATATATATATATATATATATATATATATATATATCATTGTCTAAACAGGTTTTATAATAAGTGAGATCAGCACATATATTAATGAAATGATCTTGCATCTTATTTGGCTGAACCTGTTACCTCTCTGGATCTGGAGATTATATTTCTCATCTAAATTTAATAAAACTTGGTAAAAAGGTCTATATTATCAAGATTTTTGACGATTTCAGTTAAGCAAGTGATTATGCATATTATTTATGCCATTATCTTGGAAAGAATTATTATCAGTCTATGGTAAAATAGGTAAAACCAAGATGATTTCAAATTTCAGAGATAGTTTCCATAGGTTGTGTTCTTAGAATATTAAATATGCCTGCTTAGTTAAATGGTCAACTTATAAGTTATGTAAGCCAGGTGAGTGATATCAGACCCACTAGGGCCTTTTGCTAGCTAACATGGGCATAAGGCCAAGTGAGCATATGGTATGGCCCAGCTTTCATTATACATCACCCGTTCTCCATCTGTTCTCATTAACTTACTGTACATTCAACTGACTTAATTTCAAACAAATTTGACAAGGAGAATTTTGGCATGAAGGACTTTGAATTTTATACAAATGATGCCAATCTGGTATCAGAATGGCTCCAATTACTGAAAATAAAGATAAAAAAAACTTTAAATGACTTCTAATAAAAGACACTACACATAATTTCACCAAATTTGCTGGAAAGTGTCTTGAAGTGAAGGCCTTTCAACTTTTTTTCTAATGATACAGATCTTCTGTCTAATATGGCCATTGTTACTAAAACTAGTGAGTGTTTGTGATGTTGAGTGTCATTTTCATCTTGTTGCTTTCAGTTTATTTTGTTTTATGTGTTACCTACTCTTATTTACCATCACTTTTACAACAGTTAAGTGTTACAGTACGGTAACTATGAGCCTTTTGGCAATTTAAAGACTGACCAGATATTTAATTCTCTTTGCAGACATCAGCAAGCTTCGAGATGATTTAATTAAAGCGTACAGAAATTTAAGGTGTGTGCAGGTGTCCCCGATATTTGAAAAGAGGAGATGCAATATTGATAACATCTATGTTGACTTAGTCATTGAAGAGAAACAGGACAGCAGAAACACAGAAGAGGGAAGCAAATATGTCTCCATACAATGTAAGGATGCTCCGTCTTGCTCAAAAAATGTGATCAAGGTCACCTGTTATAAACAAATATTCCTCGACAAGACAAATTCAAAGTTTAAACGTGTTTATTTGCGTGGAAAAGGAGGGTTAGGGAAAACCACGTTTTGTAGGAAAGTTCTGCATGCATGGTGCAATGCTCATGAAGGAAGAGCAGTTGCCCAAGATGGTTATTTTCAGGATGAGGTAGTTCTTAAGATGTTTGACCTCTTGTTTTATCTGAATCTTCGAGAGGTTTCAATTGAGGAAAATTTGATTGAGGTCATATGTGGTCAGTTTCCTTTGGAGGATGTACCAAGTAGAAACATCCTGGGAACTCTGCTGAAGCATAATGGAGATAAAGTATTGTTTATTCTAGATGGCCTAGATGAGATGATTGTAAAAGCTGGATATATTGAAAATATTGTCACTCGTAGAGTCTACCCAAATTGCTGTTTTATGGTTTCCTCTAGACCTTGGAAAATTTCCCACATGGAGTTGCATGAAGGAACTGAAATAGACCTGATGCTGGATCTTCAAGGCTTCAGTGAAACAAATGCCATAAAATGTGCACAGAAAATTTTTGAGAACTGTTACAAAGATGGGGATGTCATTGGACAGTTTAAAAAGGATATAGCAGGAAATGAGTTAGCTAAAGAGCTAATTCATGTGCCGCTTCTCCTTCTTTTTCTGGTACAATTGTGGTATGAAAATGAAAGATCATTACCAAGTAAGCTCCATTCGCTCTATATTTTGTTCCTCAACCTGATGGCAGATCGAATGAAGGAAAAGTACAAAAAAGATCCTACTCACAAACAAGTGAGATTTACACTAGGTGATACTCAGTCTCAATTGCCTACTAAATTATCTGAAACTTCTCTGGTGGTGAATTTTGGAGAAGGCTTTCTACTTTCACTGTGTGAAGTTGCTCACCACTTTTTGCTCAGTAGTGAAAAGGAAAATTCACTAGTGTTTGAAGAGACAAAATTGCTGAATGCCCTTGGGGATAGGGGAAAGGAAAAACTGGATGTGGCCTTGGACTTGGGTATATTGTCAGTCACTGATTCTGTGTCGTATCTTAGTAGAAAAACTACTGTGAGTTTTCTGCATAAAACAATGCAAGAGTTCTTCACAGCTCTCTGCATAATTCTAATTCCAGAAAAATTAGTAAACTTTATTTCCTCAATAGCGGATTCACATGATGTGCTGCAGAATGAAAATATTATTATATTTCTTGTTGGCCTGATGCCTAAGCTTGCTAACAGAGTGCTAGAAAAAGTGAATGAATTGTGCAGCGACGAGATGTTGAGGAAAGGAGAAATGGACAGTTGTATACTCAATGACATACCGCTAAACAAGATTTACCTTAGATGTATGCAAGAAGTCACTGGAGAAAATGTGCTATTGAATATATCACGTTTATGTTTAAAACAAAATAACTGTGACCTGCTCCCTTGGAATCCAGCCTTTGTACAAAGTTTGTATCTAGACGGGGGGTATACGAGGGATTTAGTGGTAGTAAATCTGAGAGGACTAACAGGACTGAAACGTCTCACACTAATTCAATTATCCTGTGAGTTGTATCTGCCTGAGTCAGGTTCTCTGAGTGCCTTATTTATGCACAGAGTAGCATTGTCCAGTAATTGTTGTGATGTGTTAGGCAGGACTCTGACACACTGTAATAAGCTGGGAAAACTCATAATGAAGCACACAAATCTCTACAACTGTGTGTTAGATCTCTCTAATATGACAGAACTAACATTCCTGGATATGTCAGAGGTAACACTGTCCAGTGGTTGTTGTGATGTGTTAGGCAGTACACTGAAACACTGTACAAAGCTGGAGACACTCAGCCTGAAGATAGACAGCACAAATCCCCACATCTATCTGTTAGATCTCTCTAATATGACAAAACTAACAGTTCTGGATATGTCAGGGGTAACACGGTCCAGTGGTTGCTGTAATGTATTAGGCAATACACTGGAACACTGTACTAAGCTGCAGAGCATTTGGTTTAGAGACACTGACCTCCACAACTGGCAGTTAGATCTCTCTAATATAACAGAACTATTAACCCTGGGTATAGATAGGGTAACACTGTCCAGTAGTTGTTGTGATGTATTAGGCAGTACACTGACACACTGTACTAAGCTGAAGTTACTTTGGTTAAGAAGCACAGACTTTCACAAGTGTCTGTTAGATCTCTCTAATATGACAGAACTAACAGATCTTTTTTTGTCGAAGGTAACACTGTCCAGTAATTGTTGTGATGTATTAGGCAGTACACTGACACATTGTACTAAGCTGAAGGCACTTAAGATAATGGATACACACCTCCACAACTGTCAGTTAGATCTCTCAAATATGACAGAATTATCCTCCATGGAGCTAGATGATGTAACATTGTCAAGTAGCTGCTGTGATGTACTGGGGAAGACTTTGACACACTGTACCCAGCTTGGGAAACTTATTCTGAAAAACACACACCTCTTCAACTGTGAGTTAAATCTGTCTAATATGACAGAACTATCAAAAATAGTTATAGAAGATGTATATCTGTCAGAGAGTGCCTGCCAGGTACTTAAACTATCATTTGATCAGCTGAAATTAGTACAAAAGAATTTCAGCAAGTTAGTAGTTAACACTCGTATGTATTGTCTATATCATAATTATAAGTCAGTATCAGTGGAAGTGGATTATCCCATTTATGATTATTTTGATTCAGAATCATCTGATTTTGATTCAGAATCATCTGATTTTGATTCAGAATCTGACATGTACATGTATTGTCGATGTCCTCATTACAAGTCAGTATCTTTGGAAGAGGATTATCCCATTTATGATTGTTTTGATTCAGAATCTGACTGACTTCATGTGAAATACTTACTCAGCTCAAAGAGTGTTTTTCTAATAAACAGAAATGTGATAGAACTATCAAAACTGATGCAAGTGTGAGACATGCTATTTTTTAATGTATTGAGCATGATCCTGACACAATATCGTTACTGTAAGCACTTAAATGGAAGAACACAGACCTCCACAAGTGTCAGATCTAATATTACACTTATATTATTCAGCGCTATATTGATGTGAACAATTTCATGATCATATGAAATTAGTTAACAATAATTTCTACAGTTATGAAGATTATATATAGCAAGATCATGCTTATGGCCAAAAATAACAGTACATATCATTTATGTGTATCATTTTAGGATATCATTGCTGGTTCCTTTATACCTTGATGTATAAGTGGCTATAACCATTCTAGAACAGCATAGATATAGCACATTATGACATGATACCTGTCAATCTGTCTTTTAACTTCTAATGTCTGCTCTGTAACTTCTTAACATAAGCTATTTCAGTGGAAATTTATTCTGACACATATGTTCACTGTGAAGCTTTGTTGGTTATCAGAGATATTATAATATAGAGACAATGCACTGTTTTCTTTGTTCAAATGTTTGACAGATCACATCGGAAGATTTTGAGTTTGAAAGTTTAAAGTCTTTCCTGATTGCTCTGGCAAATGTTTGCAAACAGAAAAGGGTGTATGTATCGTCAGTCCACCCAAAAATGGCCTGATGTAAGAATGAAACCTTATCAAAGTATATCATCACTAGATCATGATACTGTGTCTCATCCCACATCTAAGTGCCTAGATCAAATGTCAAAGGCACAATAGAGTAGAATTGACTTTGTGACCATTTTTGCTAAGTACACCTTAACACATTCATGGATATTTGTCTGAAAATATACCTAGGCACATCTAATGAGTTTCATGGTTTTTGCATACCAAATTAATGTGTGGTTATCGAGTTCATGATTACAACAAGATACATATAATTCAAAACCATCTCTTTTTGTATTGTGAAGGATAATATCATACATGATCCGCAAGATGGCCGCTATCGCTTAACAGGCTTGAGGCAGCTGCTCCGGATTTTTGTGCCGTTTTTCGTGATTTATGTGCTTGTTGTCTGTCTTCGTCTACGTTATTTTGTTCATCATGCATTGGCTGTTCTGTTGGAATGTGTTTCTTCATCATCTTGTCTTGGAAACGAGAACTATTAGACTTTTTCTCAGCCGTCTTGCACCACTGCTACAACTTCCTTTGTTGTTGAACATACCACCATCACGTGATACTCGCCAGTCCACTCGTTTATGCTATGATAGACCCTCATTAATTGCTTTAAAGGACCACTCCTTGGCTCTCCACACTACATTGTGCACTAGACTAAACGACCTGGGACTACATTCATCATTACTTAAATGTAAACGGAGGCGAAAAAAGAAACATTTTAAATCTGGCCGGCGTAGAACAGGAAGAAGAATTCCAGTTATCTCCCTTTCGCCATTTCTGGCGCACCAATTTGAAAACTCGGCCGTTAATTTAGATAATCTAATTCAAATTCCTCTTAAATTGTCAACCTTTGTGTCAACTATCCAAGAGATACCACTATGCATCGCATTATTCAATGCCCAATCAGTAGGACCACCGGAAAAGCGCACAGAAATAGTTAATTTTATCAATGATCATAATATCAACGTCTTTTTCCTGACAGAAACATGGCTAAAAACATCAGGCGATGAGCCCAAGTGCACGGATCTAACACCCCCCGGTTTCTCCATCAAGTCATTCCCCCGCCACTCCCGCGGAGGTGGAATTGCGATCATTGCAAAGAACTCCATGATCAACCGTCTCAATCACACTACAACATTCAATTTCAACCACACATCGTTTGAACTAGTCCAAACCACACTCGCACTGGAACAAAGGTCAGTCAATTTTTTCTGCCTCTACCGCCCTCCTCCTAGTAGAAAAAAACAAGCTGACTGAATCTCTCTTTTTGGAGCAGTTTCCGAATCTCCTAGAGTACGGAAATTCGATAGGTGGCAACCTGATTATTCTTGGAGATTTCAACTTTCACTTTGACTGTCCTGGAAACCCATACACATCAAAACTGCTAGATTCCATTCACGTTTTCAACCTCAAACAGTCAGTTAGCCAACCCACCCATAAACATGGTCACATTTTAGACTGGATTCTTTATAGACCTGATGATAATATTCTACAGTCCTCCCTGGTGTCCCACGAACTTGAATCAGATCACCTCTGCATTATATGCCATCTTGACATATCAGTCCCTAACCCTCCACCTTTATTTGCTACTAAGAGAAACCTCGGTATGATAAATAGAACTCAACTAATGCATGGCATCCAAGCAATCCTAACAATTTTGCTACCTCCTACAGCAGAACAACTTGATAACTGCCTGCGTTCAATGCTTGACAAACATGCCCCAGCAACCAAGTGCAGAATATCAATTAAAAAGTGTTCTCCGTGGTATAGCAGTGTTAGGGACCAGCTTCGCACTGCTAAAAGAGACCGCCGTAAGGCTGAGAGGCTTTGGGTTTCCACCAGACTCACTATTCATAAGCAAATCTATGAAGCCACTAAGAAGAATGTCACAAACATAGTCCATGCAGCGAAATCAGCCCACTACAGTACTAAAATCACTGAAAGTTCCAGCTGCAAAGAGCTCTTCGAGATTGCTAACCAGCTAATGTCAAGGAACAAATGTACACCACTTCCAACTATCTTCTCTCCAGTCGAACTTCCGGACCAGTTTGCAAATTTCTTCCGTGACAAAGTACAAACCATTAGAGATAAGCTTGACAACATAATTTCAATTGAGTCGTCGTCACCATACAGTTGCGATACAGAATTTCAGCGGCAACCGTTAGCAGCATTTGAACCGGTCTCTATGGATTTAGTGCATACAATCATGATGAAGAGTGCCCCAAAGTCATGTGAACTTCATCCGATTCTGACATCACTGCTACTTGAGTGCTTAGATCCAATATTGCCTTCACTAACTGATGTTATTAATACTTCTCTCTCATCCGGGGAATTCCCATCATTTTTCAAAACTGCCATTGTAAAGCCTCTGCTGAAGAAACCAACACTTGACCATAACGATTTAAAGAACTACCCCCCTGTTTCTAACCTCCCATTCATGTCAAAAATCTTAGAAAAAGTTGTTCTATCCCAACTTGTATCTCATCTGAATTCAAATAGCCTTTTTAGCGATGTACAGTCTGCATATCGCCCTCACCACAGTACCGAAACTACCCTTCTGAAAATAGTTAACGACCTTCTCTCTGCTTTGGATAGTGGAAAGATTACAGTCCTCACCCTCCTTGACTTGTCTGCAGCATTTGATACAATAGACCATGATATATTGCTTCACCGTCTCCATCATGTATTTGGCATTCACGATACAGCCTTACTATGGTTCAAGTCCTACTTGGCCAACAGGACACAAATTGTGTCCGCAAATGGAAAACACTCCAGCCCAGTTGATCTATGTTATGGCGTTCCACAGGGTTCTGTTCTTGGACCTGTTCTCTTCATTCTATACACTCAGCCGCTCTCAAGTGTCATAGATCGTCATCCAGTGTCTCACCAATTGTACGCTGATGACACCCAAATATACAAATCTAGCCACCCAACTGAAGTTGACGCTACCATCCAAGGTGTAGAGAGGTGTATTTCCGATGTGAAATCATGGATGACATGTAACAAGCTGCAGATGAATGATGATATAACTGAAGCCATTATGATTACCACACAAAGACTTTCTCATTCACATCCTATACCTCAAACAATAAATATCAGCAACACCAACATTAAATTCACACAGTCAGTACGAAACCTAGGTGTTACTCTAGACAGTACACTCTCATTGCACCAACATGTCATGAACATATGCAAGGCTGCATACCTTGAGCTGAGACGGATCAGCTCCATTCGCAATTATCTTTCAGTTGATGCCACTAAAACACTTGTGTGTTCCTTAGTACTTTCAAGACTGGACTATTGTAACTCAATTCTATCTGGTTCATCTCAGTATCTACTCCAGAAACTTCAAAAAGTTCAAAACACAGCGGCTCGGATCATTCTTCAAGTTCCACGAACAGAGCACACATCTCCCCTGCTCTGTACCCTACACTGGATACCCATTCGATCCAGAATCAAACACAAAATTTGTTCTCTGTGCTATGTTTCACTGACTGGCACCAGTCCAACATACCTATCTCACCTCACCCGTGTGTACACACCAGCAAGATACTTACGCTCCTCTTCCGACACCCGTATTCTCATTATTCCCAATACCAAAATGAAGTCATACGGACAACATTCTTTTGCATACCAGGGCCCAGCAACGTGGAATGAATTGCCCACTGAACTTAGACACAAAGACACAGTGATCTCATTCAAGAGTGCTCTTAAAACGCACCTATTTCGACTACAAGAATAGACCTAAAGACTTAATGTTTTCTTACCTTAACTATTTTCAGCATGTTTTTGTTTTCTAATTTCATGGTGTTTGTTTTTTCTTTCTTTTTGTAATCATATCATTATATATGTTTTTCTTTTTAGGTGTTATATAATGTTGTAAAGCACTTAGAGCTTCTAAAGATTAGGCGCTATACAAAGTCCTCATCATTATTATTATTATTATTTCATTTTTATGTGCATTTTCTCCATAGCTAAGCCATCTGGTAACAACCCTCAGAGGACCAGTGAAATGTTCCTTAAAATTCAATTTTTTTTAAAATATAAAAAAAACATTAGAAATAATGTTACATTCTGGTTCAAATCAGCGCTTTATTGAATCTGAAAATTTCTTCAGTTTTGTTATGAGTAGGTTTCTTTGTATTAAAATGTGTACAGTGTAAAATAACATAATTTTTGAGGAATATAAAGAATAGCAGGCACAATCAGTTGAAGAGATTAACCTTGATTAGGAACATAAAAACACACACACACGCATATTTTAGGGTGTCAGGTTTTCCAAAGACCTAAATCTGATTCCTAATATCACATTATATAAATTATAAGTAGAGTCTGTGATATAAATATAATAACATTCCAAATAACAGTGTTGTACCAAAACTGATTTCTTAAGTGGTCATGTCAATCAGTATCTGATAGTAGGTATGATTAAATAATTTTGTAAGAGTATAGGTGTGCAAGATTTGTATATGTGCATAGATAATGACTTTTTCAATATAATAATAATGTTCTTGCGTGTCATTTTACACTTGTCTGTCTTTCATATCACATAGATGGATGAGGGATGATGTACATACAACTTAGAGATGCAATATTCTTCACATTATGAAAATAGGTTACTGTATTGGCTTATTATTATATACTAATCTTTATGTATGCATGTATGTATGTATTTATTTACAAGTTTTATAGGTACATCAGCACAATCATGGCTATATGGTGCTGAGCAAAATTTAGGTAGCAAAAATGGTCAAGTCAAAAACCTCGCTTAAATCTTCTGGAGACAAACCCCTTCAACCAAAGTAATTATGCACCATGAGACAAAAGATAAAAGTTAAAAATGATTTTTATGTAATGTATATGTTATTTGCTGCTCACAGACTAGTGTTTGGGGTGATGTACATATGACTTATACATGTATGTGTGCTTTGGTTTACATACGTGTGCAAATTTACTCATGTCTATATATATATATATATATACACACTTATGCAAATTTTGCAGTGTGAACTAACTTGTGCATATGTAAATGTGCACCATCTCTGGAGATAGTGTCTAAGTAAATTTCCACATGTGTAAATATGTATGGTATGGTATGTACATTTGACAATGTGAATGCATAGAAAAGAATATGTAATTATTGCTTTGGAAATATAGCCTGGAAATTTTAGCAAAGTTCATTATGGACATTAAGTATGTTGTGCAATGCTATGTGGTTCAGGTAGCATTCTTTTTTTAGACTGTTACGACTCTGTGGTCTAAGAAAAATGTAACAGAAAGAAAGTGAAACCAACAAATCAAGTAAAAATCAACAAGCAATTTATTTCTATATAATTAATGTGAAAATTCAAAAGACACTTACAGTAATGTTAATTAAAATCCAAATAATCCAATAATTCTAAGTGTCAAAATTACAAGTCCTAAATATAGAATGTTCCGAATGAATAGCTGTATCCTTGAATGCATTGATGTGCCATGGCCTTTAATGTCCTGATGTGCCAATAGTCTTTAATGTGCTGATATGCCAAAATGAAGTACTCCAAAATCTCTTTGAATAAGTTCACATAAATCCCAAAATCATCAATTCTAAATCCAAAATCCAAAAGTCTGTGAGCTCTTTTATAATCCAATGAATATTTAAAATAATTCCTCTCTCTGAATTTGGAATGATTTTCCACAACTGTAATGGCTCTTTAAAAGACTAATGGTAAGGTCGAAACTGAAAAACTGTCCACTAAACATGGTATATATAAAGATAGGTCACTGTAACATGACAGAATGTTCTAGAATACTAAATAGTGTATGTGATTTTTGACACATAACTCTAATGAAATTCTGGTTTTATCTGTAAACAAAATCAACCTTGACCTCAAATTGAATCAACAACTTGTTTACCAAAACCATCCTTGAACTCAAATACTAAGTAAACAACCTAATTCAAGGACAATAGTTAAACATGTCAAACATTATACTTAATATTAAGGTTTAAGCAAATATTAAAGTCAAGAAACATTTATAATTTCCTAAAATATTTATAATATTATATAAACATCATGCATAACAAGACATCCACATATTTTATATGCTTGTCTGTATTGTGAATTAATTGTAAAGCCATGATATTGGATGGGTTCGAGTCATTTGCCAGAAACTAAAATCAAATTAGTATAAAAAATATTTTTCATAAATAAACGGAATGGATTTGGAAAGAACAAAAATTGTGATTCATGGACAGAATGTCCAAGTCAATGAGGGGTCATAATTCTGAAAAAAACCATGGTAAAGTGTGGAACTTAAACTTAACCCATGACTTGTACAAGTAAAATTGTGGTTCAGTCCATGAGGCCCGTAAGGTTTTATTGAGCGTACTGTACGTCGGGACGGATCATGGATGAGCATGAGTATAGAGATCTTATATGTCTTGCTGCGTCACAGGAATTTGATGTTTCCTCCGTATGTTAAGAAAAAAATAAAATACCAGTATCTATACTAAACATATTCACAATGAATTGCAAGCACGACTTTCTTTGCCCCTCAAAATCTAGAGACATTTTAAAACAAAAAACTATACTTATCACAGAAGTTTGACATTTCCTCCATAAAAAATGATGAAAAGTTGAGAGAAAAAAAATGAAATACCAGTCTTAATGCTATAAATATACACAATGAACGTAAATAAGACTTAACCCGCCCCTCCCCATTTTCTATTATTTTGTGACCTTTTTTTCCCCTCAAAATATCCAGAAAATTGAAAACAAAAGGTTTTATTAATTCATTAATTCAACAGACTAACCTACTTACGCATCACTCTTAGATGTCCGTAGTTCAAGTTCATTCCAGTGAATCAGCCTTTCTTTTCTACAGCAGTACCCCTCTGAAAGCTTTTCTTCTTGAATCCAGGAGGCAGAAGTAGCTCTTGCTGCCATGGTCCCGGGGAGGGGGACAATTTACCCGAATAACTGAAATATATCAGACTAGACCACTGTACAAAAGTACTCAAATATGATCCAAATATACCTATATTTAGCAACAATAATTACATGGTCCTATCCAAATATTCTCAGTATTGCTCTCTTGTATGTATTTATGCTGTTATGTGTGATGTTTATATAATATTATAGATATTTTAGGAAATTATAAATGTTTCTTGACTTTAATATTTGCTTAAATCTTAATGTTGATTATCAGGAAAAACATGTTTAACTAGTGTCCTTGATTTATGTTGTTTACTTCAAATTTAAGTTCAAAAATAGTTTTGTTAAACAAGATCTTTACCAAATTTGAGGTCAAGGTTGATTTTTTTTACAGATAAAACTGGAAAATCCTTAGAGTTATGTGTAAAACGACATGTCCACACAAGTAAAATTTCATTAAGATGACACATAATCTAGAACATTCTGTCATGTGACTAATCTTTATATATATCATGTTTAGTGGACAGTTTTTCAGTTTCGTAAAGAGCTATTACAGTTGTGGAAAGTAATTCAAAATTCTGAGAGAGGAATTATTTAAAATATTCTTTGGATTATAAGTGCTCATAAACTTTTGGATTTTGGATTTTTGATTGATGATTTTGTAATTTATGTGAACTTATTTAGAGATATTTTGGAGTACTTCATTTTGACATCAGCACATTAAAGACTACTAGTACATCAGGACTTTGAAGACCATTGGCACATCATAACATTCAAGGATACAGCCGTGAATTGGGAACATTCTATATTTAGGACTTGTGATTAGGACACTAATTCTTATTGGATTATTTAGATTTTAATACACTATACTGTAAGTGTCTTTTTGATTTTTCATCTTAATTATCTAGAAATAAATTGCTTGTTGATTTTTACTTGAGTTGTTGGTTTCACTTTCTTTCTGTTACATTTTTCTAGACCATAGAGTCGTAACAATGCGTATATGTATTTCTTTATACACATGTATATTTATAAGTATATTAGCATGTCCATATGTAAATTAATAATGTGAAGTGATTTGTACACATATGTAATACTAAAGCAAGGTCTTCCTCAGTGAACAATAAAATGTATAGATGTATTTTATTGGCACCTGAGGAAGACTTTGCTCAACTCAAAACGTAGGGAAACTTTATTTTCCCAATGCCATTTTCCAACGTTTGTGTCATTATATAATATGTGTCCTATAATACTTGTGCTGATGGTTTGCATTCCCATTTTATTTTTTTCGAAAATTCTTGGGAATCTGGCATCTATCAAAGCCTAGGCCGTTAGCTATGTTGGTGTATACATACATATATATATATATATGTGTGTGACTGATATATTTTCAGATTGATCAAAATTACAATAAAACTGTGCCAAACATGTCTTGCATATGTAATTCCCAACCTTTAGCTCCTATGCCTTTCTTCTCTCTTCTCTCTATAACAAGGAAATCATCATGATACCTCACGTGGTAGAGCGTCAAACTTGTAATCCAATGTGTGTGTGTGTATGTATATATATATGTATATATATATATATATATATATATATATATATATATATATATATATATATATATATATATGTATATATATATATATATATATATATATACATATATATAGTGTTTAATATCAACACAATCCAGACGGTATAGTTCCAATCAAAAGTGAAGTTCCCTAAATTATAAAGTTAAAAATTGCAAAAAACAAGAAACTTTAGGGAGATAAAGCCTTCGAAATAAACATAAAAATATAGTCTTACAAGCTACAAAATAATTAAAACTAAAAAGTGATAGATACAGGTAGCAAATATAAAATCCTTAAAGTATACCATTACATCCCAAAAAGTTTCTGGTCCTACATTATCAAACATGCTTCTGAACTCAGTTGACATCAAATAGGTTCTGATACATCCAACAAGAATGTGTTTAACTGTCAGTAGAGACTGACAAGGTATGCACTCTAATCCAGCTTCACCGTTAAGGAGATGTGCATGGGTCAGGTATATGTGTCCTATATCCAAGTGACACAATATCAACTCTGATTTGTTTTTATGAGGGATGCACTTGTTCAATCGTGAGCTTACTGTTTTGAAGCTTGATTGTATTGATTTCAAACAGCACATTTTCACAAGTATATATAACATGTTTATTTATATCATATCTGATGTTACTATATGGAATCTTCCACTTAAATGGGTGACTGTAGGGTAGCTTTGGCTGCTTCATATGCCCTTTCATTACCCTTATATCAATGTTATTAGGGCTCCAACAATACAGAATGCTTTTCCTACATTTCATAAGCAAATCGTGTTTCTGTCAGATTGGGATTTTAACAGATTGTCAAATTTGAGGTTTTCTAAAGTTTCATCGTGAAAGTGAAACCAAAAAGATGATGAACTTTGTTTTTGTGAGTTTTTGTAGTTCAAAGGTTTGAGTATGGCTGTAATTTCTGCAGTTAATAATAGAGACATTATCTGGCAAACACTTCAATATATGGTGTCATGGGGTGTTGCAACTGCAGTGACAGGTACACCATGATCTTCATCTTTTTAACTGTCTTTATACAGGGTCATATATGGCTGCGATAGGGGTATCTGATTTCATTGAATTTACTCAGAAAAGGGGACCTTTCAGTTCACTGCTGTGAAGTAGAAGAAAGCTATAACTGTACTACCCATAGTGTTGGTTATGTCTGCACATTTGAAAACGTATACATATGTACAGCCTAACCACATCTCAACCATTCTTTGTTCCAAGTTCGAGGGCAAAGGTTTGGAGTGGGTTTCATAGTACCTACCCTCTGGGGAGGGGGCTATGGGGGCAGACTTTGTAAATACATATAAGTTCTTAGCTTTTGCGTTTAGCTCCAGATTTTGCACACTGCATACGGTTATACTGGAATCATTCCACTTGATGGGGCATGCATCTTGATGAGTACACCTTCATTCCACAAGTTTTGTAACTGTGACCCATATTTCACACTTAACTGACTTGGATTTAATTTTATGTTTAAGTGTATTTATCAAGAACTGTTCATGCTAGAATAATCAAAATAGCTGAGTGGATGCATCTCTGTTAGTACCACACCCTTATAATGAAAGCAGGTCCCTGCGTGACCTAAATTTCACATTTTACTGGCTTTGGTTAAGTTTTTCCGCTTAGCTCTTGACCACACATTTGGTTTTTGCACCCTGTATATATACTGCTATTCTCAAAATTATGAAACTTGGCAAGGGATGCATCTTGATGCATACTACATCCTCATCACAGAAGTAGGTCTTTGTGATCCATATCTCATGCTTCATTGACAGGTTAAATTTTGTGCTTAAGTTTATATTATGAAAAGATTTTTTAACACTGTCACCAGTTCACACTTATTATGGAAGGTATTGTTCCATCACTTATTAGGAAGGGTATTTCATCATCACCACTTATTAGGAAAGTTTTTCTTTGGGCCACATGGATTAAGAAAAGTTTGCCCAGCAAGATTTCTGTGCGGCCTCCCTTGCGGAGGTGTCACTCCTTGCGATGTGCTGGTTACATCGCTGGGGTGCGAGAGGGGTACCGGGTTCGAATTGCAAAGGAGGCTGCAAACAGGAACAGACACAATGTATAGAGAGCGTATCAACTTTATTAAATTAAAACATTCCACATAAAAACTACATAAGAAGACATATATATTCCAAATACAAGAATAAACGTATAATTAATATATTTATTCAAAGCTTGCCGACTTCATACATTTATTTAATTTCAGTATTTTTGAATTCTGATGTAATTTATTAAATACTGAATAAACCAAAGATGGCCAAAATAACTTCAAATATAGTAAAATTCAATATTTCAAACTACGACCACAATTTAGATAATGTATCATGTTTTTACAAACCAAACGATATTTTATTTCTAACTTAATTCTCAAACGCATGAAGTTGGCAGCAAATCGTTTTTCCAAAAATTCAACATATAAAACCAATAAAAAATGCACACAATTACAATTCATATAAATTTCTACTAAAAATCTACACCATTATAATGTATATAAATTACTAATATAAAATCTTCACATTCCAAAAGAATATAAATTGCACTTAAATATTAAGAATAAAAAACACATAAGGTTCCTAGAGAGAAAGAAGACTAGCTTCCAGCACCTAAAAAATCTTACAAAAAGTCTTTTAAAATATGATAGAACAGTTTTTCTTACCTGCAAACAGGAACAGACACAATGTATAGAGAGCGTATCAACTATTTTCTCAAGGCGCGCATCGCCTTATATCCAATTCTTGGTTGAGGAATGCACACCTCTTTCTATATTAGGTTATGAGTTCAGGGCTCGGGGTCTCGGACCACGAGACCTCACGAGACTCTTATACTACGCATTCCCCTTTCCACAAATGGCTATAGGTTATAACCGAAGCACACTCTCTACACATAGGCCGCTCCTCCTGCAAGGTGAACTGATAGACTTACGTAATGGTAAAGGAATTTCGCCAGATCAGCACTTTGCTTGTATAATCTTTTACCTGTGTGCTGCTAGAAAAATCTCGATCCTACCGTAAAATATCAATGCAGTACACTTTTGTAATGCAATATATTAGAGGATTCAAGCGCAAGAATTCTGTTTGATTAAGAATCATAAATATTTGAATTATAAAAAGAAAAATTACTCTTATAAAATTCCTTAAAAATACATCGATTAAGAATTATACAATTTGAATTATAAAAATTTGAGTTATAAAAATTTCTTGAAAATTCTATCGTAACATTTATATATTAAGCACTGTTCACGCTAGAATCATCAAACTAGATGGTTGTATGCATCTTTATTGGGAAGGTGCATCTAATTTTGAAACAATTCAAGAGCAAACACTCCTCACAGGCTGTATTTGAGCTATCGGTACCCCCTTCTTCAGTGTGATCGTTTCAGAGGTAAATTTCAACACGGACATAACCACTTCCGAATTTTCGGTTTTTACTAAAGACTTCGGTAAAAGCAAACAATTTCTTCAGAAATATGTTTTAGGGGCTCGACGACCCCTTCTCCGGTTATTTCCCACACTACCTCTAGGTTCCCCTTAACAAGCATATTTGACTTCGGAGGAATAGAGACCGTGTCTGCGACGCGTATTCTAGCAGAGGAAAAACTATTTTCCCTTTCCAATCTGATTTTCAGCTTTCTGATTTTTAGAATGTCCCTCGTCAAATTTAGGTTGGCATCATTTTTCTCTATAAAAATCCAAACCAGTTATTCCAGTAGTCCGTCTAGATCAGCAACTATTACGTTCTTTTCAAAATCTCGGCCACCTAGCTAAACTTTTAAGGCTGCTTGCCCATCAATCTTCAATAAACCTCCGTCTGCAGCAGCTAGTTGAGAACATGCTGGATTTAAATCGGGTTTTCCCGACACAAGCTTTTGAAAAACTTATTTAGAAATAAGGGTTGCAGCGGACCCGGTATCTACTAGAAATATTTAGCAATAGCAGTTAATTTTAAAGTTGGCCTTTCCGAGTCTTTATTACTCTTCTAATTGCATTCATAACCATAGGCCGAACTTTCGGCCGCAAGATCAGCCCGTTCTAGTTTAACTGTACACCATCTTTAACCGATTGTTTCTGTTAGACCTGACAATCTAACGTACTACTGGGTTTTTGTGGTTCTTCTTCGTGGGGCAGTCCCTACTAATGTGACCCATTCCATGATTTTTTGTCATCGTCTATTTCTCAGCTGGCATCTGTAAGCAGTTTCCCTTTTTATCGGATCTGAATCTTTGTTCCAGAAAAGCTTTAAGAAAGTCATAGTACCCTATGTTAGTCCGGTCTAAATCACCCAACAGCCTTTGTGCTACCCTCTTAAACAATGCAAGTTGTTGAGCCCCTTCACTTTTATTCCAATTATTCCTAAAAGCAATTTGCTCAAAATGTACAATATAATCCTGCCATTCTACGTGTTTGCCATAGAATTTGTCAGGTTCTTTTTCTTTCGTGAATCGTTCGGTACCTGCCAAGATTTACGTTGCTCAAATTCATTAATTTTGTTTGAATAATTGTGACAGAAGTCACTGCCTGAGTGATCGTAAGCAGCACAATAAGAATTATGTATTGCTTAGTTTACACCACGCCCACTTGACCTTGAATTGGCCACACTATTACATGCAACTCGGGATTCGCCGGCGTGACCTCCGTCTGCCGCCCAAGAGCAACTGGAAGTTGAACGCGCGGAACCATTTGTACAACAACCATTTAAACAATGGGACAAATTACACGACAATACACTGTCGTCGCAGTCAACACCTTGAGTTATGGGGCTATTTCTACCATATGAATTGTTTCTATCGGCAGTGACGTAGCGAGGCAAAGTGCCGCCCAGGGCCAACTACCAAAATTATGCCCCCCACTCCATTCGTGTTATTTATGATATATACGGTACTCTTACCAAATTGCCGCCCCCTAGAAACTGCCGCCGGCCCCCCCCCCCCCCCCCCCGAAGGCCACTGTCTATCGGCACGTAGGAAATGAGACCGCAAATCGTTTGTTTATGTGGAAGGAAGCGACATTTCAACTTCATTGGGGCGGCAAGAAGCAGTGTTACCGCACGGAGGATTGTGTACATTCTGCATATTGCAAATTTTTTTTCCTGAGTTTCTTCAAAGGAAAGGTATTTCTCTTCATTGGGTGTGTTCTGATAATAAAAATCATCTCTTTTGAAAGCGTTATCATGTATGTATTTGTGCCTGAGGTCAAGAACTCGAATTATGTCCTGAGATTGACTCCATAAATATAATATACCCCCAGTTACGAATCCCACCGTCCACAATTTCCAAACTCGTATACAAAAAATTCATAATCAGCGGAATAGATATCCGCTCTTTCAGACACAGCTGTTCTTTTCACAACCATAATTTCAGCGGGCTTGGGTGTAAATACACGAACAATTCTGCTACCCCAATTTTCCAATAATCTCGGAGCAGACGACATGACTATATTGATTGCTGCAGTCGGATGTAAAATTTAACAATACGAGACTAAAACAGTAGTATATTTCACCGAATATCCTGGTCACTGCACCTAAATGTAACGAGGGCTATTCTTCACAAATCTTAATTGGGGCTTTCTCGGGTTTTTACACCTCAATCAGTAGTTGCATGATTGATTTGGGGGGGGGGGAGGAGGTGCTGATGCTCATCAGTAAAGTTAGTAGTGTACGGGCGGACGAATGGGCGGAGTCAAGCCTTCAGATAACCCCCACCTATTTCAGCTATTATAATTCAGGTTCATTTCTATTAAAATGGGTATTCCGTGATATAATTTAGATATTGGAGAAACATGAGGAAATAAAAGTAGAACGGCAGACAGAGAGAAGAAAAAGAAAGATAGTTCATTTCTTTAAAGTGAAGTTACTACTTAATGAAAATAAAAGGCAAAGATTGAATTCAAATAAAAATCATGATTTTTTTTATAGTTTTTTTTAATAGTTTTTTTTTAAAGTACATAATTAATTAAATAAACAGTTACAATGAAGAGTCAGATTTTGATGGATGGAGGCAACACTTATTAGGGGAAACTATTATGAAACAATAAAATAACCTGATAAATTCTGGAATAAATGGGACCGCGATGAATTGCTTACCACGTTAGACACCAAACAGACGATTATATCGTCTCGTTTTCAGTAACTTTCAGGCCAACTAGTCTGATATATCGCCACACAATGGCGACAGTACGAAACAGCATCGACTACAGCAAACGGCGAAACAGAGATTCAGCCGAACCAGCGCTGGACCAGTCGAAAAGTATATATACATAAAATGCATACACGCGCCGCGACTGTATTATCCGACATGCGCAGAGCGTGGACGCGTGCACTGACCGGTAAAAAAAATGGTCCGACATGTACAGTGCCTAAGTAAACACTATTGCTGTAGAAAAAGAAAGGGGAGTAACTGGGAATAACATTGTGAACAAGTCATAAATGAACCGCATCGTATGTTACAGAAATATTTCAAGGATATTACACATTAAAAATTTCCATCTACCATTACATAACCAATAATTACTTCTTTTTGTTGTTGTTTCTTTCTTTTTTTTTTTAGTCTATTTAGGACATCAGAAGTAAAGTTAAAACGAGTTTTGAAGTCATATAAACGACAAACGACTTCTTTAACTAGTTTGAACGAGATTAGGACTCATTAAAGCGAGCTTAAAAGTCTTTCGAATTAAACGGGTTTTTTCAACTCACTTGAACAAAAGTAACCTTACTCTTGTTTTAACGGGCACCGGGTGGCCGAGTGGTCTAAGGCGCTCGCCTTTACCGATCACTGCCATTTCACATCTGTCCGCGTGGGTTCGAGTCTCGGGCTCGGCCAATGTGGATATGTGAGAAAGCTTGCCAGTAGCTACCCGTGGGTCGGTGGTTCTTCCCGGAGTTTTCCCGGGTTCTTCCTCCACCAGATAAAACTGGCCGACATGTATCGCCTATCATGTGCTGAAAAATGGCGTTAAACCCGCAACAACAACAACAACTCTTGATTTAACGACTTTAAACTCGCTTGAAAGAGCGCGAAAGTCCTTTGAACAACTTGAATGAAAAGATTTACAAATTTGCTCAAACGCGTTATAAACTTGTATTTTCACACAGAACATTTAAAAATGATTGTTCTTGAATCCCTCTCTCTATCTCTCTCTCTCTCTCTCTCTCTCTCAATCCGATAGCCTGTAAGTTTTACCTCCATGAATCCAGATCTTTCTCTCAATCTCTGGATCTATGATGGCAATTCGGACTGGCATCCAGAGAGAGAGAGAGAGAGAGAGAGAGAGAGAGAGAGATTGGAGAATTTAACAAAATATCAAGCATACTGACTTGGATGAACTGTAAATAAATTTAAATGTTTGAATTACTTTCTCTTTGTTGGCCATTTCACCTGGCCTATTTCCCACTAGGTTCGATGTGCTCACTGAGGATAGATCTATACTAATGGTCTCTACGTAATGTTGTCCGTACATTGTTTCCACTTTATTTAAACCAGCTATCAAGTTTATATCTCTTAAACGAGATTGAGAATTGATGCAGAATAGCATTTTGTAGCAGACACACTCAGCAGGAATGTGGACAATTATTTCCATTCCTAAATACACAGCTTCATGTAGGCAATCTTATTCCATTAAATATACATGTATATGCACTGTGCATGAAAACATATATGCAAACAATGTACACTGTATCTTTGATATACCACACTTTGTATACATTTTTCATTAAAAGGAAACAAAAAAAAACACACACACACACATGGATATAGTATAGCCAGGTATTATGCATATTACCTACCTTCCCCAAAATATTTAGGCTATGTGTATATATATATATATATATATATATATATATATATATATATATATATATATATATATATATATATATATAATAACATAAATTTGTATCAATAATTTATACATATTAACTGGCCTGGATATATGAGAAACAGCATAACTCAACGCAGAAAATATAATTAACAAAACGAGCAATCTCCAATGCATATTGTGAGGAAAAAATATTGTAAAACCCTTCAAATTTTAAAAGATTTTATTCTTAACAATCGTTAGATGCCAATCCATTTAATAATAATAGCTGTATAATTTGTTTTTCGTTGCGCAATACTAAGAAGTTCTAAAAAATATTTTAAATCCCTTTAAATTTTTCAATCCTTCAAATTTTAAATCCCTTCACATTTTAAAAGATTTTATTATTAACAATCGTTAGATGCCAATCCATTTAATAATAATAGGTGTGTAATTTATTTTTCGTTGCGCAATACTAAGAAGTTCTCAATTAAGTTTAATCCCCTTGTGAATCAAGAGGAGTTAAACTATGCTTAGCAATCAAAAGTTGTCAAACTCCTTTAATCCCCTTTAAAAGTACCAGTTGTAAAACTATATTCAGAATTCAAATGCTCTCAGTCTACTTTTATCCGTTTTGAAGTAACAGGTGTGAAAATTATGGTCTTGATGCTGAACAATCAAAAGGTGTCCATCCACAGTACTCTTCTTGTGAAGCTTGGATGTGTATTCGAAGTGTTTGCTTGTCAAACATCAGTCAGTAACTCTAGAAATGTATTCATTTTAGCCTCGGGATCTATGAGGATGAATTTCTTGCCATTGTGGAATTTCGTTCAATGCAAGTTTTATTTATTAGACAATCTGGACAGATAATAACAATGTAATTGAAAAAGTCTCTGTATGCAGTCTCTATCAGATCTAGAACAAACAGTCTTTCCAAAATTAGTCACTGCACAAATTATCAGTAGTATAGTATCGAGGACAGTGGGGGGGGGGGGCGATCGGGGTCATATATGGGAAATTAACATGGACGGGGCACTTGTGGTCAGTATATGGGAAAATTAACATAGTGGTGCAGTAGGGGGCACTTGGGGGCAGACGATATTTTAGACGGACAGAATAGACACATACACATAGACAATCAGGAACATAGAAACATAGAAACACTATTGGCAATTGGATGGTTTCTTTTCTAAGAAATGTGGGTGGACCTGAAAATGGCCGTTGGTTTTTTTTACTTCTTCTTCCACCGTTTCTTCAGGAAGCCTAGGATGTTCGTCTTCTTCTTGGGTGGATCCGGGATCCAGTCGGGATGACCCAATCTCCTAAATTTTTCCTGGTCCTTCATCCAATTGGTATTCAGGCGGTCGAAGTCCCTTTCTCTCTTCTGGTTCTCTTTGTCTTTTTTCTCCTGGACCCAAACCTTCTTAATCGTTACCACCTCCTTCTCTATCACTTCTCTCACAAGACTCATGGCTGTGAGCAGGGCAGCCTCTTCCCGTCTGACACTACTCAGGGGTAGATAGAGCCACAAATCTTCTTGTACCTTTTCTAGGAGGTACTCCACCCCTTGCATGCAATCCAGTGCTTTCTTTAATAATCCTACTCGACAGGGTGGAATTACCGAGGAAGTCTTCCATTTCATAGCTTTCTCTACCATCACTTCATGGACAAGGCTCCTGGCTGTTCTTAGTGCTGACACTTGCCTTGTCACATAGGGAAGAGTGACTGGATATCGCCAATACTTCTCTTTCTAATAGAGACTCCACTCCCACCATCACATCCGAGGCTTCCTGCAAATTCTTCACTATACTCATTTTCAGTTGACGATGAATGGCGCGACTGGTGAATGCGTCGCTTTATATGCTGGAAACACAGACGTGAAGAAAAACATCCCTCCCAAAAAAAAGTTACAGTTTCCTATCACACATAAAACACACCAAGTGCGCGGACTAAAAAGAAAGTATTTTTAAGATAGGAAGGGAAGGGGAGTGTTCATAGACACATACTCTATACAAACATACACTAAAACATACAAACATTTTTTTAGAGGGAAAAGGGATGTTTTTGAGTGGGAAAGACAAAGACAAAGACAAACATACACTTAACATACAAACACATATATGGCAAAAAAGATTTCTTTTCTTAGCAATGTAGGTGGCCCTAAAAAGGGCCGTTTGGTTTTTGCTACACCTAGAGATGTGGGCACCTCCCAGGTTTTGCCCCACAAGCCGCACATCTCCCACTCCATCCATTTCCACCATTGCTGGAGATGGGAAAGGGGAAGGGGAGTTCGATGGCTTCACGATCCCAATTCTCAGTGCTAGGGACAGTGAAGTTCTGCCTTCTTCTCTTAATCACCCTATGTGCTTGGAGATGCTGATGTGGAGGTTGCTGTGACTGTGGCTGTGGTCTCTGCTGCTGCTGTGGTTGCGGCGACTGTGGCGGTGTCCTCACCATGGGTTTTACTTCACAGTTGGGCATCATCATCAAATGAGGCCGCACCGCTTCTTTCTTCTCCTCCTCTGTTGTCTTCTCCTCCATCTCCTCCAGTTCCCGTAGGAGCTGCCAGGCAATCTCTATGTGTTCTCGTAGCTGTCTTAGCTTTTCTTTTTTACTCATGTTGACGGATCAACGGTGGTAGCTCGACAGGTGAACGCACCGCTTTATATGCTGGAAGCACGAACGCGAAGGAAAACATCCCTCACACCAGAAAAAATACAACCCACACATACAGAAAAACACAAAAACATAACCCACACTACCGCGTCTGACGTCATCAGTTTCCGAGTATGACGTCATTTTTGCGCTTCGCGGATCGTACAACACATAAAACACACCCAGTACAGAAAACACTTTTAATATGGGAAGGGGAAGGGTAGTGTTTATAGACACGCTCTATGCAAACACACACCAAACATACAAGGGAAAGGGATTGTTTTTTTTAATAAAAATGACAAACACAGACACAAACATACAAACACACAAATATTTTTTGTAGGCAATCCTAGAGTAATCTTTTCTAGTGAGTTGGGTGGCCCTGAAAAGGACCGTTGGGATTGTTTTGGAGTGAGAAGTTTTAACTTCTGGCAGCAGGACGACCACGTTTCACCACAGGTCTCACTTCTGCAGGACAAGGACGCTTTCTGGTGAAGTAGAAGGCAAACTCATCACAGTCCATCCTACAAGACACTTCTACTTGTTGTTTCTGCTGCTGCAAGAGTTGTTGTTGTAGCTGTTGTTGCTGCCTTTGCTGCTGCTGCAATCTTTGTCTCTCCTCCCATTCTGCTCTGTCCCTGATGATCTCTTCTCACAAAACTTCTTCCACCAGATCTTGAGCCATTTGCAGGAAGATCATCGTCTTCTTCTCTGGGTTCTTCCGAATCAGGTTATGTCTAACCCGCTGCATGTTCACTATCGCTTCATTCAGCTTACTAATCTTGGCTGCCATGTTGAGGTGTTGACGAGAGTGACCCGACTGGCAGACACCCCGCTTTATATGCTGGAAGTGCGGACGCGATGGAAAATATGACTCAGATCGATAGAGAGAGAAATGTGAAAGAGTTGGTACCTCAGACCGATAGAGAGAGATATAGAGCATATACATTCCATTTTTTTTGTTCAATAAAGAAACAACACAACACCATTTTTTTCAAAAATCAACATCTTTTAATAAGAAGAAGCTTCTCTAACACAAAAATACAAATACAAACAAACATTTTTTAAACATGAACGTATTTACAGGGTTGACAACGTTGTGAAGTCAAACTGGACTTCCACTGTTCTAAATCATTCTATCCTCTATGCACACTACGTTTCTGAGCTAAAGACAAGAGATAACCATAATGTTCACAAAACCATCTTTCTACTTTGGCATCGTTTCTAGCGTACTCCCTATCGTAACAAGTCACTAAATGTTCTAAGGGACACCCAAGACTGCGTTGATGAAGAAAATGCACACAATATTGTCCACACACCATAGCATCTAATCCTTGTAATCTCACATTATTGTATCGAGTGGAGACAGCATTTCTTTTCATAAAGTCAATGATGTCGTCTTCCAAAGGAGGTAATCCATAAGAATCAAAATATTCCACACTGTGATCGTTGGGAAAGTACACTGCCACCCAGTGGGTTCCTGGTCGATGACTGTCGTCGGTATTGATGACATAGGCATGAACGTCTTTAGGTTTGCGATGTGGAAGTTCATCTTTAGCACACACCACAGGATTCCAAAAAGAGGTGTACGAACTGCGAATCAACAGGTAATGAAGTTCCCAGGTATCCATTTTTTCTTCACAGGTAATAAAAAGTCATCAATTCACACTTTACTTTAATCTTGAATCTGTCCGTCAAGTAAGTCGATGAATCACGGGTAGTCTCTATACACTTTTGCAAGAGAGCTTCGATGCGTCGGATCTCCAGAGAAGTTAGTGGAGGTGAGGAACGATCCTGCAAGTCTTTATACCACTTTCTCAACACCTTTTCGTCTGAGATTAGAGACCATGCTTCATCCAAATATTCATCCAATTTTTCTTCTGCACTCATCATCATACATTTGTCATGTTGTTTCTGACTCGGATGATCGATTTGACATCTATGACAATGTTCTCGGGTCAGGGCTGTAATTCTTTCAGTCAATTCCGTAGCAAAACAGGAGACTAAATGTTATTCTTGTTCTGACCATCTACATGGCATAAATCCAGTAAACTTGGTAACACACCTTTTCTCTTCTTCTTTTGGTTCTGGATCAAAAACATCGTCATCACTGGTGGATTGTGACTGTTTCATATCACAAAATCCCTCATCTTCTATCTCCATAGGTTCTTCATGCTGCATCTTTTTTTCTAATAGTCTAGAGTCACTTCTCTCAAACTGTTGATTTCTAGAGTATTGTCAAATTCTGCATATAAGATGACGTTCACGGTGTTAGCCAGAGCTGTAGCAAACTGAAGTTCCACACGAAGTTGGCCTGATTTTACAGGGTGGAAATGTCCTTCGTCGCTGCCTTGGTCAGGAGTAAAATCAAAGCCCCACAAAGTATGTCCTCCTGCATAATCATCGTACGAAATGCCGTACCTGCTGTTGGTGCCTAACTGTCCCGTGGCTTCAAACAGAGTCAAGTAAGATCTCAAGTAATTTTTCTGGGCAAAGTTAATTTCAAAAGGTCTGGTACACAACGTCTGGCCATCTCGTGTGACTTCCATCTTGGAGACATTGAAGTGTTGAAAGTCGAAAGGATTTTGATCGATGGCTCCGTTGAGGGCTGCATTACTGACGATGCCGATGAGTAAACTTTTGGGGAGCTGTCCTTGGAAGACGTGATCTTCGACTTTGGATCGGAGTCCAGATGCAATGGTAAACGTTTTCACTTCCACTCGTCGCACAGGATACTTGGCGGTGGTTCTGCTCAAAGTTTGACTGATGTCATTGGCTACTTTAGGTAACACTTCTACACGGCGCACGTAAAGTCTGGCTTCTTCGATGATGGTTTTGTACTCGTTGGCATGAGCCATCAAATGGAATACGTATTACTGCGATTCAGTCTCAGGCGTACATCCACTCCATTCAACAAATACTTGTCTTGCAACCACATGTCCAAATGCAAACGATCCATCAGTTCTAAAGTGCGCCCTTGTTTGATTTAATTTCGACGGTTGTTAAATCCCACATTGTGAGGATTGTCATCTTCAGTCACCGCTGTGTCGTTGAAGGCATCCAAGGTGTCAGGTTTCCATACCACGGTAGCATCCAGATGGGTGTTCTTGGCTTCTTTTCCGTACGTCAAGAGATTTTCCAAGTAAGCACGGTAAGGGTAAGTATCCATGCTGCTGCTGACCAGTTTGTTATTCAAGTACAAATCCACTTCGCTGAACAACGAATGCATGAAATTATTGACGGGTGCTACTCTGGCATCGGACCCAGGATTGCTGTTGTCCGTTTTGAGTACTTTGCGTTTCAAGTACAAGTGGCTGCTATTCAGCTCGATGTAATCTTCGGTTTGTCCTTTGATTTCAAATTCGATAGGACCTGAAGTCGTCAAAGACGATACAGGATGAAATTCTACCCATTGGGATTCTTGCATCGTCATCATGGTAGGTGGCATGGTAAACAGATCCAGTTCTGACTTGGTACATTCGCAAGAATCTCGGTGCATCATTTTCAACAGTTAGTAATCAAACACGTCTAATTCTCGGACAGTTCTTTTTTTCTTATTCTTATTCTGAACACCGTGTTTATGAGCTCTGAAGGGGTTTCGACGTCTCTTTCTGCCTTGTCCTTGCTGTGGCGTTGAGGAAGAAGTAATGCCACGGTCAGAAGTGTGAAGCTAATTTATAGGGGTCTCTCGGCGATCCAAAAGATTTTTTCCAGTCTGCAGCAACACATATTTTCCTGCTCTCATAAAGGCTACTTTAGGATTTTGTTTGTCGATGTGGACGTTTTGAAGAAATTCTTTTCTTTGCGTCAAAGAGGCATCTTTTAAGGCATGCAATCCTCGAGTCACCATAGGTTTCAAAATGGGGGCTTCCGTTTGAAAAGCAGATTTAACATATCTCCTAAACCATGTCCTCGTTGTCGAGCCACTCCTCGGTACACATGATACATTTTGCTGTTACAATTCGCTGGAGATCCTTTTTCGAAAATGTAGTTTCACCGTGACTTTTCCTTTAGTGAATAGAATACTTTGTCCCAGATCTCCTTTGATACTAATGTTGACACTGTCAAAATACGATTTACTGACTGGAAGATAATGAGGATGTACAGATTCACGGGTAACGTGGTACGTGTTTCTACCTTCCTCGTACGCAGCGATGGCAGAATCCACTTTGAAAGGAATGACTCTCAGTAACGGAGTGTTTCCCACCACGTTGTACTCCACCACATCGGAGTACACAAACAATAAATTCAGTCCATCGTTTAATTCGACAGGGTAACGAAAAAACTTGTAAAATCGATCGTTGCTGTGGATATCTTTCATGGGAGCTAGTTTTTTGTATCCATCTAAAATATCAAACAACCCAGGACAAAAAGTGATGGACAATATTCTGGGGTCCGAAAAATGCATATTGAGGCGGTGAACCACTTTATGGTATTCGATCAGGACACTTTTCTTGGTTTTGTCCAAGGCTTTGCCAAATTGGTCGTTGAAAATAGTTGCAATGGTGTCCACCAAATGTTGAGCATTACAATAATACCCCACAGGAATTCTCATGGTATAGCTAGTCAAGGAAGGAGGATTGGTGTTTAATGATTTTTTGGATTTGTAATAACTAGGATCATTTTTTGGATTCGTAAATGCCTGGATCATTTTTGTCCAAGTGTTCTTGCATTTCCTCGTTCAGGATATCCACAATGAAAGTGTTTTGACCTTCGTTGATATTGAGTGACTGATTTCTACCAAAGCCACTTCCCAATGAGATTCGTGATCCAATTGTATGGACTGAGGTAATTTGGCCGTGAAACAACATAAGGTATTGTTGTGAAACACATCCATCGAACTGTCACTGGGTAAGGTTAAATACAATTGGTTATTCATAGTTCCAGGGTTCTGGTGTTTGAGGAGTCACTCGTGGTCAAAGGAGAATGATGTTCAAAATGTTCCAAAAGAGGGCTGCTGATGTTGTTGTGACTGGAAGAAGGTGGACTGGCGTTGGTCGTACCGTTGTGGTTGTTGTTACTGTCCGTACTATATTTCAAGGAAGGACTGTGCAGAAGATAACCGATGCAACTGCTGAGTAAAATGGTCCACAATTGTTTGTCACCTTGTTGCAAACTCAAATTGCCAATGGCTGCTCCGATGACACAATACACCACAAAGATTTGGCAGAAAAAGACGATTTGATTTTTAGGTACACGTTCTCCGCACCACACCCACAAAGGTTGTTTTTGTAATTCTTAAAGAGGAACTCTGCGAAGGAGAGGTAGCTGCTGCTGTGTTGAACGGCATGTTGGTTACTTCTTCTTTTTATAGTCGACGACTTGGGAAGCGGCAATCCAAGAATCAAAACTAGGAGGATATCCTTTACAACGCACTTTGACTTCTTCTACTCGACGTTTGCCCACTTTACGTGTTCTTCGTTCGAGAATGCTTTCGATATCGTACAAATCGTCTTCTTTTTAGGTCACACGTTGTAACCCAGGCAAGTAAAAAGTTCCTTTTAATTTTTGTCCGTGCATGTCTTCCAATTTATAGACGGGAGGATCACGTCCACGCACTGGTCCAGTGACACGAAACAATTCGGTAGTTCAGTTTGGTAAATAACGTTTGTCAAAAGTGCGTTTGGTTTTTCCAATGCGAACCCAATCTCCCGTCTTGAGCACCATGGTTTTCTTATGTCCAATCTGAGGTGTACCAAACAATCGATCAAACACTGTCACTTCGTTTTCGGGGGTGACATCTTCGGGGGCACATCGATGCCTACGATGGTACGATTGATTGTAAGCTTTGACCAGGCGTGGTAACACGTCGATGTACTTGAGAGTGTGTTGATGTGTGAAATATTTCCACATGCGTTCTTTCAAAGTTCTTTGAAAACTTTCCACGACACTAGCTTTGGTTTCAGGATTTTCGGTGGTAAAAAAATGAATGTGGCGTCGTTTCAATTCTTTTTGAAAAGCTTGGTTTAGAAATTCGGTGCCTTTGTCTGTTTGCCATCGTAAAGGGTGACGACCACTTTGTTTCAACACCAGTTTTAAGGTGCGTACCAACTCGGCACTGCTTTTAGAAGTCAAAGGAACGACCCAAGCGGATTTGGAGAACACGTCAATGACACAAAACAAATATTTGTAACCACGATTGTACGCTGCCAAATGAGAGATATCCGCTAAATCTGCTTGCCATTGATGATCGATGCCAGCCACTTTGGTTTGACTTCTGGAAAATTTACGTAGAATGGTGTAACGTGTACGTCGATTGTTCTTGTAACCATCGTCGTACTTCTGGCAAACGTACACTTTTCAATTTGCTTTTAGCGGCCCGATACAATTTGTGAACTCCTCCGAAACCAGCAGGATTGTAGTAAATGCTGGCTAAAAGTGTCTCCATGTTTTTACTGCTCAATAAGTCACCCACTGTTCGATGCTACTACTTTTGAAGTCTTGGGGTTTGGACGAAGCGGCTTGACGCGTTCGACGAGCCACAGGAGTGGGTTGTGAAGTAGCGGTGGTTTTTTTCTTGATGTCTTTTTTCACTTCTGTCTTCCCTTCTTTCTTTTTTTCTTCTGCTGAAGAAGAGTGTACATCATCTTTTTAACCCAATCTTTCATTTCTTCTCGTTGAGGTGTAGGAGAGGGTGTCAACAAGGAAGCTGCAATCTTACTAGAGATGGGAGCAGACGGAGTTTGAAACACTTCTTGGGGGTCGTCTTCTTGTGTCATTCCCGTGGGGGTGTCTGTTTTAGTGGTGGTTTTAGGTTCGCTTTTCATCATGGCTTTGAAATCTCTCAGAGTGGGTTTAGCTGTTTCGTCTAAAGCTTTCTGGTGAAAGAGTTGAAGACGTTGCAAGAGTTGACCGTACCGTTGCGTTTTTTCTGCTTCGGACAAATCACTTCGATCCATGAGCGATTGTAATTCTTGTTGTAACTGGGAAATCTCGTTGAGATTAGGATTCGGAGGTAAATGAGGTATCCGTTGTTCGTACCAACGATGGAGTTCCATCCATCGTTTGTAAGGAACTAAAGTCATTTTTCGTCCTTCCATAAGATCCAGAGGTACAAGTGTGTTGTCTTTCCAGAGAATGGTGTCCTTTTTATCATCTTTTTTCTTCCCGTCTTTATTGCATGACTCCTCCTAAAAGTGGTCCAGCAATCGTTCCTAACAAAGGAGCAGCTATTTTTAACAACGGTCCTATCAGCATGGGTAGAAATCCTCCTCGTTGCACCAGCATTTTTTCTTTTGACTGAGAGTATTTTATTTTTGACCATTTGGCGAAGAACGTTCCGATGTTTTCCTAATTTTGTTTCTGTATCTTGGACAAAGGTACCGTTCCTTTCAACACCTTCAAACAACATTCGCACACGGTATCGATGATTTCTTTGAGGGTTGTATGAATGAGTTGTTTTCGTATGTCAGGATTGGATTTAGTCAGAACGGACAACACATCTCAATGTTTGGTCAGACGAGGTGGAAGTCCTTTTTTGGTTTTGCCTTTCTCGGGACGACTTGGCTTTTGGTGGTGGTGTGCACTTTTTGGGGTCATCTTGGGTGTCAGGATCACAAATAGAACTGAGGTCATTCGGAGGCCACACTTCTTTTTTATACTGAAACACGTCTCCACTCATGGTCAGCACGACGTACCAACTTCATGACAGGCATCACTCGACGTTGAGGTGTTTTCAATGAACTAACTCGTGTCAGTTCTTGTTTGGATAAATCCAGTAAACTTTGTAACACGTCGGTTCTGTCTTGGACTTTGGTTTTAGGTGAGGCCCCTTTTTTAACGGCAGCCGCAGTGGCCAGAGCAGCCGAAGTTGAAGCCCCCGGAGAAGTGAGTTTCGAAATGAGTTTCCATTTTTGCATCAAATTACGAAACACGGATCTTAAATCAGGTTAGGCAGGCATCATCACGAAGGGTGAAGAAGAAGAAGTGGACGGAATAGAAGGAGACACCGTCACTGCCTCTCTTGGCTTTCGGGAGTATGTGCGGGTCCTAGCAGTAGTACCTCTCTTTCGGGCATCAGATGTGGTTGTTGTTTTTTTCTTGGAAGGGCTTTTCTTCTTATTAGGGGTTTTCTTCTTCTTGTGGGTGGTACATGACCGTCTTGGAGGTGATTTTTTTTTTTTTTTTTGTTTCTTCTTTTTGGTTTTGGCTTGGGCATTGGGATCCCATTTCAAAAGAGATCGAATCATGACACCTCCTAAAGAATCACTACCACCAGGGGTCAAAATGATTTGTTTTTTAGTGCGTGGATCGATTCTGGGATCTGCCAGTTGTGACAACACACTTTTATGTTTTTCAAAAAAACGTTGAGTTTGATGAGGAATGTGAATGATGCCTTGAAGTAATTGACGTGCTGTCAAAGTAAACCATGGTAACACTTCTTTGAGACTAGCTTCTAATAAATGGGCACGGACTTGTGCATTTTTTTCGCAACTGATGCCATACAGGGCACGAATCAATTTGGCAGGAGGATGAGATTGAAAGGAAGTCATCTTGAAGACTGTGTGAAAGAAATGACGCGGTGGATGTTTTTATAGCTTTTTTTTCTTTCAGAGATTGGCCGAATGGGAGGACTTCCTTCTTAACACCAATGGTGAAACAATTGGGTACGAAATCTCAAATAATCGGGAGTGGTGGGCTTTAAGTCGATGAGTAAATACGCGTGAGGTGTTTTAGTGGCATCGTCGTACGCATAATTCAGCCAAGGAGTGCCCAACTATTTGGCTAACACTTGCATTTGAGATTTACCTCTGGGGCTTTTAAACAACACCACGTAATGGGCATTGAGACTAATGGCACGATGGGCTTTACTTTGTTGAAATAAATTTTGAGTAATGTAAATGATACTGGCATTACGATGATGTCCTTTTCGTGTAAACCAAAGTTTAATTTCTTCTTCGTCTTCTCCTAACATGTCTTCGAAGATGACCAGATGTGTTTGACTCGAGTCAGACACGATCCCATCGTCTTCGCGAGGAATGCCTTCGACAAACGAAATGACTTTCTCGAAGTAAAGTGTAAGACGATTGCCACTCTTTGTAACACCACATGATACGTTGAGGAGGACGATCAAACAAATGAGATTTGTGTTCGATCAGACGTTTGACAAATTCGGTTTTGCCTGAACCACTGGGTCCAGCAATCAGCATGTTAAAAGGATGGCGCAGATACAAAGCTTCCCAACTTTGACGATCTAGCTTTTCGTCAATCACTTTGATCACAGAAGAAGAGGCAGAGGATGAAGAGGAGGAGGAAGATGCAGCCATGACTGAGGTAGGGGAATTCTGAGAGGAACATGAAAGAAACAAGACATTTTATACGTTTCATATGAATGTTTTTTCAAAAAGTGTCAACACAACAAAGCATATTTACATGTCATGAATTAAAACACGAAAAAAACACACATCAAGCAAAAAATGTCACTTTAGACTTTGGTTTAAAGTTCACTGGTTCTTGTCTTGGAGGATTAGTGACTCGCAAGGTCTTTGGCATAGTGTGGCACTTGTAGCCATGCCTCGAAACCAAAACGTTTCCAGTCACGTACATCTTTCAAATCGTTCAGTTGTTGGTGTAACCAACTAGTGATACACACTTCTTGAAATGTATGAAGTGTAGATAAAGTTTGACAAATGTCTTCTTCACACGGAGGTACACAATTGGCCTTCATCACGATTCTCAACACTTTGAGCACAATTTGTCTTTCGTGCACCGATAAAGGGTGAATGGTCATGTTTTGTTTTTGTTTTTTTTTTTTTTTGTTTGTTTTTTTTTTTTGTTGCATGTACCGTTCATCAAAATAGTCCACAACGAATACTCTTCCTCAAAAATAATCCACAACGAATACTGTTCCTCAAAAATAATCCACAACGAATTTCCAGGGAAACGAAATCCAAGAAAAGTAGTCACTAACACACACACCACAAAGCGTCTAAAATTCAATGGAAATAGTTCGTTTATCCGAGGTCTGTAATCCTCTAAGGTTTGAACTCTATCGTTGACTTTCTTCCACAGAATTCGTTCCACAAGTGAAGACAACGGTCCTGGCATGGTCAGCTTTTATATCCAGGTTCACAAGGTTTGTATCTTTGATGATAGTCTACCCCAAGGCATCTGTGATAGTTTCTCCCAAGAATCAGTCTTCTTATACTGTGGAAATAACAATAGTTTAAAAATCGAGGAATGACTGAGTTTGCGTTTCACTTGTATCTTGACAAACTCTCTGTAAATGCGTTCTCGCAGCTCCAAAGGCAGATTCTGAATGTGTTCTTCTAAACTAGTCATTCACAAGCACGTCTTTCTTTTGGATGCAATAGTGATACGTTTGCAAAATGGAATCGGAGGGTAAAGGATATCGAAGAAATTCAGTCACCAACTCACACACCACACGTCGTGAAGAAGTTTAGTCTTGAGGTGACACTTCTTTTAAAAGTTTTTTGTATTCCTGTAAGTCATGAACTTTTTCTTGGACTTCGTCCCATGGAATTCTGTGTAACACTTTCACGTTGAAGGTATATGTCATGGCATCCAAAGTCTTCGTTATGGATAATGGCCATTGTTCAAAGTTTGACCATTTGAACACTTTCAAACTAATCAGTAATTTCATAGCATTCAGGTACCAATAGTTAAAACGTCTATGTCATAAAGGATGCAATTGTTCTTTGCGTTTCACTTGAATCCGAATAAACTCTCTGTAAATGCGTTCTCACTGCTCCGGAGGTAAACAACAAATGTAAAGTATCCGACATATTACTTCTTGGGACCAACCAAAGGCAGGTACTGACAGCGCGGAAACAATTTGGCATGTTCCAAGTAAGCTGAGTCTTTATACTCCCATTCGTGAAGGGTCACACCGCAACTGAAACACTTGACTTTGTCGCCTTCTCCCAAGTAGACAAATCCAGCTCTGGCTAATGCTTTGGAAGTAGGTCCTTGCAGATATTTAGGCCACTTATCTTTGAACGTCTAGAATCGACTTTCAAAGTCACAGTAGCCAGGCAAAGCCACAGGCAGCGTCAATTCTTTGCTCATGTAGGGATGGCATCCACAGGTAGGTACACGCTAAGCATCCCCAATAAAGACGAAATGGCGTCCTGCATCGCTTTGGCTAGTGGGGCGGTAAGGCACGCGCACGGCATCGCTTTCGATGGTCCCAGAGGAGCGACAAGGTCGTGCTGCATCGCTGATGTCAAAGCGTACGGCATCTGTTTCATCGCAAGGCACCACATGGCACTCGAGGTCGTGATCGAACTTGAAGTCCACAGTAGGTTCCTCACTCGGTGGCTGTGTTGAATTCCATAGCATCGGTGCCTGTGTACTGGTCTCCCCATTGAACTTGAATTTCACAATGAGTTCGTTACTCACTGGCTGTGTCGAGTTCGTTAGCATCGATGCCTATGTACTGGTCTCCCCATTGAACTTGAAGTTCACAGCGAGTTCCTTACTTAGTGGCTGTGTGAAATTATTATTCATCTTCTTCTTCTTCTTGCTCGGTCAACGTTTGTAGTCACAATGAATTGTTGGTCTTGGAAGTTGTTCCTTTTTTATACTGAAGATCGGCGTGTCCATACGGCAAAATGGTGTGGTCTGCAAGTCGCACTCGTTTCTGGTACACAATTTGGTAAACTTGTTCTAAAGGACGACTGACGATTTGGTGATTTGGTAACCGTACGATTTTGTGAGGTTCTAAAGTTTTCACTCGAAAGTCTTGAGCTTGTCCAGATTGTAAAACATTTTTCAAGACATCAAAGTTCACCACTTGCCTAGCTCGATAGTTCAGTGTCAATCCTTTGACTTTGCATTTGGTATGGAGTTGGCCTTGTCGGTCTCGGTATCGGTAGCCGTAATTTTTAGAGCAAAACTGAGGATCGTCTCTTGGGGATGCTTGTCCGTCCATGCTCTTAAACGATCTCCTTCGATGGTGGGGTGTGGGCAACCAGGGCGATGGATGTACATACAACTGTCGGTGTCAAAGTACAGGACTCGGTCTCTCAACACTTCTAAAGCCTCGTCGTACAATTTCAAGCGAGCATTAGCTGTCACGTAGGCTGCAATGACCACATTGCTAAAGTCGTCGGGGTGAACAAACCTGGGCTCTTCTTCGTAATTGACCAAGATCAAATCTTCTCGAATGATTTCCACGTGTTTCATCAGTTTTCCTTTGTCGTCCACCAGTTGAAAGTAGCGACTGGGATCTGCCAATTATTCCGTCTTGGGTAAGATCGTACGTTGTGCCATTATTCCCCACAAGCAATTGAGCATGACTTTGGCAAACGATCTTCTTCCTTCGTTCTTTTCTACGTCTTTCAAAGTGATGCCTTCTACGGCACGTTACTGTTCTTTGAATTGGACTTGGTCTTCTGAAGTCCGACACCAAGAGGGATAGCCGCTGGCTTCTTGTTTCAGTTTGAGAAATTCGTTGACGTAGCCTGAGAAAATGCCTGGATTCGAGCGGTTTCCTTTTGGTATTGTGCTGTGGTAGGAAAGTGCCAAATTTCGTACACTTTTAACAAGCGGTATCCCCGATCAAGAGCCTGAAACAATTCGGTGCTGACCCACGTTCCTATCAAAGTGCGTTCTTCCTCCGTGTGGTGACATGGGTGATCTTGATTGCATGTTTCAGCACACATAAAGGAAACATCAGTTTTCCTTGGCAATGATGGGGTAAGATAGGATAGTACAAATGGGTCGGGGGTAAGACTGCATTTGATCAATCCTTCGTATTGACGAATGTGTTCCACGTCGATGTGTTCTGTCAGGATTTCAGGGTGTCCGGTAGGGAATCGCTTATATTTACACACCCAAGGATACAACGAACACACGTCGATGTATTTGATTTCTTCTCCTCGAGATTCGTCTACGTCGTACAGCAAGCGTGTAGCATTGGTTTGTCCTACAAACAAACTGTGCTGTGGATCCAAAGGTTCGATGTCTACCACGTCGTAACTTTCGGCAATGCGTCTAAATTATGGATCGGTTTTTAAACGTCGATCGTACTCGTGCTCCCACATTTCTACCATTTGGTATCCTTGACTTTCTAACTTCAGGTAGGTGTGTTCGTACAACTCTTCCATGGTGCAGTCTGAAAAAGGACTTTTCAGGTGTCGTTGAGGAAAACAAGTAGGGCATCCGTGAAACAAGCATCCCTGAAATTCGTACACCGTGTGCGGGTTTTCTAAATCCCAACCATCCACAGAAAGACTTCCCATTTTCTTTTCTCCCCCTCCGTTTCTGGCATGTTGTATCCATTTGTCTTCCTTTTCGCACAAGTAATGCAACCAATGCAATGCTTTGGCAGAGTATTGACGGCTGACCGAGAGATGAGTGTTAGGGTTTATGTTCTCGGGCATGAACTTTTTTGTGTACACTAATGCACAGGCTTTTGGTAGGGTACACGCTTCATTCAAAGGATCGACATCTCCGTGATCCAGAAATAATTGTCTAAACTTTCCACAGCAATGGCGTAAAATGTCCACATCGGATCGACAATACTTTCAGCATTTCTTCTTAAAAGTCAAACGGGTCTGAAGCGTGAGCGTGGTACCAAGCGTGAAAGGCTTCTCAGCGTTCGTAATAGTGAAGATCAGGCAAATGCGGGAGCACTAAATGTTGATTGGCTTCGGTATTGAAAAGTGGGGAAAATTCCCTTTGGCCATTTCTGTCATTTCAAATGTTTTAGGCATTCGACTCAAAGACATAACCATATAACTCATAGAATCTTTGAATTGTACTTGTCCCACTTGCATTTAGATGAGTTTGGCTCCGTTCATGGTGACTTGGGGGCATTCGGTACCTTGTTTTGAATAACATTTTAACAGAAACTGTCCATCGTATCCCGAGAAATTGTGAGCCATGACGGTAGCATAGCGATGACAGTCCTCGTAACGTTGAATGCCCTCTTCGCTCCAAGTGTCGTCGGTAGGATCTAAGATCCATTGGGCAAAATCGGGCAGAGTGTTGGGGCCACGAAAGATTTTTTCACGTCCTCCTGAAATCCTACTACAATGGGGACAGTGAACATAGATAGGTTCTTGTATGCACTTCTCACAAGCCCGATGAGCGACGCAGAAATTAGGGATGTGAATCCCCGTCTTTTGCATGCATTCAAAGTCAAAAAAGAGAAAATCCACTTTGGTCTTGTTCTTCTTCTGACCACTCTTTAATTCTTTCTCCAGTGTATTGTCATATTTTTGAATGTAACATTGATGTTGATAGTCCGCGATTTGGTCACAAATGCAGCATCTTTTCTTTCCGGCACAAACGTTTGCCTTGGAGTTATTGGTTCGAATCAGCTGTCCACATTTGGAGCACAATTTCTTGTCACAAGCACTTTTCTGTTGGTGAACTTGTGTCCTGCGATGTCGTTCGTAACAAGAAGGACTGACAAAGGTTCGTCGACACGTCGAGCAATGCATGTGTTTTTCAGGAAGACGTGGCTTGGAAGCTAAACAACCCCGACATCTCTCTCCACGATGAATGTGTCGCTCCCGACTGTTAAATCCTTGGTCGCATTTCTCGCAGTAGTAAGAGTATCCAAGAAATCCTGTGATACTCGTGACAGCATCGAAATGTTCTTGATGATGATACACGTGAATGTATTTTCACTCGGGGAAATCGGGTTCTCAAAACACGAGAGCTCCGCGAACTTCTTGAGGGTGTACTTTCAACGTGTACCGAGGAGCCAAGACGTCTTGAAGTTGTTGCATTTGAGAAATGCCACACACGGTCTCTTTTGGTATGCCTGATTGTTGTAACAGGAGTTCTGCTTCTTTTCGTTGTTGGCGTCTCTCCGATCGTCGAATGTTATTCCATGCTCTTTTCCATTCTGCGGTCTCGTTCTTGTCGGCATACGTTCGCCCCACCACGATGGCACGGGCTAAGCACATCTGGTCCTGAGAATTGTCGATTTAGACGACACTCTGTTTGGTACTGCGAAGGTCGTCCACCAGTAACACTTTCCTGCTTCGGCAGCTACCTCTAGGAGGTGAAACGTAGGTCATGTAAAGTGTGGCTTTTCCATCGGTGATGGTAAACTCTTCGTTGGATTGTTGAACGTGTTCAATTTTGTCCATGACTTTAGACGGTGTTAATTCTGCCGGGGTACTGAACTCGATCCAGACAGGAGACTTCAAACTGTTGTGATGGATGGAAAATCTCAATCGATCGTCCTCTTGGCTCCGCATTGCCGTTTCAAGGTCTCTAACAAAGAATCCCACATATCGGTAATGAAGCCTGCTGTTTTCTCGTGAGGCACTTCAGACTTGAAGTCTTTAAAGTTGACAGTGTACGTGTAAGGCGTGGTTCTAAATTTTCAAGATGTCATTTTTTGCGTCTCTCGAATGTGCCAGTAATTTTCGGGAGCAACGGAACGACTTTCTTTGTTAGGGGTTCTAGACTCTCTTGGTCTTGAGGAAGATGTGGTTTCAGGCTCACTCATGTCCTCTTCGAAATCACTGGCATGGACTTGGGCTAGCACTTCAGCTAGCGGTGTTTGAGGTGGCACGGAAAGTCGTCATCGTGGCCTCTTCGTTTCTTCTTCTGTTTTCTCATTGACATGGCGTAATCGTTTCATCCTGATGTCCAACTTGGATCTGATTGAGTTTTTACACAGGCTCTCTCCTTATATATAGAGAGAGCTTCCTACCCTCAGAGTAACTATTCGTTATTCAACTTTCACACTGTGAAGATGGAAGAGCAGTCAGAAAAGCTTACCCTTCTGGTCAGAGATTTAGCACAACTGACGGCTGTTGCTATCAGAAATTTACAGAGAGTCCTTGGAAAGTATACCATAAAGACTAAGAACTACTCCTCCTCTCGAGATAAAAGTCAAGATACTTGCTATATCTGCCAAGAGAAAGGACATTGGGCTCCAGAATGTCAACAACATCAATATAAAGGAAAAGAAAAGAGAGACAAAGGGAAAGATACCTGTTATCATTGTCAAGAAAAAGGACATTGGTCTTCAGAGTGTCCTAAGAAACAAGAGAACAAGCAAGAGAGGGAGGAAGCAGAGGGATCTTCAGCACCAGAAGAAGAAGAAGAACTCATCCCCGTCATCAAGAAATGTAAGAAGGCAAGACGACTGAAAGGCAGTGAAGAAGAAGAAGAACCCTTGATACCTGTGAAGAAATTTAAGAAAAGAGACAGACGGTAAACTATGAACTTGAGTGATGTGTTATGAAATGTCCATTGTTATTTTTTTTAAAAGAGAATACACTAAAAAGGAAAAAAAGGAAGTGTCTTTTAGTTTTGATTTTAGAGTATGGACGCACGCACGCACTCATAAACAATCCAATGATGGGATTTAAAGTTTTACTTGATTTGGCAATGATATTGTTTCTTTTCTAAGAAATGTGGGTGACCCTGAAAAGGGCCGTTGCGGTGTTTGTTTTCTAAAACAAACTTATGGACTGGACATGATGAGTTTTAACTGTCTCAATATCCCTTTCCACGGCCAAGTCCTACTCCTCCTCCTGCTGCTGTTGCTTTGGTAGTGGTAGTAGTAGTAGTCAATGGTTTTGGTGGTGGTGTTGGTGGTGGTGGTGGTAGCATCTCTGTAGTAGTGATGGGCTTAGAATGTTTCGCCCGTGATGGTCTCTTTCTCTTGGGTTGTGTTAAAGAAATCTGATACATGTTTCTCAGATTCTTTAATTCGGCTCAAATATCTTGTAGCAAACTCACCGTAAGATTGTCACCACTCCCTACCTTCTGTCCTTCACACTTCTCCTCTTCTAGCTTTCTTCTTTCCTCTTCTTCTTCTTGCTTTCTTCTTTCGTCTTGAAGATATGCTTCTTCTGCTTCTCTCTGACGCTGCAAAAAAAAAAAAATTCCAATTTTTCTTTCTGTCTCTCTTTAAAATTATCTACCACGGGTAAAAATGGTGGTGGTACAACAGCGGTTGTTTCAGGCAAAAAAATTTGCAACGACAGAAAATCCACAAAATCCAAATAAAATTTTCTGGTTGGAGGTTGACCACTGCATTTGCCGTCGTATTCTCACTCCGAACATAAGAACTTTTTGTCGCAGGCTCAGCCCAATACATCATCGTCCTCGTTGTATCAGCCATACTCAAACTATTCCGCAAGGTAAAACCGTACGAACGCTGTGACGCCCATATACTGAAGGTGACGTCACACACCCGCTCTCTTCTGATTGGAAGAGAGGCCCACCTTATTGTAACGCGCCTTTGGATTGGTGGTTCATTTCGATCCGTTTCGATCTGCTCTTAGGCTATATATACCAGCGCTTTTGTCACATAGCTTCACCTGTTTTCAAGATGTATACCTCTGTAGAATCATCATCGATCGTATCGGGTATGCTGTTCAACCCGGACTACCCGATGTACGTGAAAGCTTCATGGGCTATCACCAAGATGACAGATACAGCTCTTTTGGAAGAGAAGGATCTATATAGAGAGACAAGGGTGTCTGAAGCGGGTGCTCCTCTACGGACCTGAAGTACGTATAAGTTTAAGGAGAAGAAGACCCTCCAAGAGGTGTGATATCTGTTAACTTGGTTAACAAAAAAAAAACAAAACAAACGGCCATTTTTGGGGCCACCAACATCTCTCAGAAAAGAAATAATCCAATTGCCAATAGTGTTTCTATGTTTCTATGTTTTGTGTTTGTTTATTTGTTGAGTATATGTGTCACTTCTGTCCCTATAAAATACTTCTGTCCCCATCAACACTTCTACCCATCAACACTTCTGCCCCCAAGTGCCCCCAAGTGCCCCACCATGTTCATTTTCCCATATACTGACCCCAATAGCCCCCTCCATGTTAATTTCCCATATATGACCCCGATCGCCCCCACTGTCCTCGATACCCCACCCGTATGCTACTATTATCACTCGATGATTTTAGATCAATTGGAAACTGTGGAAATGAAGAACTTTATATAGTCACTGAGATTTATGGCAGACTTGATATAGTAACTGAGATTTTTTGTATTGCTGCATTAAAACCCTTCTTAGCCACTTGCCTCATTTTTTTTTTTTTTATTATTATATTTTATTTTTAAATTTTTGTTGTTGTTGACATTATCAAAGCATTCTTGAAACTTTTTGAAGAAGAATCAAAGTGTGAGGTTTGTATTTGTTGTGTTGGCTGGTATGTCGATAATTCTTTCCCTAGTTATGTTGTTATAAAGAAAGAAATTCCATTTCTGTACTTGTTATTTACCGATTGTGCAATTGACTCCAAAGTGATTGTATTCTACCACTTCAGAGAATTTCGCAAGCGTTCTGATCAATTTGAAATTCCGAGGAAGAGTACAATGATACAATGGATAATGATATGATGTAATCTGAAAGTCGAGTGGTATTCTAAACTTCTACTATAGACTGCGAACTTAACGGTGTCTCAGACAGTGTTATGAGCATTACTAACTCTAGATCGTAACTTTCTAAATTTTTCACTCATAATACTTTGCCCAGTCTTATTTGTACTAACTGAAGCAGGTAACCATCAATCTTTCTTCGCAATGAAGATGTTGTAGACTTTCAAACTGAAACGATTATCGATTCGGTGATAATATAGTGATATCTTTCATACGCATTCTACCAAAATTGTTTACCACAGTTTATTAAAATATCATTTTAACTTATCATCAGACGAGAATAAGAAACTATCTGGTACAATGAATATATTTTGACTTACATTTGGTATACAAACTTGTGAAGTTAGTTCAGGTAAAGTGTTGTTTCCCACACCAAATTTGGCTAACCTTTTGCACATAAGATTCTCACGTGAGATCTAACTCACGTTAGTCTCATGTGCATTTTAACATGCAAATTAGGTAGAACTCACATGAGCAATAGAATCTAACAAATTCTGAAAATCACATGAGCAGGAATTGTTAATATGAGCAAGACCTTGCTCACGTGAGCAAGTCTGCTCATGTGAAAATCACATGAGCAGGAATGGTTAATGTAAGCAAGAGCTTGCTCACGTGTGCAATAGGAAAATAAAATGACTAGGATTTGATTTGTATTTGATAAATATTTTTGACAAGAATGAAAAAGAGCCAAATTCCTATAATAAAACTTATTTAGCAGCAATAAAGAGATTTTCAAAGTGATATTAAAATCTAGTGAAGATGAACATATTCAAGTTCAATTATGCATGTTTTTGTGAGGTTTCTCACATGAGAAAAATGACAACCCATATATAAATATGTGATAATAATGATTTTCAATTATTGTAATTATTATATCGCATGCATTATGTAACAATAAATGCTCGCAGCACAAATGGGCAGGTGTAAAACACTCATTCACTCATCAAGCAAATTAGTGTGATTATTGTGAAAGCAATGGTCTTGATGCACATGAAACCAGCTAGGTGAAATGCATTTATTGTTTTGAGTTGATGTTAATGAATAATAAATGTTGAATTAGAAACTGAACTGGCTTCTGTTTGATTTTAGCAAGATCAGTGAAATTTAGGCAGGATCAATAAAAATATTATTTTGGTGATCCTGTGGGTTTGTGAAAAAAATCCTAATTTTGAGCCATGTATCTTATTTTACATATGCAAACTTTCTAGAACTCATTCCACATACTCCTACTTGTTTGCTGTTAATCATACAATTTCAGTGGGGACCCTTAAAATCTGAATAAATCAAAGGAAACGACGTGGGAAGGAATGAAGACAAATTCATAATTGTTTGAAACAATATTTATCATAATTGGTTAAAACTGTATTTATCAAAGTTAAACATTATTTTGTACACTTGTGCAATATATCAGTAGTTTCCATCATAACATTTAAAAGTTTGTTAAAATGAAACCTCTCAAAAGAGTACCATGATGTACTGATATTCTGTTCAATTTCTTTTGTAAAACACTCTGTACACAAAATATATTTCATTAGCTGTTACGTTGTCTCTTTTAAATTAAGCATACTGCGTTCCTTGCAAAATTGTTGCACACGGAGCAAATTAAGGAGACAGTGGATGTATGCTCTAGATAATATCCAATGTATTATTAAGGAAAGATTCCAGAAAATTCAGGCTGATACACAGAAAGGCAAGCTCTTCAGTCTAAGGAATCTCTCACAGCCGCTTCCTCGAATATGTGGTACACAGAAAGGCAAGCTCTTCAGTCAAAGGAATCTCTCACAGCCGATTTCTTGAATATGTGGGAAATCTTCACTTTTTTCTTTATGGGTTTAGACTTTTTACTTCACTTCCATATAGAAATCCATTTTGGGGAAGGGGATGTTGTCAGGTGGTTAAAGGTTCCCCCTCCCCATCTGTTAAAATCGTACACTATTAGGTGAAAAACAAGAACGTTAGCCATTTGAATTACACTGAATGACCTCTTCTAAACAAATCCTCTCAGAATAAAATCCTAAATCCTTCCCTGCTTCTTGTATGATTCAAGTATCATCCACTGAAATAGATTACATGCAGCAACATGTACTATGTAACCTGGACAACAAATGTGACTATTTACCTGTTTGGCAAAGGCATTTTTTTTTAAATTCAACATTCGAAAATCACTTCATAAGTCTTAGAAACATCTGTAAGTGTTATTCGTGACCATCCAGTTTGAAAGCTGCAACATCATATCTGTCAAACGTTTGGCACTTTACGTCTTTAAACAAAAAACAAAACAAAGCAATATGACATTACTCACTTTACACCTTAAAAACTTTGAAATAGATCCACTGCCGTATTCTTTGAAAAAATAAAAATATAAAAATTAGAGCATACCTACATGTATATGACTTCTGAACTTGCCTCAGTTACAGTTCAAACGTCACTGCATGAAGACAATTGTAGAATTTGATATGCTAGAAGAAAAACGGTCCCTAACAAAAACATAAATTAGATTAACAAGCTTGCATGTAATTTATCGTCAACCGTTCTAACTTCGTGCTTATTGATTCGTGCGCCATGTTTCTCGTGACTTCACACGCTTGTTTTGAGATCCTGACGTAATCAACTGGGTCACTAGCATTTGTTGACAGTGACAGTAAGTGCTGATTAAGACATTTTTGAATACTTAATACAAATCAAATTGAAAAAATACAATGAAAATGGCAAATTTTACTCATGCCTTACACTTTGTGGCCCTGGAGAGAGTGTTAACCATTCAAGCCAGGGCTACTATTCACATGTTGGTTTCCTTTACCTTTTGATTAGTGGGAAACCGAAAACAGAGATTTTTTAGACGCAAAGGCAATGTAAAATTCTGGTCATTATAACATGCACTTCTTATATCATGTTAGAAAAAATAAATCCAATGAAAAACTATATAGTATGCAATTTTTCATTGAAATATTTTAATATAAGATACAAAAAAAAATATGTGTTTCTTATTGCACTGGTTTTAAAATTAGGGTAGGCAGGTACTTTTTTTTTTTTTTTTAAACATTATATATAAATCAAATAATATTTATAGCCCTTAAAAGTACTGGGCAAAACCGGCTCAATTAGATGCACAAATCAATTTCAGCAATGTGATTTTTTTTTATAATATTTTTTTTTTTTTTTTCAACATTATATATAAATCAAATAAAATTTCAAGGGCTTCAAAGTACTGGTCAAAACCGACTCAGTTAGATGCACAAATCAATTTCGGCAATGTGTTTCTTTTTTTTTTAATAAAAAAAAAATGGGGATGGGGTGCTAGGGTCAGCAACGTGAAACAGGGACGGTCGGCCGACCGGAAACATATTTTTTTTTTTTTTTTTTTGGACCTAAGGGAACAAAATCTTTGCTATGAAATAGCATAAACAAAAAATCTTTTAAAACTTTACAGTACCTTAAAATATGATAATTTTATCAGACAGCTTCAAAAAAAAAATTCATCATATTTTTTTTCTTTCATATTTTTGCCATCATTATTTATAAGTGTTTTATTGCAGTCGATATGCGTTTGAAAGAAATGATTTGTATTGCATATGCAAAAATTAATAATACAGGGACATTATACATGATATATTTCTAGAGTAAACATTGACCTAATTGTTATATTCCACTCTTACGTCACGTGACCTTTATTTCAGTGGCAGGAACCACAGATTACTTCCGGAAATAGACAGATTTAGACACGTTCGGAAAAACGGCAGCTCGCAAAGAATTTGGAGAGTTTATGAATAAATTAAGCAGATATAGTTGAACACTTTCTATGGCGATTTCAATAGTTTCTCACAAAATTATAATATAAACGTTAAAATTAACGTTGAGGACACGAACCATGGCAGATCAAGGATACTAATCTCGTCACACTATTCTCGATAACTGACAACATTAATGCATCGAGAACTGCAGTTTGGCAGGCACAGCAGTAAATAATAATGATCCGAAAAATTATCGTCTCAATGATTGTTAGGAGCAAGATTACCAGGTCATCTTATTTGACGTATTAAATCGTGGGGGCAAAGCTGCGAAACTGCTGTACCCGTAAACAGTCAAAATGCAATACGGTCTTGATTGTACTCACCAACATGATAATTCCATGATTTTAAATTATCTCCTGGTTTATATGATCAGTTGCTGCACATATATTGGTCTTGCTTGCAATGAAATTTCCCGAATTAACGAGCTTAATTTAAAAATGGCGCTTGTTTGAAAGCGAGGCTACTATGGTAGTTCTGTGTTGTAGTGTCTTCAAAACATTATGTGCATATTTTGCGATCAGTAAACCAGTCTCCAGACTGTAAACAAGAGAAATAACCGGCGTTATTTTCTCGATACCGGATTAGGTCTCAGTCGCGGAAAACCACATTTAATCTTGTATGATGTTATTTTATTATTTGATTTGGTTTTTGAAAGCAAAATTCTTGAAGCATAATTCTTTATAGAATGGGATGGGTCGCAAACTCACATGAGAAAAACCAACTTAGATCAAATCTAAAATGTGTCTGATCAGAATCGAAGTCCCAATTTCTCACGTGAGAAATTAGAACTCTGCCTTATTTTCAAACATAGTCAGATGTAAGGGGAACGAATATTTTCTAAGTCATACATTCTCATGTGAGCATTCAAATTCTCACGTGAGCAAAATCTGCACATGAGAAATTTTGGTTAGTTTTTCAATGGCTCACAAGATCTAACAAACTGCACACATGAGCTTGCAAAATCTACCCATTTTGCATACGTTTCTAACAAGGTTCTCATGTGAAGCTTATGAGCAGCTCATGTGACTTGGTGAGATTTTTCTGTACGGATTAGTATGTATATCATTCATTGATGTGTTGGACTGAAGTAGTTAATTCCTTGTGGTATCTTTGAGAGGTGTTATCTATTTACCGTACGTTGACATGTCTTATTTATAACCTGAATAAAACGTTGAAGATATTATTTTACACAAAAAAAAAAAAAATTGTAAGTAATAAACAGACTAACACCTATCACAAGTGCAATTATTATGTGTTTTTAGAGTGTACCTGTTCATAAGAACGCTAGTAGTACTTATTAAGTGTATTTTGTCTTGGTTTGTCAAGTTTTCCATTATTTTGTAGCTGAGTTAATGAATACTGAGGAAATCCATATAGACGAGTAGATGAATCCACGCACGTAATCACTCTTATTTGTTCTAAATGAAACAGGTTCCCAAAAGCATTTGCATGCACTGAAACCTTTCTTGTCATTCAATCTGAAAAGATTATCGCTTTGGTAGGATATGGTGATGTATTTCATACGCTCTCTACTTAACTTGTTTGCCACAGCGTTACAAATATCTCCTTTAACTTTACATGAAACGAGAATAAGAAACTAGCTGGTACAATTAATATATTTACTTACATTTGGTATACAAAATTGCAAAGTTAGTTCAGGTTGAGTGTTGCTAAGTGTGAATGTGATACATTGATGTGATGGACTGAAGTATTTAAATCCGTGTGGCATCTTTCACTACTTCAGTGGAGTTATGTATTTACCGTACGTTGATATTTTTGAATCTATTAACAAAAAAACAAACAAAAAAAGCAAACAACAAAAAAAAAACTTGTACACAATGAACAGACTAACACCCATCACAAGTGCAATTGATATGTACTCGGACTTTACCTGTTCATAAGAAGGCTTGTGGCAATCATTAAGTTCACTTTGCCTTGGCTGTTCAAATTTTGCATTATTTTGTAGCTGAGTAGATGCATACATGAATACGGAGCAAATGCATCATCCAGCTGGTTCAAGTACTTATTTAAAAAAACTATTCTTTCAATCCTTGGTTTAAGTCGTGAAGCTTCGTAGCGCTATTTTCGTCGATTCTGTCTTTTCTGTAGTCCTGCAATGAAATTAAGATTCCTAATTTTGTCCTGTTCTGTTCTATCATGATTAAATAGATTCAACAAGCGGTTGCTTCTTGTAAATACTAGACAGTTAGCTATTTCCTCTCCAATCATTATTCCTGCTGCAGCCATTGATTATTTATGTAGCAATAAATGATTAAAGGTTTGTATTTAGAAAGCATTTATTCTACTGTACTTAATATTAGCAATCATTGTTACTGCTGTCAGTTTTTAGTTTTCGTCCTGGCAGAAAGGTTTCTTCTTTGGTTTTCAACACAATTATTAAAACATTGTCCTTTTATCAATAACTAGTACTTGTTATTTTTAGACTTTGAAGAAAGAATGTTCGTATTTAAATTCTAATGAGTGAGCAACAGTTGATTGTTTACTTCTGACCCAATGTATATATGATATTTTGCGATAGAAAAATTCTTAAAGAGTCAATTTTTAGGTTGATGATAATTGTGCATATGCCTAATTTTGTGACATATTGCTGTAAAAATCATCTTTTGAGTGTAACTTGTTCAATTCATAACTGTTACTTATTGTCTAGGGTGTAGTTTCTGACTTACAAATGCCTGTTAACTAAATGATAACTGTTAACTAATATCTGGTATGTAGTTTTTGACTGGGAAACATCTGTTAGATAACTTTTGACTGTAAACTAATGTCTGGGGTGTAGTTTCTGGCTTAGAAACGTCTAAAAACCCTTTCACTAATTGTTTTTCTCTTGCTAGTTTATCTTTAGCATTTGAAATTTCATCTCTTACATTCACAATTATTTTAGTACCATCCTTATAGAGATAGTCCTGAATAGGTAACATGAGAAAATCGAAAAGCAATATACATCCACGCAATAGTGTTTTGTTCTCATCAGACTCTCTTTTATATTTATCGATTCCTCTTCAAGTGTTCTAATTCTATCAAATAACGCTATATTATTTACACCATTTTGGTGTTCAACTGAGTTTTAAATGTCTCTATATTTTGGATTTAACGGTATCAATTTTACTTCATAATGCAAGAATCTTTATATCTAGTTTAGCTTTGAAATGCATCTGTCTTGTGTAAGCTTTGGTTCCAAATTGTTACAATCTCTCATTTTTTGTCATCATTGTGTCTGATTCATCTACCTTGTACTACACTAATGTTATTAACAACATTTGGATCTATATATAATCTCGTATCTGTTTTAGACTGTTCAACCTCGCAAAGTAATTTATTATACAATTCAGAGAATGTGAACTATTTTATCGTTTTGATCTTATCGTTTATTTCTGGAATAGATGAGTCGTAAGTTGCTTTCATACATTTTATCGTTCTTTCATTAAAACTAATTTGGTCTTTGTTTGTCTCAATGTTACTGGTTATTTCGGTTAAACCTTTCTTCCTTTTTTGCGACTCTTCTTCATTGTCTTGTAAAATATATTGTCATAGTGCTACAAGTTGTTTATCAACCTTTGTAATAACTATTCATCGTTACCTCAGTATTGAAGGTAGGGTTTGATCCAAGTTTAAACGAGTCTTTTGTTTTGTTTCAGTTGTTGTATCCGACTATACTTCTCATTTTGATAACCATGTAACTCAATAACAGTAAGATACCATCACCACCAATAGCATGTATATTCTAAAATCACTTTTGAATCTGTTAAGTAATTTTTACAGACTGAAACAATCGTGCCGTCACCTTTGTAATTTCATATTACAAAGATACATATAGCTATATTAACTTTCATTTTGAAAAAGTGAATTTTGTACAGTGGAAACAGACTGTGTAAAGCATGTGCTGTTTATAACTTATCCGACCAAATGTGTAGAAAGAGGCGTGTCCAGCCTTTTGGACCATCTTTACCTGCTATAGGATTAATCCTACCATATGATAATTCAATTTGTAAATACCAGTAGTAATACTACCAGTAAAATATTTATTTCTCAATCTCTTAATTCCCTTTTTGCCAGTAGTACATATCATCAGTTATGACATTTTTTATGTTGTCGCTTTATGTATCTCCAACTGCCCTTCGATGAAATGATAAAATTGACATGGACCAGATTAGATTGTTTCACATGAACAGAATTGTTTTTAAAATTCCTGGTAAAGGTATTGCACACTCACTCAGAAATGTATTAATCTTGAAATATACATGAAATTTGTAAACAGGTTTAACTGACCTAAACTGTTTTGTTTATAAATTCCAGTACGCTTTACTTCAAGCAGGTGTTTCCATCCACTCCACCCACTTTAGCTGATGTTGTCAAAATTTGATCTTACACTGTGCTCTGTATCTATTAATAGATTAATGACTGTCATATTTTAAAGTGCAGTTATCAACAATGTTCACTGGTTTGTATTTGAAACAATTTTTGTCGGTGCAGTAAACGTTTATCTCGTTAAATATGATTGATACATCATAAAGTATGTATAAGAATAACTGTGTGTTAGTTTTTAAAAGCTGGCATCCATTAATTAAGCCATTCTGTCCCATTTGTATATATTATCTAAATATTTTGACTTTATGGCTATCATTTATGATGTAGATTATATAAAAGCATCATCGTGTTCAGCGACGAGGTGTGCCAGAGTCAAAATATATGTGAATTTGACACAATTAAAAACTTTAATATGAAATTGATTTTTCTGGTGCACAGTACATCGAACCTCTAGTTTCTTTTTTTCCACATTCACATACAATTGACTTTAATGTTTTGTTTGTTAAATGCCAGTGCGCTATACCACAAACAAACGTTGCCATCCACTCACCGAGTTTAGTTGATTTTGCCAAAATTTCATGTTACACTGTGCTCTATATCTGTTCATAGATTCATCACTGTCAAATTTTAAAATGTAGTTTTCAACACTGTTCAATGATTTGTATGTAAAATAGCTATTTTCGGTGTTGTAATCTTGTTAAATATGTTTGATACATCAATAGGTATGCATAAGGAGAACCGTGTATTGGGTTTTTAATGGTGACATCCGAGAATTCATCCATTGTATCCCATTTTTATATATTATAGAACAATTTAGACTTTATACCTATCGTTCATTATGTCGATCATATAAAAGGATCGACGTGTTCAGCGACCAGGTCTGCTACAGTGTGATTTGGACACAATTCAAAAACTTAGCATTAAATTAATTTTTCTTATAGAAAGTACATCGAACATATATTTAATTTGTCACATTCGCATATAATTATTTGTTAATTTATTTCTTTAATACCATTTAATTCTCATACTCAGGTCTGTGAACAACAATAAAGCATCTTTTCGGGTTCCGTTTTCACAACGAAAACCTTGCATGACCTTAAAAATTGTCAGCCCGTTAATATCCCAGATTTTACAGAAACATGATTTGCTCATGCAATCAAGAAAATGCAGTATTTACGTTTGGCTGCCTACTCACCCGTTTTTGAATGGGTGATTCAATATACCGACTTTAAATATTATAAATCAGCATGTTCTATATATTTGGCAAAACGTGTAGAATGAATACTCCATAAACAAACTTCGTAACATCAAATCAATCAACGGAGAGTGGCATCAGTCATGCAGAACAAGTCGCAGAGAGATGTAGTATTGTGCCGTTTGCCCATAGGAAACGTATACCTGAGTCATGCAAACCTCCTAAAGGGCGAATATAGACCAGAGTGCACACCCTGCCAATGTCCATTGATCGTGGACCAAATTCTAGTCTAGTTTGTAGACATCCACCCTGTGAGACAGATTTTTTTTTTAAAAAAAAGAAAAGAAAGAAAACAAAGATGAAAAAACGATTGATTTTTTAATTATATTGACATTTTACCGTGAATTCGATTAAGAAATTTTATGATGATGTACCATACGAGATAATATTAGACTTGCTTCACATATAAAATTTTACCATATATTTGAAAGATTCTATATATTTTTACCTTTAGTTTTTATTCTATATCTATTGTACGTAATTTTAACAGCCTTATTTTTTATAATTTACCACTTAGTACTTTATGTTTACATTCATTTGGAAGGGTTTATCTTCCTATGGTTTTCTTTAATTCTTCCTGTTTACGTTTTTTGGATCTTTTGTTTTAATTGGTACCGTATGTTCATTATTGTAATGAGGTATGGTTAAATGCTAATATATATGTGCATATAACACTTGTTGATTTTACACTCTTTACATCTCTGTTATTTTGTGTATTTCGTTTTTTCCATTTCTGCTATCACCATTTCTTTAGTCCATTTGTAACATTTGCAAGTGATTTCATCTCCGGTGCATGTTGTGTGACACATTGTTCCCTCAGAACATCTCTCCTCGGCAACGACTGGACATCGTCCTAGCATAAAATGTTGATTAAACAATTTGTTGAGGTAGTTTAATTTCAACTACTACTTGATGTCAAATGAAAGTTGAAATACTGTCTCTTCAAAATCTATGTATTAACACACTTTGAAATTGTATTAAATTTGACTTTATGTGGTGTAAAAACTCTTCCACTACTAACTGATTTTGGTTACTTTTGTGGTAATTATTTGTAACATACATTTTTATAGATATGTTGTAATTGTATATGCTAAATTTTTAGTCCAGGACAAATGCATAATTGATTGTACAGTTGAATTGATTACTATGCCTTCTATAAATAAAAGTTGAAAGAAGTTGATATGTTCATGGTTGAATCAACATTTATGTGATTTTCCTTACCTATTGTTATGTTTCAAATCACACAGACAAGATTGTTGTCTTTTGGTCTTTTATTCTGTATTCTTTTTTCAGCTTTTTCAGATGTAATTTGAATCCAGAACAATTTTTAAAATGTTATATGTTTACATTTCTTCCGTAATTTGATTTATTATCATTTTCTGCCGTTGGGTACAATATAGTCGCCTTATCACGTTTTTCCTATGTAACATTACGTTATTTACTAGTGAAGTTTTCGGATATACTTTCTTTTTTCCCCTCTGGTTTAGATATCAAGACAAATTCGTACGCTGTGGAAACCTGAACGCTTTTATTCTCTTATACGCTGTAATTTCTACATCTATAACATTCTAAAAACTTGTTCTCTTTCAGAAACACTAAGTTTTCATGCTGTTAAATATTTCTATATATGTATTGTGTTTCATCCGTTTCCGGAGGAGAGATGTTTTGAGTTAGTTTACAACTGTTGTACGATTCATGATATCCTTTCCTTTTTTTTTTTTTTTTTTTTTCTGTTTAGTATATATTCTTTACCCTCTGTTCTTGTAGTCTTCAAATCTTTTAAACTTTGCATCTTGTATGTTGTATAAAGATAGCTATTGTTTGTTAAGTGTGCCCTCTGTGTCCTCTCCCTTCAAATCTTCTAGTTTGTACACGACTGGATTACCTAATAACACATGCCTGTTTTTAAATATTTCATAGGCAAAGTTAGGGTAGTAACGCTTTAAAGTATGTTTTGTGTTTCGAAATTCTGACTTTTACCTATTTTGAAAGTAATCGTTTCAAATGTATCCGTTGTCAGGTAACTGATTTACCTGAATAGACTGATTAATACTTTTAAATGTTTTCTTTTTTCCTTCTTTCTGAGATGAGTGTTATTCCAGGTCTTCAATTAGCTTTGATAAAATGTCAACCCATTTTGTGGTTTCATTTTGAGTGAAATATTTCCATATTCTTGCTTGTATGGTTCTTTTTAATTGCACTACTACAATTATTTATTTATTTATTTATTTACTTGTCCAAGTAAGTTGAAAATATTCTATATTTTCCTATCCCAACAAATTTTTAACTTTCCTGTTTATCAAATATTTTCCATAATCAAATTGTATCTTTACAGGCTTTCGTTCTTTAAATATTTAATTCAAAGATTAAGAGTATGATCTCCGTTTTCTTGTTTTCTATTTCTTAGCCCAAGTCTATTTCTAGAAGACATGTCAAATTGGTATTTGTATTCAATGTTTAATTTTTCATATTCTTGCATGTCAACAGCGTGTGCTTGCCCTGGTCATCCACATGACTAGCATAAGCTCTTTTGTCGGGAAATCTTTTTTCTCGGCAGTTGATGTAATGTGTCTTTCAATTTAGCTTACTTTATTTTCTGTTTGTCCCTTTTAACTTGTTACCATAATTGGTTGATATTTATGTAAGCAACTGAACTTTTAGGATTGTAGTAAAGATGTGTTAAGTATTTGTCGATCGTCTCAGCTGGAGAGATGTGCTTTTAGTACATAATTTAAACGGTATGAACTAATGCAGACAATACTTTACACCTGATAAATTGCCTGTAGGTGTTATTCAAAAAGAAAACCCGACGAACGTCTTTAACCGGTTTATTTTTTATTTATTAATTTTTTTCTCTCAGCAATTTGCAAAGTTTCTTTAATCCTTTCATACTTATGAATGATTTTAGATTTATGTCAAATGTTGCTATTCTCGTGGTTGATTCTAAAATAGCTGCTTCATGTACTGATTCAACATTTATTTGTTTAAATCTAACTTCGTTCTCTATACATTATATTTGTTTTTGATGTATCCTAAAGACTGACCTTGTAAAGTTTATGAGATCTTTAACACATCGTTTAAATACATATTTGTGTGAAATATCTTAAAAATATACAAACCCGTTTCGAGATTCTTTTGTATAAAGTAGATACAATACATTTTTTATTTTAGTTTTCGATGCCTTTTTTTCTTCAGTTTTTAAATTGCTTTATTTAATGCTTAGATTTCTTTTAGAAATCAGTATAAAAATAACATGTCGGTTGCACTGGAAATGTCAACATGTATACTACATACTACTATGGATTGTTTTATCATTTTTTTTTTTTTAAATTTAACACTTTTTAAAAATATTTTTTCATTTTTCCCACATTTTTTTCTAAACATCCGTTTACTCTTCAGTACTTGCCACTTTCAGTAATACATTATATTTGATCGTGGGAGTACCAAACATAAAGGAAGAACAGAAAAAAATGATGGTTCTATCCCGGTATGATTACTTCATATCGGGAAACTTGGAAAGACCAGAAACCTTGATACATATGGATCACTACGAATGACTGAAATTGTGTATGGCGAGATATTAATTTTGTTCCATATTTTCCATTGCCTTAGAAAATTATTTACATGTCAACAACTTCTGTTCCTTGCTGAATTTCATTTAGATCTATTTACAATTAGGAATCTTCAATATTTGCTTATAAAGGAATAACTTTCACAATGTTAAAGAATTTGTTGACATATTCCGTTAAAGTCATACAGCTTTCCGAAATCGATAGCCTGGCGTGAATTGTTATAGAATATTTTGTTATGTAAACCAGTCTGTCCATTACATAATGTTGGTGTGATTTCCAAACTTCCGTACCTGCTAGGGTAAATGAGCGTGCAAGTACGCTAAAACAGCCAAAGACATCAAAGCGTATTTGCAATTTTGACTCATTCTTGGTTGAAATATCATATTTAAACGGAAGAGACTAAAAACAAAGTAAAAAATGTAGTATATTTGAGAGTCGATTTTTCTCTTTGAATGTTCGGTAGACTTTTTTTCTACTTTACTAAAGTCTTTAGATTTCTTGTTGGGCCATCTTTGCCGTGTTCTGTTAATTTTTAACATGAATATGCTCGGTTCCAGGTTACTTATTATTATTATTAATTTTTTACAACAATGACTTATGATACCTATCATACTTCTTACACGTAGATTTATTTGTTGGCGAACGTACCCTTTATAAGGGATGGTCTCTTTAAGCATCCAGAACGGTATCAATATGCCATTTTATCTTGGCAAGGTGGCATCTGATCAGAGAATGGCATTTCATGAAAGGGGCCTCTCTAGAGGGGAACCACTGTATATTGTTTTATACTTGCAGTAGAACCTGGCTTGAAAGACCATCCCTTCTGCCAAATAATCACAGGTCATAATCAGTAAATGTGTACAACACTAATCATTAATCCATGCATTGGCAGCCTGGTCTCTCAAGACATATAGTCTCATAGCAGTGGTCTTTCAGGTTTTACTGTATAAACTCTTTTTTAATTCAGTGATGTCTCATTCAGTCATTGTAAGAATTTATATAACATTAAAATTTCATGGTGTCATAGAATTGTAACAAAACTTCTGAAGATGCAAGGAAGTATGTCAGCTGTGAGGACTTTCATTTTTTGAAATAGGCTTGACCATATAGGGAGATTTCCTAGTTTTTTTTTATTATAGTGCCAAATTTAATAATTTCCGGTTGTATTGTAGTTATCTATGTCTTAGATGAGAAGATACATTTGTATCTAATTTTTCTAAACTCGCTTGATAAATTTAGTTATTTCTTCTTGTAGAGAAGTTGACTTTAGATGAGTGTATTTTTTAAGTTACTGTTAATTTTAGTAGCTGTGATTAAATGTGGTATTATCCACCGCCCACTCTTGCTGGCAATGGGGGATATTACAATCAGGCTGTCAGCCATTTTGAAACAGAAACCTTTTATTGGCAGGAATGATATGTTTGTAGAATTACAATAAATCGCAGATAGCATGTTTCCTTTATAGCCAAGCATTAAGTTTGTGGCCTTTATGGTGAATTTTGTAGCTCTTTTAGTAGGTACATGTGCTTACATATATAGTCAAGGAGTTACAGTGTAATTTAGAATATTTAGCTCATAAGGAAATATTTTACAAGTAAATTACCTACTAAATATAACATTTTTGGAAATTCTACTTCACATTCAATGTTACAAAGGTGTGTGTATGTGGAGAGTGGATATACGGCTATAATGTGGTTATAGAATTTAGGCTTCGTGAATTTTGGTATGTATACTAGAGATAGAAAAATGTATGCAGCTGACTTAATTTGGCCATAGGTTTAACTTGGCATCAAGCCTAGATAGATCTCCATGGAATGCTTTCTCTGAGGTGCGCTAGTTTCATTTGTAAGCAAGAGTCAACCATAGTGCAGACAGTCAGCATGTAAAACTAGAAGCATTCATATAGAATTAAATATATAAAAGGAAAACCATCTCATTTGTCTAGTTCCCCAACCTAAGTGCATTTACATCAGATATGTGCTATAATGTTTGTCGTGAACAATGGTTCATCTTATGTATTTTTGAGTAAGTGAACAGTAACATTTGTTTTTTTCCCACATAAAAATGTAGCAACATATAAAATTCTGGTGTAAACATTATAAATTACACATTACAAACCCTTTTAAATTTGCAAGTCGCATATTCTCTGTGTCTTTTTTCAGTTGTAATATGTTTAGAAAGTAAATTTTGATGCAGATTGTGGAGAGATCTGCATTTATATAATGCTGTAGGTCCAGCATTCTGTTGAGTTATTCCGATTATTTAAATAATGTTTGAGTTTTTGAAGTTTTGCTGTGCTGTCTACATTATTAGCCAAGCACTGAATGTCTCTTTTCATTGGATGATGGGACCTGAATGTTTTCCATCCTTCCATCACAAACTGATTCTCTCATTCTTATATAATATGTGCTGTTTAAACATAAGGCATTCTGTGAATTTATTTGTATGGGTATCAGTTGTTGCAGATTTTAGGAAAAATTACATTTTTTATGGGTACTTTAATTTGTGCATTGGGAGGGATTCCTAATGTTACCAAAGAAGGGTACTGTAATTGTTTGTAGGGTCTTAACATTATGTATTGCAGCAATCACAAAATCAACATAAATTGATATCCTATGACAAATAGTGAACTCAGGATCATGCCAATGGCAGACAAGATTGGATACATTTGTAGGAGTTGACACTGTTGTTATAAACAAAATGCATTGGTAGGGAAGTCCCTTCATGCCAATGGCAGACCAGATTGGATACATTTGTTGGAGTTGACACTGTTGGCACAAACGTGATTCTTTAATAGCAAAGTCCCTGCATGCCAATGGCAGGCCAGATTGGATAACGTTGTAGAAGATGACAGTCTGTTGTCATATTCTTTGGTAGGGAAGTCCGTGCATGCCAATGGCAGTCCAGATTGGATATATTTGTAGGAAATTACACTGTTGGCATGTACCAGTTTTTAATAGGGAAGTCACTGCATATAAATAGCAGGCCAGATTGAATAAATACATGTATGTAGAACTTGACACTGTTGTCATAAACCAGATTCTTTGGTAGGGAGGTCCCTGCTTGCTAATGGCAGTACAGATTAGATAAATTTGTAGGAGTTGACAATGTTGGCATACATCAGATCTTTTGGTAGGGAAGTCCCTGCATATATATGGCAGGCCAGATTGGATAAATATGTAGAACTTGACACTGATGGCCATATTCTATGGTAGAGAAGTCCCCACATACCAGTGGCAAGCCAGATTGGATCAGTTTGTAGGAGTTGACACAATTGGTATAAACCATGCCCTGGTTTGACTAAAATTCAAATAATTGAGAAATTATATTATCTTGCTTAGTATCAACAGTTTTGTGGAGATAGCGATAATGGATACCTTTTTATTCTTGAAAAAAGAGTTGAGAAATTTCAAAAATTTGTGGATAGATCAATATTGAGAAATCTCAATTTGAGGACAAAATTTAAAGATGTTTAGTAAAATTTGTGCCAGATTCTTTGGTAGGGAAGTCTAGTGTTATGATTGTAGTGGAATGAACTACGTAAGTGTTAGTTAAGTATGGGGTTATCTCCCTTTAACAGTATATGTCACTGTTGTATGTAAGGGGTTAGCCTCTTTTAAAGCAGTTCACCAGGAAGGTGTGTGACAGGAATACAGCATGACCATATGATCTGGGCATTTCTTTTTTTTCTCACTTTCCATACATAACATCAGTATCTGATGACTCTTTGCCTGAAAAACTGTTGCCAGCTGATATGATTTGTATATTCTTAATATATTATAAAGTTTTGGCCTCTCAGAATCTTTGTCTTTGCAGTGCTGAAAACAAACGGAAGTCGATATTTCCCTGGCAGTAAGCAGTTTGTATGTTTCAATAAGATTACTATAGTAATGTCTATTATATGGACACCATTTTTTCAGATTTTTTTTATCAGGCCAAAAAATAAATATGTGTGTTTCCTATTGCACTGGTTTTAAGGTTTTAAAATTAGGGTAGGCAGGTTTTTTTGTTTTTTTAACATTATGTATGAATCAAATAATATTTCAAGCGCTTCAAAGTACTGGGCAGAACTGGCTCAATTAGATGCACAAATCAATTTTAACAATGTGATTTTTTTTGTTTTAAATTTTTTGGGGGGTGGGTGGGTGCTAGGTCGGCAGTGAGTAACAGATACAGTCTGCTGATCAGAAACACACATATTTTATTTTTGCCTTATACTGTCCAGTGAAGTGTTCTCCAAATACATGTCTCATTCTGAGTAAACTTGCTAGTTATCTGTGGATACAATTATCAGAACCACATGTACCTCCTGATAGGTACAGATGTGATATTATGCTATTTTAAGTAATGAATGCTGAGTTTGATTGGTATTGAAGGAAGTTAAGAAAACTAGGTAATACAAGATGTTTACAAAACTGTGCAAGTCAGGAAAATGAGCTTGAGTTTGAACATGAGATATTGTTTCAGCTAATCACTGATGACTTGACATTTGAAAGGTAAGTTTTGATTGGCTGAAACTAAAACCTCAATCTTCAAATCAAGCTCAGATATTCATGATTTCCAGGTCAGGCCACAATAACTTGAGATCATATAACTTGACAGTCCAGAAGTGAAACCTAAGCAATAAATTAGTGTTCAGCCTAAATTGGTTTTCAAATAGAGTAATCAGTTAGTTGAATGAACTTTATCAGAAAGTAGTGAACAGTAAGAAGAAAAATGCAAAGAAAAATTTGTATTCAAGTACTACCATGGATTGACTTAGCATAAGCTATTTTTGTGTTTTGAATTGAGTACTTTTTATTGTTTAAATTTATCCCAAAATACCGGCAAAGAAAATTTAACATTCAAGTTTTATTGTGTTGCTTAAAGTGAAAGGACATTATTATTCTTTGAGTCAGTGTCACTAATTTATTTACTGGTTTATCCATCTCATTTATGTTTTAAGGCTGGGTGATGCAGAAGAGCATCATTTGGGTTGTCAGACCAACTGATGAAATAAAATGATGACAGTGCTTCAGTGGAAGGATGCTGTATATAGACTGTTTTGAATCAACGTATTTCTATTCGCTGAAAATGACGGGTAAGGAGTTTTATTGTCTTGGATGGGAGATACTACTTTTGAATTTAGGAAGAGAACCCATTATTTGTATGTGTTTTTAATGGCTAACACAATGCCTATCACATATGAATTTTAATCTCACCTGGCTGTAAGGCCAAGTGAGCTTATTGTAAGGCCCTGGGTCTGTTCTGCATCATGCATTATCTATTGTGCATTTGTCTACAACTGCTGTTTTCAGCTTATTCTCAAAAACCACTGGACAATTTTCAACCAAAATTTGGCAAGAGCATATCCGTGCATGAACAACTTTTTTTTTTTTTACAAATTATACTGATCCACTATTAAATATGGTCACAGTCACTAAAAAGTAACAAAAATGCTAAACTACTTGTCTGAATTGCTCAATAGAATTTAGTCAAATTTAAGATAAAGCATACTGACAAAGATTGCTTTCATTTATATGGATGTTGCCAATCCACCATCAAATATGGCTACCATTATCAAAATTATGAAAAACTTGAAACGACTTCTTTCAAAAAGAGAAATTGACAGAAAGCATCAAAATTGCTCTTCCCAGGACCTTTTACCATAGCAATCCTAGTGCACTATAATTGCAACCCACTATGCTTTTGAACCTGCCCATTCACTATACATCAGGGCCAATACGCTTTTATGTTTCCCACTATCCTTTAACAATCAATCTGTTAAATAAGCATCCTGTCACCCAATTCAAAACCATATCACTCAAGTGAAAGCTGTTCTTGCCTCATTTTGGGTAAGTAATTAAGATAATCCAGGATAATTACTCACTCACTTAGCCATTACCTTTTGTACCTGTCTTGGCCCGACTGCCGGTGCTCGATCTTTGATGCAGGTTTTGTCTTTCCACTGACATAGTCATGTGATTGGTAAATGATGATGGGAGTCTACTGGTAGTGTGTGTTATATATATTTCAGTCATTTTCTCTACCAGCTCAAAAAGGTACTCCTATTACTTTTTACGTTAAGCAGATTCTTAATGCTGATTCTGAAAATGGACACACCACCTTCAAAGAAATGGAAAATTACCCAGCACTCTATGTTGCCCTGGCTACAAAGATCAGAGACAGTGTCACTAATGTTGACTGTGATTCAGATAGACGGATTTCCCCAAAGAAGGAACAGAAGAAATGAAGGACACATTTTTACACTGAATGGTGAATGGTAGACTTCATATTGTTGGGTGGAAATCACTGGATTGGATAGCGAGTTTTCCAAATTGCAAATTTTTGGTTCAGATTTACTGAGTTACCAACATATGATATGCGGTCGGGGTTGGCGTAACATTCCTATGGCAGTTATTTAAAAAAAAAAAATTCTTTTCTTTGTCTTTATAATAGTAGCAGTAGGAATAGTAGTATTTGTTGTTGTTGTGATTGTTGTCGTCCTTGTTTGTTTTTTTCCAGAACATGTGACAAGGAATATTGCACTAATGAAAACTGCATCTTACCCACGAGTTGCTCTAGTATTTACAAAGTATACTCTGAGCAAGAAAAAGAAAATAGTTTGATCAGTAAACTAACCTGTGATGGTGCTGCCCAATAAATTTCTCTTTTCTGTCTCTCCAGGTAAGAACAGTTTCATTTCTATCTTTTAGGATATCATTTATTTAAATTCAAAGACTAATGAGTATTGACAATAAGTTAGTTTATAACTTAGCGAAATAAAGAATACTATGCAGGGATTTACAAATCCACTTGCTCGACTCCTGTGACAAGCTCAAATTCAGTTCAGGCAAGCTCAACTTTTTGGGACAAAAAATTGAGAGAGGGGTACAAGATACAAGAAATTTTATTTCATGTCGGTGGTCTGGGTAAAATACATGAAACACTAGCTCTGTGTGAGCTATTTTACTGACAAGATGTCATGTTCAGTTCCTAATTCTTTATGTTCTGCATGTTTTATACCCTGCGATCTCACCACAGTTCATATATCATCACCTTTATTTAGCGTAGCATTCTTCTTCTACATAACTGGCCACAGTTTCTTTCATCTGTTGTATGTGTCATTTTCATCTTGTGGTCAGTGTCAAGGTCAGTCTCGCATTTTCTCGCGCAAATGTGATAATGTGAATACTTACTCTTTAAAGCAAGCTTTGACAAATAAGGAATAAATATTTATACTTTAACTTATCAGTTACATTTTAATCATAATATTTGTACGTATCCGGGATTCACCGACTTTTAGGTCCTAAGTTAGCCTCTGGCAGTTTGTCAGATTGCCGACTCTAAACACTCGGTTTTTCAAAGATTGTTTTGTTGTATGTTACCAATTTTATAGTGAGTAGGATGTTAATCATTAATAATATAACTCGTGAGATTTCTTTGACAGGTTTGTTTGGAAATAAAAGCACTTGTCTCTAATGATTAACCACCAGGAGGATTTCGTACAGAGCGTGATTGATGTTACAAAAACATAACACCCACAAGCGTTTATGATCTATTGTTTACAGGATAATTACAGGAGACCGATACATACTTACTGCTTGGCAAACAATTAAATGGACAAAATAAGTGTTCTCAAATCATTTTCAATAGTCAGATTGTCAAATATTTTGATGCATGTTGCCGATTTCAAGGTTACTAGATGATAATTGTTAAGTAAATGGAAAATATAAGTGTTCATAAATTCTTCAGTTATGAGTATAAATAAATCATTACAGACAGTCTAGCCCTCTCTATCCCTCTCTCTAACTTACTTACCAATCTACCTATTCGCAAATCCTTTTCTACCTAGTTATTGATTTGTCTATATACATGTTCACGTCTGCTTTAGCTCTTCTAACTATATCTGCATTCCAACTCTTTCTAAATTTCTACATATCTATCTACATCTATTATTTACATATACATTTCTTGATGACCCTAATTATCGGCATTTGGTTTTAAGGTGCCAAGAAAGATAAAAAGAAAACAAAAGTTTAAATAAATATAACGCAATTTCTCTAAAATATATCATATTTTATTTTATCTCATTGTTTTACTCATGTTGGGATATTATGTTTGGGGCAAGCTCAGATTTTCCAAGGGCAAGTTCTGTTTTGCAGTCTGCTTGCTCTGGGCAAGCTGACTTTTTTTTATAATTTGTAAATTCCTGACTATGTAAACACATATACCGGTACTTCCTTTATATTTCATTGATATTAATGTTTTTCTTTTCTTATGACGATAACGCACATTTAAAAACACAAATTTATGATGCTACCACATACTTACGCAGATGTTATGAAAAATATCAGTTGAGATCACTTAAATCCTGGCATTAAGGGATTTCAGAGTTGTACAAATTCTGCCAGTCCACCATCAAATACGATCACTATTACTAAAAATAGAAAAACTATTAAATAATTTCTTCTCCAAATGATGTGCAAGAGAATTTGACAAAATTGAACAAAAAGTACCATGGCATAGAGTGCTTTTAAGTTTGCACAAATGATCCTGATCTGATGTCAAACATGGCCACCATTACTAATAATAGAAAATTCTTTAAGCAACTTCTTAACAACTGTTCTTCAGAATTTTATAACGTATGAGAGAAAGCATCCTGGCACAGAGGGCTTTTAAGTTGTACATATGACACAGATCCACTATTTAAACTCAGAAAAAGCTTCAAACAACCTTTGGTTTAAAAAAAAAACAAAAAAAAACATGCTCAGCAGAATTTGACCAAACTTGACAGAAAGCATCCTCAGTGTTAAAGCCACAATGCACATACCAATTCCAGCAAAAGACAAAAAGGATTTAATGCAGCAAAATTGGCACACCAAAAATGAACAAGGCACATTTTTTTACCTTTACTCTGATACAGATGCACGAACCTAATTCCATATATGGCAAAGCTCAGGTTCACCCAGAAAAAATCAAATGATCAGTAAATCCTATAATATTGCTTGGTTGAGAAGTTAAGAATAAGCTCGGCATGCAACTAAATTGTAATAGTCGTGATGAAAATATTTGACAAATTATGGTAACATATTGAGGTAACTTCCACCCCTGTTTTTTATTAAGATTTTTAACTTTTAAAAAAAATGTGTATTCTCAGTGATTTTTATAAGCACATATTTTCAGTCACATGCTATGGAATTTATCATGTAGTACCATTATCATTTATAAAGGTGGTGAAGTTTCTCTAAGAGGCAGATATAGAATGACAGATACCTGATTGCTCTACTCCAGTATTATGCTAAGACCAAAGAAGATAAAGTTATCACATGCTCAAAAATTTTAACATCTTTACCTTTTATATTTTATCTTCTTGTACTTCTGGTTTGCATGTAAAATGTATTGAAGGATTTATCTTCCAAAAGGTTTAGTGCATTTCTTCATTTTTAAATTTTTTGAACTTTACTTTCAGTTGGCACCATATAGCCAGTATTGTGCTGAAGTGCCATTAAACTCTACTTCATACATACATACAAACATACATACATACATATTCAAACATGCCTGAAACACTGCATCCTTGATTGTGCTGAAGTGCCATTAACCTCGACTTCGTACATACATACATACATACATACATACATACATACATACATACATACATACATACATACACATACATGCATACATACATACATACATACATACATACATACATATGATTTATAGTATGTTTCAAGGAATAGACATATTTACATGGTATGATTTATAGTGTGTTTCAAGGAATAGACATATTTACATGGTATGATTTATAGTATGTTTCAAGGAATAGACATTTACATGGAATGCTTTAGAGTATGTTTCAAGGAAAAGACCTATTTACATGGTATGATTTATAGTATATTTCAAGGAATAGACCTGTTTACATGGTATGATTTATAGTATGTTTCAAGGAATAGACATTTACATGGAATGCTTTAGAGTATGTTTCAAGGAAAAGACCTATTTACATGGTATGGTTTATAGTATATTTCAAGGAATAGACCTACTTACATGGTATGGTTTATAGTATGTTTCAAAGAATAGACCTATTTACATGGAATGATTTACAGTATGTTTCAAAGAATATACCTTTTTTACATAGTATGATTTATAGTATGTTCCAGCTGTTTATATGGAATGATTTCCATTATGTTTCAAGGAATAGACCTATTTATATGGTATGATTTATAGTATGAAACTTTAAAGGAATAGACCTGTTTACATGAATCGATTTAGAGTATGTTTCAGGGAATATACCTGTTTATTTGGAATGATTTATAGTATATTTCAAGGAATAGACCTATTTACATGAATTGATTTAGAGTATGTTTCAGGTAATATACCTATTTACTTGGAATGATTTATTGTATGTTTCAAGGAGTATACATTTTGATTTACTTTGTGAACTGTGCCTGTTCCATCTCCCTGTCCATTATATCCCATAATTTTTGTTCTGTCATAACCAGATTATAAAGGTTACACAGTACAGTTAAGCTGCCTCCTCTGGAATAGACTGCTATTAATCTGAATACTCATGACAGGTGGTTGCTTAATACAGGTTCTTCTCATATTTGGAGATTGGGACCTTGAGAACATGGCTATTTAGGACAGATAAGTGCTAAATTGAGGTGACCTTTATAACAGGTTCAGGGGTAGAGAAATTTATAAAATCCATGGTTGTTCTTGGGCAACCAGCTTTGAATAAATGGTTGCCCAGCAATTTTTTCTCGTGGCCTCTTAAATTACTGATTCGCTTTCTTCCATATACTAGTGTTAGAAGAATTAGCAAACTTTTTACCATTTGACCTTTGACCTCTATGAACCTGATCTTTTCCATCACTGTTCAAACTGTACATTTTATTGGTGACATCTCAGAAATAAGTGCAGCAAGTTTCATGTTCCAGTCTTTTAGCATAACATTGGTTGCTATTGTTGAGAAAATGCAATATGCATATTTAAAATAGTTCCTTTTTCAGAGGGGGGGGATGCTGGGCTTGTGTGGGACTTTGCTACTAATGAATACTATTCTGTGGAAAAAATACATGAGAATTATTTAAAAGGACTGTCTAGATGCTTGCGATTTAAATATTTCAGCTATACAACCAAACTTAAATCATAATAATGCATATGTGGTCTTTATGGAGGCACTCTACATATATTATGTACTTCTGAGAGAGTGCCAGGTGTAAGGTGAAGTTGTTTGCATTTGCAACATGCACAAAGAAGAGAATGTTGGCATACCTCTATGCTGTTTTCATGTACTGTGGCTGAAATTTCTGTACATATTGTACTTGTGGAAATTATACATGATCTAAACACACAGCTGAAAAAAATGGCCGCTCCCATGTGCTAAAAAATATCAACATGAATTAGTCCAAAGTAGTCTCTCCCTTTTTTAGCAGTTATTAAACTAGGGAAAACAAATTTTGCCAGAGTAGACAATGCCAGCTGCTGAAATTACAATGAATGAATTACAGAATATATAAAAAGTAAAAAAAAAAAGGTATTGGTTCTTTTTTTTTACAATTTACCTTTGAAGTCCAGGAAGTGAAAATGACCGAGCGGAGCTTGCAGTTTTTTTGATAGGTGCACATCTGAAGTAAGACCAAGCTGTATACGCTATCACCCAAATGGCACCCATCAATTATACACCAAAATAAAGATAATTCAAAGTTCTTTTAATAATACCTAAGATATACAAGTTCTTTTTTAAATAGCCAGGATAACCAGTGAGGAAAACCTGTTAAATTCTTTTCTTTAAAAATCTAAGCCTGTGCAAAATACGAAACTGTAGAGAATCACCATAGTAAATTTATCCATCGATTAACCATTAGAGAAATGTCTAAAGCTCAACAACAGTGTGTCATGTTGAAACAGTGGACTGTTAAGGACGAAACTTGGGAGGATGAAATATCTGATGGTGTGCTGCTAACCAAACATAGTGCAGAAAGCGGTGATACAGAAATAACTGGCATGATGTCGGTACTACAGTTTAGGCCTTGCAGAAAATCTGATACATCAACAGAAATTTCAAAGGAACAACATGTGTGAATTGTGGAAAATTGTGTTTTGGATATATATCCTGAAAACCATTTCCCGAATCTATTCAGACTGTCCATAATTGCAGCAGTTCTGCCTTTATTAAAAGCTGATTGCAAAAGGGGATTCAGTTCTCAAAGCAAAATTCACACTACTCCAAGTAATAGGCTAACCACAGACCTTTGAAACTATATCACTGTAGTAAGACACATACATGCCATAACACGACATGTCATGCGAAAAACACGATTTTGGACTCCCACCCCACCCCCGACACGGTCGTGTTTCAAAAAACACGATTTTCAGAAATCTTAACGAAAAAAAAAATTCCCACACAAAAAAAGTACATTTCTTGCTCACAATGATATATGCCCGTAATCAGTGGTATGTATAAACAGTAAATAGTCTTGCTCAGAGCTCATGTAAACTATTCTCGGGGCAGTTTATACAGATGTTTTAGAGACAATTAAAAGGTAAGGCAGTCAGCAATAAACAGACACCTTTCAGAGATTTACTGAATTGGCTCACAAGAGCTAGGGTGATGTGTCGTGTCAAATCCTTTGAGCACTGCTGAAGGAGAGCTCATTAGGCTAATTTGCATAGGTAAAGTACACTAAATGGAGCAACCCAATTTGTCTGAAGTTAAATATATCAAACAGATGTGTGTTGAAAAACAAATGTTATTACATACACATCACTGACTGCATTGAATGAGAATGTTGAAGACGTCTTTATTAAAGTTTGTGATCAGCGGCAACGTTTCTTTGAAGTTGGATTTTTACTCCATATATGAAATTCAAAACATTATTATTTTGGTAGGTTGAACAACAGCACCATTCAATCTCTAATGCAGTGTTGCAGTAGGATCCAAAGGTCAGGAGACACAGTGTCTGTGTCCCTCACCTCCAGAATTGGGGGACACAAAACATTTTAAAGCAACAAAGGAATACTGTAGTACATAATTAACTAGAAGTGCTAGAAAAATGAGATAATCTTATTGCTTCGACAGTTTTGCCACCTTAACTTTCTGGTATTTTCCTTGGACATTCACATTATTGCAATAAACGTTTTATCATGTGATCAAGTAACTCGTGAAAACATCAACATGTTTGAAAAACTGGTGAACCTGAAATGAATTGCACCATGGAATTTTAATAAAATAAAAGTATTAAATCATTAATCAAATGACAAATTGTGCATTTGCATAAATCAGTACCTTTTTTTCATTAATTCAGCCTGAGAATAAATTAAATCTTAACTGCCGTAGGCATGACTTTAACCTTGAAAATACGTTACAATAGCTGCAGTCAAAGACTTTAGCAACTCGGCCGACTACCACAAACCCTGAATGTTTTCATTGCCAGATTCATTGTTTGAAATTGATATTCATTGTCATCTTACAGGTTTTATCACTTTTAGCAACTTTGGCCATTGATTGCTCCAACTTAGATGTGGATGCACATTCGCGAAGGAAAAGTGTAGGTATATTTGTGAACACAAATGACACTTGCAGACCAACTACTGAAAGCAGCAAAGACTACATGTAATTAAAACTACATTCTACTGTCCAATGGATTTTAAAGACAGTAACTTGGTGTATATTTGTATTTAATGTCTGTGAGGTTGTGACCATGTTTGTGGTGATGCTATCTGACAATTCTAAGTCTACCATTTTTTTGTTTTTTGTAAGTATATTAAATGCTTCAGAGAAAATAGATGGTATTTTCTTTTATTCGGATTTTGAATTTCCAGTCAGTTGCTATAGCCTGATTTGAAAAGATAACTTATTCTCATTTGGATGACGTTACTTTTGGGGGGTCACACGCACTAACCCCCCTTGGGACCTCAAAACACACTTTTTGAGTCTCAAAAAAACCCCAGCACTGTCTGGGAATATGGCAAGTATGAAGACAGTGTCAGAATATCTGAGAGAAAACTAAACAAAATTCTATATGGATATATGGATATATATATATATATATATATATATATATATGGAAAGGATATTTTTATTCTAAGATATTCTGAGATTTTCTTACTACAGTGATAGAGTTTCAAAGGCCTGTGGTCTAACATCTGAAACAGTAAATAAACTGATGACTATATAGATGTATGTGTGTGGTCCAGTAAATAAACTGATGACTATATAGATGTATGTGTGTGTTCCAATACATTATTTTCCATTTGCAGAAGCTTTTTTGAAGAGGAGTGATAAGAAACAAAGAAGATTATTTACCAGCTGAGTTACAATTAAGTATGCAGATACCATATACATTTATTGTCAAAGAAGTGATACAAAATCATTAAATGCTTGTTTTAAATTAGGTGTTTCTACACCTTATAATAATGTTGTCACCATCAGCTACTATTTCTGCATAGTTTACTCCCACCCACCCACCGCCAATGATTACCTCCCCCCTCTGGAGGTAGGTGTGGGGGACCTACTCCTCTCAAGAAAATTTCTGGCAGCATGTCTGCTGTCACAGTTAGACTTTGGATATCAAATGCATAACTTTGGGCTGCAAATGAACAGCGGACTTGGCTTACATATTTATGTATGTTTGCTACAGAGGTAATTATATAAAAAATCTAGATGGTTAAGGGGTGATGAGATGTATGCTGATTTGTTATAATACCAGTGAACTTTAGTCATGCATAAGGCACATACTGATTCTTTTATCCGCCTTGTCACAGGAAAATATTCAAAATAGCTCTTTGCTGTCAAAAATGAAAGTAAAAAAGAGGGTTTGGGGTAGTGTCGGTTCAGTATAAAAGCCACCAGTTGTATAAGGAATGACCTGAATATCTCAGTCAAAATCTTACAAGCGTGCTTTCTACGAAAATCATTAGTTTTTATTTGTATCTTTAATTTGAAAATATTCTCATTTTTCTGCAATATGTCATTGTCAAATGAAAATACACCAAAACGACTGTCCATTGAGACCTCGTGTTCACGAGAAGGAAAATAAGGCTCTTACAAAATTTAAATAATCAGCATGGAAGAATAAAAAGGAATATTCAGAATTCTTGGGGGTTAAAAGCCTGGAGGGCAAGAGTTACATTTATCGGACATTATGTCTTGATATGAGTATGTCTTGTGGCGAGTAGAGATGTTTGTCATCAGCATGCAAAATTGAAAAAGCCAAGGATGATGTAAAGTTGAGAGATAAGATTTAGAACTGCAGTTTGTAAAACTGTACTGGAGGTAATTAAGGACTAAGTGTACTTTACAAACTTTTTAGTTGAACATCATGTTTACCATCGCTGCATCATTCACCAATTACACTTTTGAACTTTTTAAATGTATGTTTTTCAACTTGACAATATCGGTAAATGTTATATAATTACACCTTACTGAAAATTGGTCTGACATATGGAAAAATATTGACTGCCTTCCTGAGAAGATCTTGTTAGAGTTGGCAGGTCTATATATATATATATATATAGAGAGAGAGAGAGAGAGAGATCCCCTTACCACTGGAATCACAATATTTGTGCATTGCAATACCAAACAAAGGTTCAGTCTGAGAGAGCCATTTTTATCACTTGACAAAGTGTATTAAAGACCTGTAGAATATCTAAAAGATAGCATGGGTCATGGCTGTAATAATGACATTGTAATATTAGATCAAAACTGACTTAAATGACCACTGTCTTGGAAGACCACCTGTTATAAAAGACCACATTTTCATGCACAGATTAATTGTGATGAATAATATAATGACCTCTAGTAAGAGACCACCTGTCCTCAGATACCTCTTTTGTTGGCAGAAGGGATGGTACTAGATGAGAGACCACCTATCTTAAGAGATTTCATTGTTGGCAGAAGAGAAAGTATGTGAGAGAACACCTGTCTTCAGAGACCCTTTTTGTTGGCAGAAAAGAGAGTCTCACATGAGGGACCACCTGTCTTCAGATACTATATTTTTGGTGGAAGGGATAGTCTCTGATGAACAAACACCTGTCGTCAGAAACCACTTCTGTTGGCAGAAGAGATAGTTTCTAATGTGGGAACACCTGTCCTCAGGGACCACTTTTGTTGGTAGAAGGGATAGTGTCTAATGAGAGAACACCTGTCTTCAGAGACCACTTTTGTTGGCAGAAGGAATGGTCTCAGATAAGTGAACACCTATCTTCAGAGATCTTTTTGTTAGCAGTAGGGTGTTCTCTCAAGACAGATTTCCCTGTAACAGAAACAAAAGGAATAATAGTAGGAAGAATTGGTACACACTGGTTCTACAAATCTCCATGCATTTTACAGCACGTTCCCTCCTCCTCCTCACCAGGCCATCCTTCCCCATGGCCCTCTTCCCCATACAAGAACTCGAACCAGAGGTCCAAAAGCAAAATCTATCACACACATATGATGTGTCTTTCTGATATGGAGCTTGTTCAGAAAATATTTTAAAATGTCTTTGTAATTTAAATGTTTGCACATTTGACCTTGGTCCCCGTCTCAGGCACCTTATGCTTGGAATCTGATAATGACACCCCTTCTTTCTGATGGCCATGATAGAAGCAACATGACTACAATGTTATGTGACTTTCTACTCGAGGTTTAGGATGAGATGTGGAAACAGACAGTTGGTATTGCAATATTGCAGATGCTTTTTGAAAACAGCTTGTGGATAATTATAATTAATAACCATAAACTGCAATTAAGCAAGATCATTCCCTTGTTTTTCTTAGTTGGATCAAATTACAAGACCATTGTGAACATGTTCTCCCTGCATTTATTTTCTTTCAAAGATTTGAGGACAGTAACATTAAAACATTGGCAATATAGCTCTATCTTTTGTTTGTAATATTCATATGCTGTAAAAAAAATAGCTGGATTAATGTTTGATGTTGTAAACTTTATAGTGTAATGCATAAATTGGTTATTGGTTATTGGTATGGTGGCCATGCAAGCAATTTACATGAAAGCAGGTGTCTGAAGAAGTAAGATATTTCTTGCAGACTAAATTGTCAGTCTGATTTTTGTTTTATTTTCCAGGTAGTAATGATTGATAAGAAGACTACTGAACCCAGCTGAATAACACAGAAGTTGAGATGCCTCCCACTGGTGCTGAAACCAAGGTCAAGGACCCTGAGTACAAGAACTGGCTTAGAGTTGGCTTGGCTTTGTACTATCTAAAGGATGGACTCCATTCCTTTATACAAGGGGAGGTGGATGCTATGCACCAGTCCCTGTTGCAGAATCTGTATGGGGGCTTAGTTGTACCAAAACCACAGTGTTTCAGCTGCAAGTCCAAGGATGTGAAACAGAACAGAAATACATACATCTGGAAGTTTCGATCTCCCTGCCCATCTAGTCTCTGTGATGTTTGGTTGACTGAACTAATGACTGTCCACACCAACCCCACATCCAATAAAATCTACTGGGAGAACTGTGATGTGACTGCCTGGCCATTTGTTCCTTGGGAATGTGCCAAGCTGTACATGCCTTGGGGTCAGCCAATCTCCAACCTTGGCCCACTCCAGAGTGATGCTCAGGCCCTGCTTACCCTGATGGCCACTTGTACATACTTCCGTGGGAAACTATCCCCAGCAGGCCTTACACTGACACACATGGTATATGGTTGTTTGTCTGACATTTATCTTCATTACTAATTATATTGCATCGTATGTCCTCTCCTCTGTTACCACCCCACCCCTAGACAGTTACCCAGAGACCAGAACACAAATTCACTATATTATATGCCTTCCAGCTATGATGCACAAGGATTAATGAATAAATGATCCTAAAAATGGTCATTATCCATACCAGCTTTATGTAGCTACATAATGATTTCTTTTTTAGATCTTCTTTATTCCTGCCTTTCATCCTTTGTACATTTTCAAAGATTAAAATTCATTCCATGCTAAACTTCTATCACAGATCTTTGCTTTGATACATATGCTGACATTCTTGGGTCATGCTCTTCTGGAAGAATACTGGTTACAGCCACAGTAGTATTCATAGTCATAGTACTATCGCTTAGAGTACCGGTATATAAGGTATCCGCAACAGGTGCACCCCAATACATTCTCTTTATTGGTTCGGTCATAGGTATGGTACTTGAACTGTTCCACAATGGTAAACTGTCGGAACCCTGATGCACCTATATATTGACAGTGACGTCACGAGTCCGCTCTCCTCTGATTGCAATAAAAACCAAAATTTTTTTTGTATCCCTTTGAACTCTTACCCCAGAACCTCATGGACCAGTGAATCAATACTAGATATATAATATGTCTTGAGATATGTAAGAACTGTGCCAAAAGGAAAATGAAAACAACTTTACGGAGACAAAGGGTGAGGTGTATGTTTGATCTTATAACCTTTTTATGAGGCTTTGAGGAGGTGGGCATAGAGGTTGGGTTTGCACTGAAATTTTGAAAACTTAAAACCAGCCCACATTTTATTTGAAAACATTATCATGAACAGAGGTTTCAAAAGCCTCCAGTTTAATGCCAAGGACAGCATGAATTTCGTGTCCTGTTTTTATCTCCCCACCCCACTCCGCCCGGTATGCAAGATAGGGGTGATATAGCTATCCCTATGTCTGTCTCTCCTGACTGTACATAATCTATTTGACATATAAACCTTTAGAGCATAATTCTCAAACCATTCAAGTTATTTTAAGCAAACTTCGTACACATGTCAAGCTAGTTGTGTATAGATGCCTATGGCATGTAAAGAAATTCATAAACTTTACTGCAAAATCTACACCTTATTGGGAAGTCACCTACCAGGTTTGACCATTGTATCATGAGTTTCTTGTGCTTACAAAAAATGTGACGGATATACATATATATATATATATATATATATATATATATATATATATATATATATAGAGAGAGAGAGAGAGAGAGAGAGAGAGAGAGAGAGAGATAGAGAGAGCGATGGACATTAAGATGAAACTAGTATATTCACTTTTTTCCAAAAGGGCTGGTGTAATGATATTTATTTGCTGAGACGGTCTGATTGCAGTATGATTATAACATTAAATCCAATGATATTTATAAGCTGGGAGAGTATGATTAGTGCATTAAGTCGAATGATAATGAGAAACATAAAATGATCTTATTATATTAACTTCTATGAGTATTCAATTCTTACATTGACAAACTATTAATACTTTTGTATCATTTGAAAAGCATGATAGATTATTAAGTCTGGTATCAGGATTCAGTCAAGTTTCAGAGGAAAATGTCATCTTTTTGGCTACAATAAAAAAGTAACTGGCTTCATTGAAAAACTAGGCTGAGCCAGGGTGGCACATACAAACTTTAAGTCATACACTGCTGGTATTTCATTGCATCACCACTTAGGTTTTTGTTCTGAGCAGTATAGTTATAGATAATTTAAAGCATCTACATCAGTGAGATAATTATCAAAATGCTTTGAAATGAAATTTGGCATCATGATACAGGCATGTTATCTAGTTATGACAGGTTCTCTATATTGCATCAATTTCACTCACTTCTACATGTCAAGTGGACCTGTTATACACATAAGATCAGTAATGCAGAATAAAGAGAAGGCAAATTTTTAATTTTTTCTCTTGTTGAGAATGGGGTGAAGTTGGGTATCCCCACCCACTCTGGACTCCAATTTTCCCAAGGTATACTAATCGGAGGTGGGAGTTGGGGGACAATGGGCTCTTCCCAAAGGGCTACTGTGCTCAGTTTTATCTAAAGGTTGGACTTTTTTCTCCAAGGTTGGCATTGAAGGAAAACAAGAACAAAGTATTACTTATTGGTAAAAAAAATGTATAGCTCCATTTCCATGCCTGTTCACCTGCACAAATGGTCAGATCGAAGTGGTGTTTTCACATTTGCTACAAGACTTCTTTCAACATTTGCCATAAGATTTCTTTCAACATAATACTTCTTTCAACATTATGATTCACCATAAGACTTCTTTTTGATTATTACATGTTCATCCCTTGAATTCAAATGTAATATTTACCTGAACTCCAGACCATCTGTAGTCTCAATACTTTGATTTTTATTATTTCTTTGTAGCTGCTTTATTGAAACTGAATCAAATTAAAAAGATCTTTTTAGCTGCCATATTTGACACAAATTGTTTATTTCAGATAAATGATGATTCCCTTGATGTCTTCTTTAACCTTGACCTTGAGATGAAGGCTTTGAAGGAGTGTGTAAATGTATGTAGACAAGAGCTGGGAATTCATAAGAAAGACACAGAAATAACAGTGGAATCTTTGAGAGAGGAATTCACATTACTCAAGGACCAGTTTGACAGCCATGCCAAGGAAACCAAAGTCAAAGTTGGGGATCTGGATGTAAAATGTCAACAGATTGATTCATCAGTGACCATATTGTCTAAAACAGTTTCTTCAGATCTATAAAATATGAAACAGCAGGTAAGCAAACTTGATAAGGAGCTCCTAGAAGTACAGGCAAGTTTTTCTGAAGCAAAGGACCAGTTTGACAACCATGCCAAGGAAAACAAGGACAAATTTGGGGATCTGGATGCAAAGTGCCAGCAGATTGATATATCAGTGACCATAGTTTCTTCAGGTCTAGAAAATGTGAAACAGAAGGTAAGCAACCTTGATAAGGAGATCCAAGAAGTACAGGCAAGTTCTTCTGAAGCAAAGGACCAGTTTGACAACCATGCCAAGAAAACTAAAGACAAATTTGAGGATCTGGAGGCAAAGTGTCAGCAGATTGATACATCAGTGACCATAGTTTCTTCAGGTCTAGAAAATGTGAAACAGCAGTTAAGCAAACTTGATAAGGAGATCCAAGAAGTAAAGGCAAACTCTTCTGAAGCAACAAAGGCAGCAGATCAATTATCAGCCGAGAACATGGAATCAGGTATAAAATACACATTTTATGGCCAATATGGAATGTGCCAGTGCTGATTTTCAAGCAGTTGAATTTATTTTTTGTTTGTATATAGTACATGCTTAAACATGTCTTTATTTTGAATTTATCACACTAATATTACATAAGTCATATAGTAATAATGATAATAATAACTACTTTATTTTTTTCCGAGTAATACAGTTACTATATATGGACCTTCTCTGAGACCCTCTACAGCACTAATATAACAGTAAAAAAATATATAAAAATACAAAATAATTCTGAACAGATACAAAAACTATTATTAGATGTGGTAAATACATTCAGAGTAAGTGTATGGTAAGTTAAGAACTGTATTTGTACAAAAACGAAGACATTTTTATTTTTGTTAAAACATTTCATGTGCGGAATGATACTGTTGGAGTAGGGGGTAACTAAAAACATAACAGCGATTGTATCTGACAATCTTTAGAGTGTAACATCTTTAAATAAAAGATTTTAATGATTGTGAGTTTACTTGTAAAGATATTTGTTTGTTCATTTTGTTTATTTCTACATTCAAACATAAATGTTTGAGTTGCCTTGGCAAGCTTGCCGTCTAGCTCGGTAGCAGATGCTGTATCCTATTTTTGATTGTCATTTAATTTTGGTTTGCAATCAACACCTGATTTATCCACCATTTTCAAACATGATTGTAATGCGAGTTAAAATGGCTACTAAAAAAATTGTATTACTATATTTAATCATGAGTTGCGTTTTTTTAAAATTTAAAAATGTGTACCATTTATCGTACAGTATTACAGTACAAGCATACAATATCCATACGGTATAAGTGACACATAGCAACAGGTCATATAAGCTCAATCACTGACAGTTTCCATTTTTTGTGTAGACAACTAATTATAAAAAAGTTCATACTTGAAGTTTACTTTTTGCTGTTTGGAATTCGTTTTTAGGCATTTCTTGATGGCACCTTATTAATTGCATAAATGTACACTAGAGGGCCTACAGTTGACACATTTTAAGATCTGTACATCCTTATGTGGATAGAGAGAGGAAGGGAGGGTGAGTGAAGTAGCAGAAGATGAAGAAAAATGAAATGGGCCTAAATATGGAAATATGGGTCTGAAAGCACACATAAGGGGAGATATACTTCCTAAATGGAAAAAGAAAATAGTTCCAAAAGTGATATCACCACTGTGGCAATAAAAGTTGTATTACCACTGTGGTTATATCATTTTTCTCCCATTGATATATTTCAGTATCTCACTATGAAATATATAATAAATATGATTAAGGAAATGTATGACTAAACTACATTTAAAAGTAAAAAAGAACCGGCATAGAGTTCATGAATAACTAGGATCTGTTTGTAAAGTGGTTAAAATTGCAGTAGTTATAAACTTAATTTAACACCAGTGCAGTGAGACTCAGTGAAGTAGTTGTAATGTCAGATAAAAGACATCATTGATAGCCATCTTGAAATTCTCGTTATTGCCACTCATGAACCAATGGTCATATTGACATGGAGGTATTTACTAAAAGACTTCTTTTGATATCTAGTTGATCCTTAATAAAAATATTGCCGGCCAAACGTCCAGTGAAAATCTTGCTATCATGACTGCTCCAGAAGGAATAGCTTTATTGTTATGGAGTTTCCATGTAAATATTTCTTCATATGTGTCATTGGTCTTGAATGAAAATAGTGACCTCCAGCATGGCCAATGCTGTGACTATTTAAAAATATTGTTATTGCTTCTCCTCCTGAGATGATGTTCCTATTGAAATGTAATTTTTTAAAATTTTTAAAAAAGACTTCTTATGTACGGTAAATGTAGTTGCCATCTAATTTCACAAAACTTCACAGTGTAAGATCCAGGTACTACAGGTGAAGTCAGGCCTGTGCTCCACATTTATATGAGTATTCTCCTGTGATAGATTTAAGACAAGTTGTGTTATCACTTTTTTTTAAGCCTTTGAAAAGGAAGTCAGATACACAGGTTAATCCACTAACTGGCCATGCAGACGCCATTTTGGGTCGATAATATCAATTGAAATTATTTATTCCAATAACAACAGCCAGAAACATGTCAATATCACAGCAACCTGGAGAAAGCCAGATTCAACAAGCAGACAGTACATGTCAACACAGTAGTTACATGATACCAATAAAATTATCGTTGACACATGCTTGATCTCTGCTTGATGAGTCTGGCTTTATCCAGGATATGGGCACCATGGCAGTCATCATGGAAATCCTATCAAAACTACTCCTCCTGAACAGAAAGTTGTATTTACGTGGACTTCTTATGATGTCTAGTTGGTCCTAAATGAGAATGACATCCAATATGGCCACCATCTTGAAATTCTTATCGCTACTCCTCCTGATTGGATGGGCATAACAACATCGGATTTTCATTAAAAGACTTCGTATCATGTCTAATTGGTCTTAAATAAAAAATGGTGCTGATCTGTCGTACGATGTCCGTCCATCCATTACCACAAGTTTGTTATAGCAACTCGTCCTAAACTATTTTCAGGATTGCCTTGAAACTATATATATATATATATATATATATATATATATATATATATATATATATATATATATATATATATATATATATATATATATATATATATATATATATCACATACCGGGTATACATACATAAAAATGCACATATAGATTAAGATCATAACTATCAAGTCACTTAGAACATAAATTTCCATGGCACAGTAAAATGTAACTTGCATTGTCTTTGAAAGAAGTCTCATCATGATTATTTTCATTGTGTTGTACACTTTGATGAAGTGTATCTGTTTCTGCCTGGGCTTGAAGAGAGGGTGATGTTCGAGGTGTTATATATTTAGGCAATATGTGGCTTGTGCTTGCCTGTAACTTGATTTTCATTACCTTGATTAGTGGCATTGTCTTCTACAATTTGATGAAGTGTATATGGGTCTACCAGGGCTAGGAAGAGGGAGGTGTTAAGTAATTAGGCCCTGTGTAGCTTGTGTCTACTTGAGCAAGGGAGTTTGCTTTTATGGCTTTGCTTGACTGGCACATATAAGAGCGGAGTGGGCCAAGCTAACGATTGCTTTGGTGACACGTTGCTGGTGTTAGATCTCTTGTTTATATCTTAAAACAGTTCAAGAAATCCATTATAAGTCAAAGTCAAGCATCCAGTGCCCTGAAATAAAATCGTATTTGTTGATGGGAATACAGTACAAGTACCTTTATTTTCATGTGGAGTAGTGATTTTGGACACATGCTATGAATGAATTTACTTCCACATCAAAATATCCTCTTTGGTGAATCTAGAGAACTCACATAGATTGGATCCATTGAAGATTTTCTACAGTATTGACATTGTTAGATTTACCACTATTTTATTTGTATGCAGAACTCTGGTAAATTTTTTTGTATGCAGAACTCTGGTAAATTTTTTTAAAAAATAATACAATTTTTAATAGCATCATTCACTAAGAGGATTTACCAAAAGCATTTAAGTACTTAGATGAACAATATCCATGATGAATAAATCCTAGATGAATGAATAATCATATGATATTCACTGATTTTGATGAAGCACTTCTATGCAATTGTTTACTCGGACACCATCTTGCAGCATGAATGAAATGATGCAAAACCACGTGTTTTCATCATTCAAAATGGTAGACATTTATTTATGTCTACTCTATAAAGCTTTGAACAATATTTGCTTGAAGCTTAAGCTCACAATAATGTCAGATGTGATATTTACAACTTTCATGTCCATCTTGATTGTTTTCATCTACGTAGAATCAAGGTCTTGCATCTAGGTACTTTTAAATTATATGTATCCACAAAATTACATATACTTGTGGCTGCCTATTTTGGCTTTTGCTTTCACCCTGAAACTTGAAACACATATTTGGATGAAAATTTAACATAATTAAGAGTTGAAGGTGTAAAGATGCTTATTCATGATTTTTGATCAGATCCATACATGCCCTTCATAGCTATAAATACTACTAAATAGATTTTACCACTGGATAATATGGCCATCATCAGGATCATAACAAGGTAACTTTTGTAGTACCTTATATCATGTAACAAAGTAACAAAGGTATTATCTTTTTCCATATTTGTTATTTATCAGTGCTTGTTAGGGGTAGTGGAATAATATTTCAAGTGGATCAGCTCTTTCATGCACACAGATAATTAACAACTTAGATTTTTGGAGAGTGCTCCACTCACTAATTATAGTTAATGTTTCTAAATCTAGATTTTCCCCATGTTAATAGTAATAGTTATTGACAGACAACCATTAAGTATGTATTGAAAATTGCATGATATTGCAAAAGAGATGTTGACTTATTATAAAAATTTTAAACTATATATGTAACATGGTACAACCCATATGGTTGACTAATTTGGCTCCTCGTCAATGTGCTTGACAGACTCACATATGGGCAACAATTCTAGATGAACACAAAGCTAGGTGGTTAGATTGTCAACTCTTTTTTGATACAGATATCTGATGCAAAAATCAAAAGAACCAGTTGATATATTAGTCACTAATGATAATTCAGAGAACACATCAATTGTACAAGACTAAGAGCAAGCCCATCATAATTACAATGCATTAACCATGATTTTTGTTTTCCCTTTCTTTCAGGACTACTGTATAGTTCTGGCTTTTTTTTAATAAAATATTTTATTGTGGATGTTACCAGATTATTATTTTGTCACAGGATTTCCTGTTTGTTAGATCTCCTGGTAAAGGTAATGTTGCCATTTGCATTTCAGTATCGATGCTTTTTGTTCATTCTAACCAAGATGTTGTAGTTGTGTTTTGTTTCACATCAGTTAAAGTACTCAACCAAATTTTATACTGAACATTGTTGGGGGTGGGGAATAAAAGAATGATTGTTTAACCTTTACATTAACTATTTTATCATCAACATATTTGTTATTTGTCAAGTCAAAATCACCAATATCTATATAGCTTCGTGTTATCTTATTCCCAGTCATATCTAATTGTAAAGAAAATTGTATCTCTATGATACCTTTTTCATGAAATCTAACAATTTGCTCATCATTTAATTTGATTAGTATACCATCTGGAATTGTAAAATTTACTGGATTTCTATCATGATCATATATTATTATATTTTTTTCGTTTCTGAGTTTAAATACAAAAGTCTTTTCAGAAGCAATATTGGAACATCCCAACATTCTTTTTTTATAGTCATCTTTATTGAAATTGGCTAATAAATTTCCCTTCATTATATCACCAGTTTTTTTTAAAGATATTTCATTTTATTTTAGTAATTTTGTCATCAGATTTTAATAATTCTTTATCAGCTTTTTGAAATTGATTATCCATGAAACCTGTTACAAGAGAGTTGACATTAGTATCAATATATTCTTTTGTTACTGCATCACTTCCACTAACAGGTTGTCCTGAATTTACAATCTTATGATTATTCATATTTTGATCTTGTAACATTTCCGATGACCTGGGTTTTAGAACTACCCCACTGTGAGCCTATTCCTCCAATTCATTTTTGATAATAACTTCATTTCTTGGTGCATGGTTAGTAGCATCCAATTCAGTATCAGTTAATGTACAAACTTTTTATAACTCGTGTATAATATTATATATATAATGGAGGAAATATTGTATACGCATATAGAAAAATTAACCGAGGTTCAAAAAGAAAAAAATTATTAGTACAGTCACATGTTATATAATAATCCAAAAAACATAACACTTTGAAAGTATGCATTACAAAAATGATAATGTGTTATCAGTTTTAGAAATTACATAATTAGAACAATATGGTATAATCAGGATTGAATATAACAACCATAAATTACACCAACATGCTGCATGTTGTATACCAAGAAAAACAGTATTTTAGTTATAACATTTAGGTTGTATTTTACTCCATATTAAGTCACTGTTGCATTGCTTTTCTTTGTTATAATAATTTTTGTTTGTATAGGAATTTGAAGGATATCAAATAATTTTTGGAATATGTAAACAGACACGTCTTCTTTCTTGGAAATTCAGCTTGAATAAGTTTAATCGCATATTTAATAATTTTATGATATTTATGATCAGTGTAATATTTATTATTTGTTGCATAATTAAATAATAATTTAGATTCGTACTATTTACTATGATAATACTATAGCACGAGTATAACCATGATGAGATGCATAATTTTCACATGCATAACCATGATGAGATGCACAATTTACACATGCATAAACATGGTGAGATGCACAATTTACACATGCATAACCATGGTGAGATGCACAATTTACACATACATAACCATGATGAAATGCACAATTTACACATACATAACCATGATGAAATGCACAATTTACACATACATAACCATGATGAGATGCACAATTTACACATACATAACCATGATGAGATGCACAATTTACACATACATAACCAAAATCAAATTATTGTATATTAGGTTTGAGGGAACATTTTTCTTCTAAATCATTTCTTCTGGTATAACCGTTTCTTCAGTTAAACATACTTCACATCCTATGGTATCTAGTTGGTCCTACATGGTATTTAGTTTATTCCTGAATGAAAATTCTGCAAATCTGACATCCAAGATATCTGCCATCTTGAAAATGTTATCGCTACCTCTCATGAACAGAAATTATATTAACATAGGGTTTTTCACCAGCACACTTATGATGATGTCTAGTTGGATATAAATAAAAATGATATCAACATCAAATATAGCCACCATTGTGGCCATCTTGAAAATCTTGTTAATGCTATTCCTCCTGAATCAAAATTTATATGAATGTGGGATTTTCACTTGAAGACTTCTTTTGATGTCTAGTTGGTCCTGAATGAAAATTCTGATGATCTGACCTCCAGTATGGTCACCACTATGGTCATCTTTTAAATCTTTGCCAAATTGCCACTCCTCCTAAAGGGATTGTCATATCGACATGGGGTTTCCCCCAAAATATTTCTTGTGATATCTAGCTGGATCTAACTAAAATATGGTGCTGATCTGACCTCCAATATGGCCATTAAGGCAGCTCTTGAATTTCGTGTTAGCATTACACCACCAGAATGGAAAGTCATTTTTATATGGGTTTTTCACTAGAAGATGTCTTATGCTATCTACTTGAATGTAAATTTAAATGTGTCTCTCAGATCTCCAATATGGTGGTCATGATGGCCATTTTGAAAATCAAGTTATCACTATTCCTTCTCGCTGGATTGTCATATTGACACATTGTTTTCGCCAAATGACTTCTTATAATGTTTATTTGGTCCTAAATGAAAATGGTGCTGATTTAACCTTAAATATGGCTACCACAGCTGCCTTTTTAAAAATCTTATAATTGCTGCTCCTCTTGAATGAATGGTCACATTCACACAGGATTTTGACCAAATGACATCTACTAATGTCTAGTTTGTCCTAAATGAATATTATGGTGATCTTGCATCAAACATGGCTGCCACATTGGCTTCATTGAAATCCTTGTTATTACTAAAAACATATCAGAGATGGTTTCCACAATCAACAGTTAAAAAGAAGAAAATGGTCTCATCTTGACTTCCTGGAAATTCTTTTCTCACAGTATAGTCTCAGTCCCTCTTGGGGACTGTTGATTTATATGATTTGAATCAAACATTGTAAATAGACTTATATATATATCAAGGTCTAAGTTTTGTATGATTATAAGGAATATCGATCCATATTAATGAGATAACCCAGCACGTGATTACCTGGACTTGTCAAAACTCGAGCAAACTTTAATTCAGATCAGAGTTTGATTGGCTGAGTTTGGTACATGTACCTCCATGGAAACCAAGTTTCAATCGAATTTTAGTAAATAAATTTATATTATGAACCGAATTTTAATGAATAAATTTATATTATCATTATTGAAACATGTTCTATAATAAGTGAGATCAGTACATAATAATGACATGATTTTGCATCTTTTTGACGGAGCCTGTTATCTCCCTAGATTGGAGATTGTATTTCTGATCTAATTTCAACAAAAGTTGGTAAATTGATTTAAATTATCAAGATTTGGACAACATAGGTTAAGCAAGAAATTCTGCTTATTAATTATGCCTTTGTTGTTTTAAATAACATTTATCAGACTATGATAAAATATGTCAAATCAAATTAAAGTTTGTGAGATAGTTTACATAGGTTGTGTTCTTAGACTATTTTCATAATTCAGCTTAGTGTAATGGTCAACTGTCACGTTATGTAAGCCAGGTGAGCGATATCAGACCCACTAGAGCCTTTTGGTAGCTAACATGGGCATAAGGCCAGGTCAACATGTAGTATAACCCAGCTTTCATCATGCATCAACCATTCTCCATCTGTTATAATTCATTTACTGTACATCCAACACTCAAAAGCAACTGGATTAATTACAAACAAATTTGGCAAGGAGAAATTGGGATGAAGGTCTATGAATTTTACACAAATGGTGCCAATCTGGTATCAAAATGGCTGCCACTGATAAAAAGAAACCCAGCTTTAAATGACTTCTTCAAAAAGTCACATTATTCACCAAATTTTACAGAAAGCGTCTTTGTATAAAGGCCTTTCAATTTTTTATAATGCTGCCTATCTTCCATCTAATGCTGCCGATCTTCCATCTGATGCTGTCGATCTTCCATCTAATATGGCCAACATTACTAAAAATATTGTTTGTGATATTTGGGTACCATTTTCATGTTGTTGCTTTTGCTTTATTTTAGTTCTAATTTACGCACTCTTATTTAGCATCACTTTTACCTGTTAAGTGTTATAGTATGGGAACTAGGAGCATATTGACAATTTAAAAACTTACCATATGTTTAATTCTATTTGCAGACATCAGCAAGCTGCGAGATGAGTTAATTAAAGCATACATGAATTTAAGGTGTGTGCAGTTGTCCCCAATATTTGAAAAGAGGAGATGCAATATAGATAACATCTATGTTGATTTAGTCATTAAAGAGAAAAAAGACAGCAGAAACACAGAAGATGAAAGCAAAGATGTCTCCATACAATATAAGGATGCTCAGTCTCACTCAAACCAGACAATCAAGGTCACTAGTTATAAACAAATATTCCTGGATGAGAGAGGTTCAAAATTTAAACGTGTTTATTGCATGGAAAAGGAGGATTGGGGAAAACCACTTTTTGTAGGAAAGTTCTCCATGCATGGTGCAATGCTTATGAAGGAAGAGCAGTTACCCATGATGGTTCTTTTCAGGATGAAGCTGTTCTTCAGATGTTTGACCTCTTGTTTTATATGAATCTTCGAGAGGTTTCAATTGAGGAAAATTTGATAAAGGTCATATGTGCTCAGTTTCCTTTGGAGGAAGTACCCAGTAAAAACACACTGGGTGCCCTGTTGAAGCATAATGGAGATAAAGTATTGTTTATTCTAGATGGTCTAGATGAGATGATTGTAAAAGCTCGGTTCATTGAAAATGTTCTCACCCGTAGAGTCTACCCAAATTGCTGTTTTCTGGTTTCTTCTAGACCTTGGAAAATTTCTCAGATGGAGTTGCATGAAGGAACTGAAATTGACCTGCTGCTTTATCTAAAAGGCTTCAGTAAAGAAAATGCCAAAATATTTGCAAAGAAAATCTTTCTCCAGTGTTACAAAGATGGATGTATCATTGAACAATTTGAAAAGGCTATAGAAAAAAATAAGTTAGCTTCACAACTAATCCATGTGCCACTTCTCCTTCTTTTCCTGGTACAGGTGTGGTATGAAAATGAAAGGTCATTACCAAGTAAACTCCATGAGCTCTATATATTGTTCCTCAACCTGATGGCAGATCGAATGAAGGAAAAGTACAAGACAGATCCTAATCACAGACAAATGAGATTTACACTAGGTGATACTCAGTCTTCGTTACCTAGTAAAATATCTGAAACTTCTCTGTTCATGAATTTTGGAGAAGGGTTTCTGCTTTCACTTTGTGAAGTTGCTCACCACTGTTTGCTCAGTAGTGAAAAGGAAAATTCACTAGTGTTTGAAGAGACAAAATTCGTGAATGCCCTCGGAGATAGGGGAAAAGAAAAACTGGATGTGGCCTTGGACCTGGGTATATTGTCAGTCACAGATTCTGTGTCATATCTTAATAGAAAAACTAATGTGAGCTTCCTACATAAGACAATGCAAGAGTTCTTCACAGCTCTCTGCCTCATTTTTAGTCCACTAAAATTAACAAACTTTATTTCCTCAATAGCAGATTTAAATGATGTGCAGCAGAATGAAAATATAATTGTATTCCTTGTTGGTCTGATGCCTAAGCTTGGAAACAGAGTGCTAGAAATGAATTGTGCAGTGAGAATTGGGAGAAGCTGAGGAGTGGAGATGGACCAGAAATGGCGAGATATAGATTATCCGAAAGTGGAGAGCCATCAGAAACGTTCACAATGCTGTTATCAATGATTCGTATACAAATTGGGAAGCTAGGGGGACCGGAAATGTATAGATATAGATTATTAAATTTTAGCAACATATACCTTAGATGTAAGGAAGAAGTCATTGCATAAGATGAGCTTTTGAATGTATCGGGTTTATGTCTACAACAAAATTACTTTGACCCACATCCTTGGAATCCAGCCTTCCTACAAAATTTATATCTGACGGGGAGTGAGTATACACATGATGGAGATTATGTGTTAGTAGATCTGAGAGGACTTAAAGGAATGATATATCTCAGACTACAGTATTTAAACTGTGAATTGTATCTGCCAGAGTCAGATTCTCTGTCTATCTTAATTATGGAAACATTAACACTGTCCACTAGTTGTTGTGATGTATTAGGCAGAATGCTGACACACTTTACTAAGCTAGAGAGACTTAGAATACACAAGACAGACCTCCATAACTGTCTGTTAGATCTCTCTAATATGACAAAACTAATAATCATGGAGATGTCAGAGGTAACACTGTCCAGTAGTTGTTGTGATGTATTAGGCAGTACACTCACACACTGTACTAAGCTTCTGAGACTTAAAATACACAAGACAGACCTCCATAACTGTCTGTTAGATCTCTCTAATATGACAAAACTAATAATCCTGGATCTGTCAGAGGTAACACTGTCCAGTAGTTGTTGTGATGTATTAGGCAGTACCCTGAGGCAATGTAATAACTTGATGGTCGTTAGAATATGCAACACAGACCTCCACAACTGTGTGTTAGATACCTCTAATATGACTATATTACATCAACTGTTACTGGATGGAATAACACTGTAAAGCAGTGCCTGTCAGGTTCTTGAACTATCAGATGTACAGACGCTTTTTTGCAAATGTACAATTGAAAAGTCACCATGTGACAATGACAGATGGAAGGTTAAAACTAAATCCATCACACTTTAACATTTGCCCAGTGCCTATACAGGGCTGAGAAATTTTTTTTTTAACCAATTGTCCAGGACAAGTGGTTTCAGAAAATTCACTAGTCCCACCTTACTCTTCACTAGTCCCACCTTACTCTGGACACTAGTCCCACCTTACTTTTCACTGGTCCCAAAATGGTAATCACTTGCCGAAATTTGATGAGATGTATGTACTTAATCCATAGAAGAAAAAAAAAAAAAAACGAAATAATAATTATTTCTTAAAAGAATTTAATTTTTCTAAAACATTGGTTGTTATACATTTGGCTTATTCAGGTTCATGTATATATGTTTTAGCTGATGGATTTGAAAAAATTCAGACTTTCCCTAACTTCTTAACCAAAGACTTGACTGATTGATAGAACAAAGTCTCTTGCCCTGAATCTGTTCTTATTATTCACGCCAATTTCAACACCATTCTTCTCCTGGAGTGCACACATCATTTCCATATCAGAAAATGGTTTTCCATAATGGGCTAGGGTGTAGGCTGTGTTAAAGAGAGCTCTCATTTTTTTCATTTCAGTCTCATTTAGTTTTGAAAGGGCCTTTCCTAGTGGAGTGTCGGCAACTCTTACTTCACTGATTTTCTGCACATGCTGGCTAGTGTCATGCATATATTGTGCTACACAGGCCTTGTGGGGTCCAGACATGTCATGAGACTTGATTGATTCAATCCTGAAATTGTCACTTCCATTGACAAATACACTGGGTGAATTTCCAACCTGTGCCAGTTTTGGATATTGTTTGCAGTAACTGCAAAACATCTTTCCTTCCGAGTCAATACATTCAAGCCAGGGATAACAATCAACCCAATGCGACTGAAAATTTCTCTGTCTCTTAATAGTGTCATATTTGACATTTTTTGCCATCACGGATTGTTGCTTACGTCTCTTTGGAGAAATAGCTACCGCACACTCAGTATCCGTCTTACGTTTTATCCCTCCACTTTCAAACAGATTTTCCTTCTCCGAATCGCCGTTATTACCTTCCTTGCAAAAATAATTTAGCAAGCTCATTTTAGCCACAGAGTAACTATCAGCATGCTTGACAACTACTTCTAAAGTAATCATAACATACATTTTCTCTTTTAAATACGAACAGAGACAGCTCATTAATGAGCGTAATTGTTTCGCTTCAAACACAATATCGCATGTGGAAGATCACAACACAGATCACTACACAGATCTCCACAACTGTCTTTTAGACCTCACTAACATGACAGAACTAAGAGTCCTAAATTTGTCGGAGGAAACACTGTCCAGTAGTTGTTGTGATGTATTAGGCAGGACGCTGACACAGTGTACTAAGCTGGAGAAACTTAGTATATGCGACACAAACCTCCACAACTGTCTGTTAGATTTCTCTAATATGATAGAACTAACAGTCCTGAATTTGTCAGAGGTAACACTGTCTGGTAGTTGTTGTGATGTAATAGGCAGTACAATGACACACTGTACTAAGCTGGAGACACTTAATATACGTGACACAAACCTCCACAACTGTCTGTTAGATTTCTCTAATGCGACAGAACTAACAGTCCTGTATTTCTTAGAGGTAACACTATCCAGTAATTGTTGTGATGTATTAGGCAGTAGCCTGACACACTGTACTAAGCTGAAGACACTTAGTATATGCAAGACAGATCTCCACAACTGTTTGTTAGATCTCTCTAATATGACAGAACTAACGATCCTGAATTTGTCAGAGGTAGCACTGTGTAGCAGTTGTTGTGATGTATTAAGCAGTACAATAGAACACTGCACTAAGCTGGAGAGAGCTAATATAGACAACTTAAACTTCCACTTTTCTTTGTTAGATATCTGGAATATGACATAACTAACAGTCCTGGATTTGTCAGGGGTAACACTAACCAGTATTTGTTGTGATTTATTAGGCAGTACGCTGGCACACTGTACTAAGCTGAAGAAACTTAAGATATACGAAACAGACCTCCACAACTGTCTATTAGATTTCTGTAATATGACAGAACTAACAGTGCTGAAAATGTCAGATGTAACACTGTCCAGTAATTGTTGTGATGTATTAGGCAGTACACTGACACACTGTACTAAGCTGAAGAAACTTAAGATAATCCGAACAGACATCCACAACTCTCTATTAGATCTTTCTCATATGACAGAACTGGAAGTCCTGCATGTGTGTAATGTACCACTGTCCAGTAGTTGTTGTGATGTATTATGCAATACATTGACATACTGTACTAAGCTGAAGGATCTTGCTATAGAGATCACAGATCCCAACAACTGTGAAACAGATGTCACTAAAACGACAATACTAACAGATCTGGACATGACAGGGGTGACACTGGCCAAAGATTGTTCATTATATTTTTTTAGGTAATAGGCAGTAGAATGACACACTACCATTATTTTTTTTATGAGGCATTAGGCAGTAGACTGACATACTGTACTAAGCTGAAGAACTTAAGATATCCAAAACAGACCTCTACAACTGTCTGTTAGATATCTATAATGTGACAGAACTTACATTCATGGATATGTCAGAAATAACACTGTAATGCTGTCCAGTAGTTGTGATATATTTGGCAGAAGACTGACACACTGTACTAAGCTGAAGACACTTAGTATATACAAAAATTACCCCCACAACTGTCTGCTAGAGCTCTCTAATCTAATGCGACAGAACTTTAGTCTAAGCTGGAGAAACTTAGTATATGCGACACAAACCTCCACAACTGTCTGTTAGATCTGTCTATTATGACAGAACTAATAGCTCTATATATGTCAAAGGAACACTGTCCAGTAGTTGTTGTGGTGTATTAGACAGTACCCTGACACACTACCTTTCATATGGAACATAGAGCTTCAAAACAGTCTGTTAGATCTCTCTAATATGACAGAACTAATAATCCAGGGCATATTAGGCATTACACTGTTTAGCAGTTGTTGTGATGTATTATGCATGACCATGAAACTCTGTACTAAGCTGATGACATTTAGCATAATATGTGATCAGTATGTTCTATCCGTTACTTCATAAGTTACTTCATAAATATCTTCATAAATGTTCATAAATGTACATGCTTACATTTGAAGACAATCTATAATGTGCTTGCTTAAATTGTGATTTTCTTGCTAGGAAATAGGCAAATAGAGATTAGATTTGTTTATGTTTATTATTCTTCAGAATTTATGTAAATGTCTGTGAATAGGAGATATTAGGTATTTTTTTAAAGACCATTACTCAATCTCCCGCTCACTCTTAATTTGTGTGGTGTGGGTATACTAAATAATATTTTATGTCCAAACAATGTATTTAAGTTTCGTTGTAAGGTATACAAAGCGATTTTGTCCCCTGCATTTTTGGAAAAAATGGGGGTCATAGTTGCCACGTTTCATTCCATTCCCCTATCCATTCCATCCTTAACACATTAAATTCCATGTAATAACTTTAAAACTATTGAAATTAAAAGATGCAACTTGGGATACGTATACATCATCACTAGAAGGTGTCTGACATACCACATTGGGGGTCATGTCTTTATGGTCAAGGTCACAGGTCAATATTTTGGGTTTCAGACACAGTTGCCCATCTGCATTCTAACTTACCAGCTGGTAGGATACATGGACAAAGCTTAGTATCCTTTTATATTGTCACTGCATTGCACGTGTGGGGTCTGTCTTAAGATTGAGGTTACAGCTGACAATAGTTTACGGTTTCTTTTGTTTATGCTTTATATATTAAAAGTTGTTTGAAGTACACAGTTAAATCATGGTTTTGCTTCACAGTTTGATCGCATCTCGTATATCACAGTCAAGGTTTTATCTTCATTATCACTGATAAAATACAAATTTCATTCCATTTCTGCACCTTTCCTATTACATTCTCTGACATAGGACATTGAAACTTGGTTGTCTCATAACTTTAAACCTGTGTCATAATGGTTATAGATTTCATTATTGTGACATTCTTTGACATAGGGCAATGAAACTTGGTTGCTGTCAATATCTGTCCCATAACTTTAGACCTGTGTCTAAAAGGTTATAGATTTCATTATTGTGACCTCTCAGTGGTAGCTGAAGAACAAAAATTACCAAATTTACTTGTTTAAATTGGAACTAGGGGAAAATGTTTCCGATATGTTTTGTAAGATACATTGTATGATCATTTCTCAGCCTACATTTTCCGATTTGCGTGGCCATCTTGAAGATCTTGTTAATGCTACACCTCCTAAATAACAATGGTGCTGATCTGACATCCAATATGACCACCAGATTCTTGTTTGTTAAGTCTGGATTTTAATGTAGCAGATGATGAAACAGAGAATGTAGGTGATGATATCGTTGTTGTCTACATGCAGATTTTGTGTTCAAGTTTTAGGTTATTATTGCAGTAGGGTTTCTGAGGCGGCAAACATCATAACATTTTTTAATAATTGTGTGTCGCCCAGAATTCCCAAAAGGTACCTAATCATGTACTTCAGTAATTTTAATTTCTTATATCTGTTCATGTACTAGTTATTGCTGCCTATGCAGATTTGTTCCATATCTTGAAAAGAGTGCAAGAGTAAATTTGCACTTGTGTAGATTTGCACAGTATGCATATTTTGATAACATGTGAGTGCATAACAAAATATTCACATGTGAATATTTTAATTATTTCATTTGAAATATAGCCTAGAAATTATATCTTTTAGAATTTTTAGCAATAATGAGTTTGGACGATTTTTCTGGTAGAATAGCGTACATATGCACACAGTTTATATGTCTGTCTGTCTGTCCTAAGAAGCAATTTGATATGGCATGGATGATGGACATATTGTGCGTGGGTAAAAATTACATGCAGTAGAATAAAACCTAAGTAGTAGGAAAGTATTTTTTCATACATGAACAGCAGTTTTCTTGTAACTTTTGTTTTCTCTATTTTATTAAAAAATAAACCGATCAAGCAAGCATGAAATGAGTTACAATTACATGTATGTTCCTGCCAAAATAGTTTGACTGAAGAAACCTTTGTTCACAATCAAGAAGAACTTCCCATTCAAACAAGGGTCATAACTCAGTTATGTTTATTACAATTGGTTTGTATTAATATGGACCCAGTGAAAATTATGGTTTTAATTAATTAAGTACTTTCAGAGAGAAAATGTACTTTGTAATTCATGGACAAATGTCTTAGTCAAGCATCAGCCATTTAAAAAGAAATAAAAACAAAATCAACTGAAAAAGGTGAAACTTCAACTTGACCCAGAGCTTCTTAAAATTTAACTCCAGACACAAGGTCTTGATTGCATGCTGGACGTAAAGACGGACATATAGATTTGAGTGTGTACTGCTCATAAGGACAGATGCATGGACTTTATGGTAACACTTTATGCCCTCTACAGAATATTGTGTGGCATTAAAATTGCAGGAAGTCGAAAATGAAAATGCATCTTCCATCACTGCTGAATTTGTAATCATATAGATGAAGTTTGTCCTACATGCCCCAATTGATGGTAACAATGTTTGCCTGAAGTTTCAAACTTCAGCCAGCATTTTAGTTTGTCTCTACCAAGTAGATGTAAGCTACTGTACTACCCCCTCCCCCACCCCACCTGGTGTCAGTGTTGGCATCTGCACAGCTAAAAAGATAAACATATTTACACCCTCACTGGATGTTAACCATTCTTTCTAACTAGGTCCTAGGCAACAGTTTGGATTGAGGGGTTTACTGGGTTACATTTGTACATATCAGTACATTTGTGGTACCTTATTTTTAAATGTTTTGCGTTTAACTCAATATTTTGCACATGGTATAAATGCTGTTTTACCTGTATTCATGAAATTTGTTGAGGGGATAACTCTGGATTAGTTCCACACCCTTGTCGCAAAATAGATAACTGTGACCTATATTTCATGCTTCATTGATTTCAATTAAAATTTGTGGTTTAAGTTTATTTTTCAAGCTCTGTTTATGATATAATTGTCAAACATTATAATTGTATGTCTCTATTAGTAGCACACCTTACCTCAAAGGAAGGTCATTGTAACCTGCATTTCACATTTTACTGGCTTAGGATAAGTTTTGATTTTAGCTCATAACCAAATAGGATTTTAGCACCGTGTGTGTGTATAGATAGATAGATATACTTTTATACTTAGAGTCATGAAAGTTGGTGAGGGGATGCAGTCTTGATGAGTAGTACACTCACAGAAGTAGGTCACTGCGAGATTACTCAAAGTCTGCGACTTTCATCCAGTAAAATCTGGTTTCTGAGGCTGGACTATGATAATAACTTTTAAGCAGTTTTTATGAACAATGCTCTAGAAAAAATCAAAACAACATGTTCTGTTTCTAATAATCTTATTTGATTTAATGTTTTTAAGTTAATAATAATAATAATACTTTTACTCTTTCTCCATCACTGAGCACATCATAACCAGAATCATTAATGTTGCCATTATCAATGCATTTCTTAACACATTTCCTCTCTTTTTATGATGAGTTTAAATACCAGTAAAGAAGCCACCTTTGAAGCTAAAAGTAACTAAACTGCATACCTGTCTTAAAACTAGTGTAAGCACATTTTATTTATTAATATATATGTGTAAATTTACACCTGTGCAAATATGCACACTTTTGTGTAAATTCCGTCCATGTGAAGGTGGGTTTTGATAATAATGTTTTTAAGTTGTAAATATTAATTAATTTCCTGAGGATAAAATATATGTTACTGTATGCAAATATTCTCATGAAAATATCTTGTCTTCTCAGAGTTTCTAAATATTTACTGGCTTGTACAGTCATTTTTTAAAATACAGTTGTGATATGCTTGCTTGAATATTAATCCTTTTGCTAGGAGATGGACAAACATGGATTATATGTTTTGTGTGTTTATTTACTGTTTCTAGGGTTCTTTAGTTCACCTATGAAGCATAGGAGAGCAGTTGTATAATATTCGGTGTCAGAGGCGACATCGGTGTCTGTACAGATACAATCATATACATATGCACAGCCTCTCTGAATATCAACCATTTTTTGTCTTTCTAGGTTGAAGTCAACAGTTTGGAGTTGGTTAAATAGAACATTGCCGGCTGGGAAGGGGGCTAAATTTTGTATATACATGTATATTATTTGAATATGTTTGGTTACGTTTTTGTATTTACCTCAGGTTTTTTGCACATTGCTGCATCTGGAATCATAAAATTGGTGAGAAAATACAGCATAACAAGTGCTTCCTTGACTGACTTTAGTTAAAGTTTGTTTAAAGTTTACTTTTCAAGCTCTGTTTATGCAAGAATCATAAAACTAGATGACTGTATGCATCTCTATTAGTACCCTTACAACATAAAATGGTCACAGTGACCTGCACTTCATATCTTACTGGCTTAGGCTAAGGTTTTGCAATTTAGCTTATGACCATATAGCTTTTTTCCAACTGTTATACCTAGATTCAATAAAGTTGGTGAGGGAATTCATCTTGATGAGTACTGCACCATCAAAACAAAATCGGGTCACTGTGACAAATATTTCTCACATCACTGTCTTTGAAGTTTTGTGTTTTAATTTATTTCTCAAGCAGTGTTCATGCTACAATCATCAAAAAATATGACTATACATTTATATTAGTACAACACTCTTGTAATGAAAGAAGGTCACTGTGAACTAGATTTCACATTAGGGCTTAGGCTAAGTTTTTCACTAGTTCATGAGCAAAAAAGTTCTTTTTCCACTCCGTATGCATACTGCTATACATAGAATCATGAAACTTTGTGAGGGGATGCATCTTGATACACCCTTATTACAACATTAGGTCACTGTGTCCCATATTCTTTTACGTCATCGACTTTGGTTACATTTGTTAGAAGTTTATTTCTCAAGTTTTGTTCATGCTAGAATCATCAAGCTGGATAATTGTATGCTTCTGTAATAATACAACACTCTTGCAACAAAAGGTCACTATGATGTACATTTCAAATTCTACTAGCCTTGGTTACATCTTTCCATTTAGCTCATGAGCATATATGTTTGTTTCCACGTTCTATAGATACTGTTATACCTAGAATCATGAAACATAGTGAGTGGATGTTGCTTCATAATTACCACACTCTAATCACTGCGGTAGGTCACTTTGACTCATATTTCATGTTTCTCTGACTTGGGTTCAATCTCAATTACTGCTCATGCCATAATCCTCAAAGTAAATGATTGCATGTATCTCTGTTACTACCATAAAAGAAGGTCACTGTGAACTAATATCAAATTGTACATTCTTCTGTTAAAAGTTTTTGCATTAGTGCATGACCACATACATTTTTACCTACTATATAATACTGTTATACCTGGAATCATGAAACTTAGTGAGAGGATGCATACTTAACTGATAATGGTTAAATTTTATTTTGCTTACTATTCATGCTAGAAACGTGAAACCTACATTTCACATTTTTGAAGCTTAGGTGCAGTTCTTGTATTTTGCTTATGACCACGCATATTTTTGACATGCTGTATGCATAATCTCCTACCTAGAATCATGAAACTTGGTGAGTGAATGCATCTTGATAAATTAAACATCTTTGTTGAAATGAGACCTATATTTCATGCTGCATTGAAATTGTGTTCAAAGTTCATTTATTGAGTGTTGTTTAGGTTCCAATCATAGAACATGATAATTGGATGCATCTCTGTTAGTACTACACTTTTATAACCAAAGATCGCATTATATGCTTGCTTTACTAACAATGGTTATGTATTTGCAGTTATGATCACATAGATTTTTTCAAGCAATATACATCCTTCTCAGAAGGTCCTTTCTGACCAGTGCGGTTGGAAGTAGGAATAAATATATTTATTCAGCGGTAAGCATTCCATATTAATGAATATATATTATGTATTTTGATAGGTTATCCTCATCAGGTTAACTGTGTATTGTACATGTGAATGAGTATAGGAATTAGACGAGTGGATTGCATGCTTTGTATGTGAGTCATCATCTGTAGCAAGTGGTTATTCAAGATAATTATTATTAGTTGCAAACTTAAGGTATTATATAGTATATGCAAGAGTGAGATTGTAAGAAACACATATTTGATAATTAACTTCAACAACTCGGGGAAAACATTTTAAACGAATCCATTATTTAATCATTTGGCAGAATTTAATATTTACACTTAATTTAAGAAATAAGGTATCAAATTTCATTTCACATCGCAGTGAAGTAAATATTGTGATCATGCAGCGGAATTAATACAATATGAGCCTACAGGTTTGTCTGCCTTTGAGCCGGATGTAAGTTGAGTGTGGGGCTGGGGGTCCGTTCTCAGTGTAGCCCGTCTTTCATCCGAAAATTACCGACTAACAGAAGGGAGGATATAAATTCTCTGCATTGGTTGGTAAGCAGCCTCCAAATTTGATATTCTTCCCATTGGTGATTATTTTGGCATTCTGCATGTACATTTTTTTATTTGTCCAAGTTGTGGGTACGATTTGTTTGCTAAATAAAGTCTGTGGTAGCAAAGTTCTTCAATCGGCTAAGCACTGTCAAAATTTTTTGATCTTTTCTCCCTTTAAAAAGAGTTTCCGCACAATAACAATAGCTCTACATCACAGACCTAGCCCAAACTCCGTGGATGGTTTGCACTTAGGGTAAGAAAGAATCCTATCAATTTTGAGTTCAAAACTCTAACAGTCAAGGTCACTCTGTCTGAATTAAGAAAAATGACTTCTGCACAAAAATATCCAATGGTTACTTGGAGGACTATTTAATATGGGGTGGGAATATAATGTGTACAATGGCTACTTGGAGGACTATTTAATATGGGGTGGGAATATAATGTGTACTCTTGATAAGCTTTACTTAAACTGTAGCAGATAATGAAACACAACATCAAATTATCGTCACTGATGCTGATGATGTCAGTGTCGTCAATGTGTATATTTTGTGTTCAACTTTGTGTTCATTCTTTGTCCTAACTATTCTTTAATTTAACCGGAAAATGTGCTACACATGTGCTATGTATCACACGTTTTCATACAAAAAGTAAACACATTCAAGTGATTTAATGATTGACTGAACATCAGGATTTGAATTAGCTTCAAGTAAACATGACAAAAGTGTTACTCATGTTACAGTAGTTATAGAAATAGCTAAGACTGAGAAATTTTGTTAAAATATGCTTTGTATAAGTGAAGCTATTGTGCGGAAACTATTTGTATACTTTCAGCCACTGTAACCATGCCATTTTACCTATCGACCTCAAAATCTATAGTCGTCTTTTTCCTACAAGTTCAAGCAGTATATACAGTTTGGTTAATATATGCAGTGTACAAGTGAAGTTATTGAGCAGAAACAGTTTTATATTTTTGATCTCTGTGATCTTGACCTCAGACAAATGAACCAAAACTCATTAGGTGTCTTTCTTGCCTCGAGCACAAATTATCCACAAAGGCTGCAAAAGGTAGATTTGTAAAAAGTAAAGTTATTTTGCGGAAGCGAGATATGTGACAGATAGATGGACGTGTAAACGGGTCGAAGATTGGACGTAATGATGAGAAGAAAGTGTTTGAAACAAACTGGAAAGTCCGTAACCTTCCTTTACTTGTTTGTAATAACACAAATTAACTAGCAAAGTACTGATGACTTCTCAGATCAATGCGAAATTTGCAAATCAGCACCTTTAATTAATGGCGACCTTGTGTATCACTCTGCTGGTCTCTTACCCTATTATTGGCAAAGTAACGGACAACACCAACACTTCATTCACTACTTGGTGATTGGAAATGTAATTATTATCGCGAAATTGGCCAACTCAGTCGACTAAAATTCAAGATAAAGAACTTTCATACAAAACTTTGCTGCCTGATAGCAAATTGCACACTTTACATATATGGAAGAACTTTATACACAACATACAGTATGAAAAAAATGCTGGGAAAAGATGTTGAATCGAAGGTATTGCTTTTGCTCCGTGATGAAATCTTTCAAAGCAGTACATAGATGTACACAGTAGCAGCATCAGTATTGTCACATGGTTAACAAAACAAAACACCTTGCCCATCTTAGAATGACTGTCATATTAATTGCCTGAGGAGAAAAATTTGACCAATAACGGTGAGTATGGTGATTTTTTAAATTAAAATTCATTGTCTTCAAGTAATGCTATAACGAATATTAACTTTTTATGTATAAAATGTGTAGAATTTGTCATGTCAATTTTGTTCCATTAGTTGGTTTTCTTTAACATGCAATTTTTCTTCAATTTATATCATCAATTGTAGTCTCAGACGTAAAATGACATTCAACTGCTCAAATATAAATTGTCAAAGATCTCTGAAATTCTCCATATATTTAATTTCACAAGATGTTTGTCTAATTCTGATGAAAACGAAAGGAACAAACCTGATAGTAAACTTGGTCTTAAAAGAAATAAATACGATTAACAGAAAAGGCAGTGTTTTTAAGATTATAATTACTCTTGCCCAACAGGTTCAAACTATTACACTGGGTCATGCTTGATTATCATAGAATTAAGGTTTAAAAAATAGCCGATATCCAATATTCAAATTAATTATTAATTTTAACAGCCTATTGTGGGCATTGAATTTTAAAGTAAGATTTTTATATTCTTTTTTGCGTAATTTATCAGACCTACCATTAAAATTGGTGAACATTTTTACCGTGTTTTGCAAACTCTCATTTTTGACCCTTACCACTGAACCAGAAATATCAAGTATTAATTTCCATGTGGTTTTGGATCTTGTTGAATAGATTTGTCAACCATGATAAGAACTGTCCCACCACGGAAGCAAGTTTATTGAACCTCAAGAAATGCATATGGCAAATATAGAATCGTAAACTTATGCTAATGCAGTGCTTGTTTTCGAAGAAAAGTGTACAATTTTATGTTTGTTCTCATGCTATTGCAAAGATCTAAATATATCTTTGTTTAGAAGATTGAACGTGCTGGCTCATGACTTTTTTTCAGAGGAATAACTTGAACTTTTCAAAACTTTTTGTCTTAAAAACATGAAAGATATGTTTCTCTCTTCGTGGCTTACAAGATATTTCATTGAGAATACTGTCATCGTTTCATCATATAAGAATAATGGACTTTGAGCATCATACAAACTTTATTCCTTTTAATTACGCATAGAAATACTTATTTAAGAATAAGAATTTAAGCAATAAATTCGATAAAAACAATTTGACAAATGATAAGTCTGTCGGTGACCACTTGTAAACTGATATAACCTGCAATGGTCTAGATTGTCTACAGCAAATTTAGTTAAGTTGTGACTAACATGATCTGAAATTGCAAAAAGTAATATTCGAATACAGAGAATATCTATTTAATAAAAATAAAGTTTTTGTAACAAACATTATGACTAGGCTATATTATCTGCAAATATTTCCAAAAATTCTAAATACACCCATAAACTTGCCTTAATATATAAAAATATAGCATATGTGAAGTACCATTTTGATTATTTACTCAAAATTCTCATGTACTCCAGTTTACATAGACTGTCCAGGATCAAATCGCACACACAGACACACACACACATATATATATATATACATACAGTGGCGTACCAAGGGTAAATTATGCCCAGAATACGAGGCCCGAATTTTTATCAGCTGTTTTGGCGCTGCAAAACCACCCCGTCCGCCCCCCCCCCCCCCGTTAGTATGCTACAGTATATATATATATATATATATAAATATATATCGTGTGTGTCTATTTAAATGTTTTCTCATTATAAATATTACAAATCTGTTTCTAAATATATATATTTTAAAAAATGTATATCAATTTATTCATTTTCAACTTTTCTTCAAAGACCACTTCGTGACCTATTTACAAATTTATGATTGAAGAAAGTTACATATTACTCAAAGTATTTGTTACAAATTTCATATAGATATCTGGATTTCAGTAAAAGAAAATAATCTCCTCTTGATTTAATGTCTTCAAAGTAGTAGTTGTCATTAATCTATCTTAAATATTTTCTCAATCTTTAGATCTCTCCATAGCAAAATTAAACGGCCTTATGATAGAATGTATATAAATGCCTTTTATCATAAATAATAAGATTTATTTGAGAAGGGTGGATGCAAGAAACAGTCAATCATTTATGATGTAATGTTTTATACTAGTATATCACATATCTGTTCGTCTTTTCTGAAGAAAATAGAAATTGTGCTAAGATTTTTGTTCTTTTTTTAATTTTTGAAACGATTCTTGCATTAGAGAGCGGATAAACTGGTAGGAACCATGTAGAGCTATGTCGTTCTTGGAGGTCAATTGCAACAAAGCAAGTATGACATTGCGGCTATGCTGACAATAATGATAAAGTGTCGGACTCTGAACAAAAGGCAATCTTACTCAGATTGGATATGTGGGTTACCTATATACCAATATACTGACGCCAATTTAGAGATCATGTTTTAGGTTGCATCTAATCATACAAACATATAAATTTAGCTATTACTGACCATGAAAGTATTTATAAATCATACTGATATATCAAAATCAGATAAGTTCTATAAATAAAATTGGAATAATAATTGACCAATCACCAAGTACCACACACCCATCAACAATTTTCAGTCAATCGTTATTTATTTAAAATTTCTGTTGACCAGTCTCGAGCCAGGTTATGTGTGAAACATTAAATTATGCCTGAGGTGTGAAGCTTGTCTAAATAAATAAAAACGGATTAGCATGGTTTGATGATGGTCTGACACCTAGAGAATTTTCAATCAATAAGAAATCTTTTTTTGTTTTATTTTATAGATTCAATGCTAATAAGTATGCGTGGTTAACTCTGCTTTTGGCGATTTGAGAATTAATCATGTGGCTAAAATGTATATGTAATTATCAGGCTCATCTAAACATAGTAAGCTTTTATGCAAATGATAGAAAGGTGCCAGACTTATTCAATATCATCAAGATTTATGTATGCATATACATTCCCATCTCCCAAGGGAGAAAGATTCAACCTTGGGAGTCTCTTGGACAGGGCATTTGTGGCCTGTAGATACTCTTTGGTTCCATTTTTGCTGGCGGTGCATCAAAATTCAGTCGGAGAAACAGAAAGAAACAGGTAATATACAGGATGAATACAAATCAAACCTAGAGTTATTTCAATTACTCTATGGTAAATCACCACACATTTTATCACGTTTTATGTCATTCATGTATTTTATTGTACATAATGTGAATACTGTACATTTTTATACATCTCCTCCATGCATGGGATGGGCCTACGACTCGGCAGTCCATCGACAATAAATAAATAAATAAATGAATTATCGGTACGTAAACTGTCAGTATACACACTAAGGATCTCGCTGGTTAATGCAAGTATTTCTCCAATATATATATATATATATGGAATGAAACACAAAGAAATATAGTTGTACGAAACGTCAGTTCTTCACATCAGAAATATCTTAGAGCATAATCAACTCGATACTGCTTTAAATTCTTTCATGAAGAGTATTTGTGAATCAGCACAGAAGATGAAAGTAGATCAAAATGATATCAATAAAAAGTGATTGGATTTTGGTCAGCAAACAACCTTGGTATGACGCAGACTGTAAAGCAGCAAAACATCGCGCACTTGATGCAGTTAGAACCTTCAAAAAATAATAATAATATGACAGATAGCTTGGCTTTATATAAGCACCATAGTAATATGTACAAAAACATAACCAGGGACAAACGCAACCTATACAGAACAGAGGAAAAGACAAGTCTTAAAAAAGCACTTGCAGAAACAAATTTGATATGCTTCTGGAGACTATCAAAATGTCCAAATACCACCGGCTGGTACCAGTACCTTTCAGAATTATTTAATATACATTATGAGATGGACTAAACTTTCAGATTAAATGAAACAACTAATATTCTCCATGACAATCTGGAGGGTAATATAAATGAAGAAGTGAAGCATACTATGAAAAGTTTAAAGTTGGCAAAATTAGGTGGTATTGATGGCATTTCAAGTGATTTTTTAAAGGCAACTGAAAATATAACGGTACCTATTTTAGTGTCTATTTTCAATAACCTGTTTGATCTTGGATACATCCAGAAGTGTTGGACAACAGCTGTTATCGCATCTATTCGCAAATAATGGAATATAAATATGCCTGAAAATTATACAGGGATTTGCCTTTTACCAGTCCTCAAAAAAATATTTACTTCAATATTAAATGAAAGACTAGCTAACTGGGTAAAAGAAAATAATATTCTAAGTGAAGACCAAGCTGGTTTTAGAAGTGGATATTCCAATGTAGATAATATATTTACCCTAAGCACATTAATATGTACATTTTTGAGGAAACAAAGAGGTAGGTTATATGCTCTGTTTGTTGATTATGAAGATACGTTTCACCGTACTAATAGGACCTTACTTTATCATAAATTAGTAAATGAAAATTTTAGCAGTAAAATGCTCACAATACAAAAACCCATATATGCAAATGTCAATGTTTGTGTTAAAACGTCAAATGGTTTGACACAAACATGTAACTGCCAGGCTGGGGTAAGGCAAGGCTATGTTTTATCACCTATTTTATTTTCGTTATTTCTAAATGACTCAAAGAAACGCATTCTGACCAGAATGACGATGTGACATTAGAATTTGCTAAGGTATTTGCACTATTGTATGCTGATGACTTGGTTGCTTTTGCCGAAACTGCTATTCAACTTCAAAGAATTCTAAATAAACTAAAAAAAAATAAAAAATACTGCAACATCTGGAAACTAAAGATAAACATGGAAAAACAAAACTTGTAGTTTTTCGAAAAAGGAGATATTTGAGAGGATATGAAAGTTGGTAGTTTGGTGATTGCCTTATAGAGATGGTATCTTATTATAAATATCTTGGTTACAGTCTATTCTCTTCTAAAAACTAATGATACATGTAAAAAAAAAAAACGCTAGCATTACAAGCAGCAAAGGTACTTTACAGTTTGAAGACTAGACTTAATTGTTTTGGTAAACTGTCAACAAAAACTCTATTCCAAATATTTGATACTAAAAAAGCGCCAATTTTGAATTATGGGTCAGAAGTTTGGGTTTGTTACAAATCAAATGCCATTGAAGCTGTACATACGTCATCTTGTAAATATATTATTGGTATTACAAAACACACTCCAAATTCTTTAGTCTATAATGAGTTAGGTAGAATGCCAATGCAAGTAGTAAGATATAGTTGAATTCTTGAGTACTGGTTCAATTTTTTAAATATGACTGATGAAAGATTTCCAAAACAAAGCTATAACCTACAATTGACATGGGTCGAACAATGTGATTGTTGGGTACATGAAGTTGAGAATCTACTGTGTTCATACGGAATGGCAGAAGTTTGGGTTATTCAAGGTGTGGGTGATGAGAATCTCTTTTTCATTATATTTAAACAACGTTGTAAAGATTTTTTTCTACAAGAAATAAATGGAGAGTTAAATTCAATGGATAAATTACGATTCTATAGTAAGATCAGAAATGTTTTGAGTTGTCAATATTATATATATTATTTAAACTGTTCGAACAGTGTTCGCTTACTATGTATGTTCAGAAATGGAACCTTTCCTATAATGGTAAATATAGGTAGGTTATAAAATATCCCCAATTTTGAAAGATTGTGCCCTTTTGTGCAGATATAGAAGATGAGCTTCCATTTGCTGTTAAAAGTCCCATGTATGATAATTTTAGAAATGCCTATTTACCTTTATTTTAATGCAAATCACATAAATGTTTATAACTTTATGCAGCGAAGCAGTAATAATATTAATATCCGACATAATTTTGCTCTTTATCTAATAAAATCTATAAATGTTAGAGTCAGCGTGTTAATCCTAGGGTTGTCATGTTACGTGGTTGTAATATATTTTTTCGGTACTTGTGTGTAATCTGGCCTATGTCAGTACAAGAATGAAGATTATATTATTATTATTATTATTATTATTATTATTATTATTATTATTATTATTATTAGCGAAATCCATTATTATTAACGAAGTGATCTTGCACCTGATAGGCCACTCTGGACCCCATATTTCTGATACTGTTTTGATCAAACAGGAAATATGGTCAAATTGTATCAAGCTCACAGACATAATCAAACAGGAAATATGGTCAAATTGTATCAAGCTCACAGACATAATCAAACAGGAAATATGGTCAAATTGTATCAAGCTCACAGACATAATCAAACAGGAAATATGGTCAAATTGTATCAAGCTCACAGACATAATCAAACTTGAAATATGGTCAAATTGTATCAAGCTCACAGACATAATCAAACTTGAAATATGGTCAAATTGTATCAAGCTCACAGACATAATCAAACAGGAAATATGGTCAAATTGTATCAAACTCACAGACATAATCATACAGGAAATATGGTCAAATTGTATCAAGCTCACAGACATAATCAACAGGAAATATAGTCACATTGTATCAAGCTCACATACATAATCAAACTTGAAATATCACCATGTCATTAATATGTCAGCTAAATTCTTTTATGAGAGAGAAGAATGCATATTAAAACAGTGTATGCATATTAAAACTGTAGTAAAAAATGTATGTAAGAATGCATATTAAAACTGTAGTAACGAATGTATGTAAGAATGCATATTAAAACAGTGTAGTAAAAAATGTATGTATGAATGCATATTAAAACAGTGTAGTAAAAAATGTATGTAAGAATGCATATTAAAACAGTGTAGTAAAAAATGTATGTAAGAATGCATATTAAAACAGTGTAGTAAAAAATGTATGTAAGAATGCATATTAAAACTGTAGTAACGAATGTATGTAAGAATGCATATTAAAACATTGTAGTAAAAATGTATGTATGAATGCATATTAAAACAGTGTAGTAACGAATGTATGTAAGAATGCATATTAAAACAGTGTAGTAAAAAATGTATGTATGAATGCATATTAAAACAGTGTAGTAAAAAATGTATGTAAGAATGCATATTAAAACAGTGTAGTAACGAATGTATGTTTTCTGGAAGTTCGAGTTTCAAGTGTGAATTTTGCACCCACGATTCTTTGTCTAGAGTAAAATGTGCTAAATTTTATATTCGAAACCTATGGATATGTTGCGGAACTTATATTTAGTAGCGCACTAACCGGGGGTGAGGGGTGGGGGTGGACGGGGCTGTTGCCCTGAGCGTCAGAGGTCTTGGGGCGGAAAAACAGCTGATAAAAATTCGGGCCTCGTATTCTGGCCATCGTCGCCCCGGGCGCCATTTACCCTTAGTACGCCACTGCCTATATTTCTTGGGGAGTTAAGTATTATGGATGTGCTGTTTCTGGACCAACAAGCTTAATGCAGTTGAAAGCTGACAGTCATTATTTTTTAATTAGATCTCCTATCCCTGTACGAGACCACTTTTTGGAACACTAATATTTTTTTAATAAAAAATACCCTCAAGTTCCCAGATCATAGTGTATTTTGTTTATATCTTTGACATTGACATGCGTAACCAATCAATTAAAAAATACCCACTAGCATCTGGATAATAGTATGCATCGGTGCTGCCTTTGACATTGACATACAGAAGACTTATTTTGAAGTTTACACAACATAAATAATGGCGAAAAGCTACATTATACTTAATTCCACACTTTTCAGAGAGGTAATAGAGACATTTCATGTATTTAGCATGAAGGCAACAATGTGGATATTAAAAGATAATGTGTATTTGTTTACAAATTTGAATGGGATAAAAGTGTTCAAAGCTAGTATACAAAGGATAAAACATCAAACAATATATACAACAATGCTTTAGAAAAGATGCTGATTTGCATATTATATTTAAAGATGATAACATCGAGATAAACATGATAAACCCTGATAGTAAGATTGTTAAAACAGTGCAGAATGAGGAAGGAATAAATTAGGTATTTAATATGAGTAAATACACACATTTGTATTCAGTGAAATTTACTGTACATCATGAAGATCTCAAAAGTTTTAAAAGTTTATCTACAACAATTCAACAAAAACCGATCAGAGTGATGGAGAACATCGTTAGATTTAAATGGTGACTCAATATATGGAGTAGTTGTTTTAGAATCCACAACAGGAATGGCCCAATTTGAAATGAATCTGAGATCATTCATGCTTTAGAAAGGATTCCTGAAACGTAAAAATTGCTAAAGATAAAAGTAAGTGAGGCAAGTAGATTTCTTTTAGGCTTGTTAATAAAACCTAAAGAAAATTAATCGGGTCTAAAGTATTTTTTTCATATTTATATTACGTTTTAACTAATGTACCAAAAGCACAAATCTGCATCAGAGAAAACTAACAATGAGCAGCATTCAAGTCGAGCTGTTTATACAAATATCACTCAGTTGTTGGAACTAATTAAACGGGATGAAAAGAAAAGAATATATGCTGAATTGAACGAATAGTTCAATGAAAAATCTACCTACACATTACACGAGCAAATAAGAAAAAGATTTCCATACAAAAGAGTTTATGTTACAGTTTATGCTAGTAACGTGGATGGCTAGTGGCAGGCAGATATTGTTGACATGCAAGCATATGACAATATAACAATGGATCTAAATGCATTTATACAGTGATAAATGTTTCCTCAAAATACTCATGGGCTTAGAAAGTGATAACAACACGGGAGATGACATACACGATGTTTTTAAATAAATCTTTAACGAGCGAAGAAGAAAACGAGTTTTACAACAGGGACGTTAAAGAAATAAATGGTACAGTCAGTTGTACAATGTTACAAGCGCAACAAAGAAAGGTGTTCGAAGAAAAGGAAAAGATAAATAAAAAGTATCAAAGTTGTAAAGAGTGTGTAGAAACAACGTGAATAAAATGATAGTACAGTAGTAGAAATGAACAGATGAGAAAGAGATAAATCAACCATAAAGAGTGGCTCTGTGTATTGGAAATATAAGCCAGCTTCATATACGAAGTATTGTTGACCATTGTTCAACACGTTATAGTAGATAAATGGACCTAAGATATTAAACCAAAAAATAAAAAAATTAAAAAAAACGGAAAAATAAAAACAACTAAAAGGTACTGCAACTTATATTTTTCCTGCTACTACATGTAATGCATCGTTTGACCAAGATATCGCTAAATATTTAACAAACAAAACATTTACTATACCTAAGCTAAATTTGCACATACAAACAATTTTTTAACATATTCAATAACTACTCTTTACAAATAGACAATAATAATTCTATGAACAGATACGTGTCACAGTATACCACGCAAATTTGGCAGAATCACCTAAACTAGGTGGTGAGGATAGCACAATCTAATTGTTGTATATCATAACGGCATTTAGCAAATAAAAGTGCTCCAGAGTTAATAAAATTGGTATATAGGTTTGACATTTACTTTTAAACATGAAAACCTTTATCTGATTGTAAAATACCTTAACTAGGTAAAGATGATTTTAATCCTTTTCCATAATGCAATGGAAGTGAAACCAATGAACATAATTTAAAACAAAACTTTAATATTCCTTCTAATCAAGATAGGAGACACATAAAGGGACAAATAAAAAGTTAAAGAGGATGACATATACTACTGGCGAAGATGATAATTACAATATTATGAACACATACATTTTACTGTGAAACAAGAAAGACGTTCAACCTTTGTGGTGTTTTTTTCATATCATTTGATCATGTGATAGGATTAATCCTCTAGCACGTAAAAACGAGGCAAAAGACTTAACATATCTTTTTCTGCAGAATAAAAACGATCTGACAAAATAAGAGTATTGTGAGGATAAGGGAATGTATAAAGTCTTGTGTAGTCTGTATCTTGGGCGTACCGAGTGCAAAAGGGAACATTTATTTTATAGGCAATCTTGACATTATCAGACACCTGTAGAAGTTTAACTGAGTTATTAGTTTTAGGACAGTAAGGTTACGATTCAGATAAAAGTAGTATGGTAAGATTTCAACAATATAAAAACAGAATAAAAGTTGAAATTTGACAATGCTGTTTGTGGTGACCGTAGCTTTTTGTTGCTGAGTGACATGGTTATGAAAATAGTTTGCAGAGTCGGCAACAACAACAATTTACAGAAATCCCAAAACTCGTTTATACTAGGATTAAATCCTGCCAATATTACCTTGGAACGAAAAACTGTATTCCGAAGTCTGATAATCAATTTGTGACAGTACGACAAGAAATTGTGGGGGACGATGAAAAGGCAAATTGAGTATAAATTCTTTAGTGAAGGAGGATTATGCTGACGATAGGCCTACTGTGCCATCTACAACCGAATGCTCGGACGATAGAACTGCACATAAGAATCACAAAGTTGGGACAAAGTCCAATTTATAAACATCAAAAACAATATTGGTCGCAAAGAGCAGATACAGTCTGACTTATTAAAAAAACAAACATTAATTTAGATTAATACTAATAGTTTCAAGAGATGTCTTAGGTCACTTTATGAAATAGGTTAGGATTTTTTCTCTCGTGATTTGCACATGAGCTATGCGTAATCATGTTTGATATTGTATCTATATATTTTATCAACGATGCAAATAACTAACCCACTAATGTCAAAACAAGTGACGTGATCCGCTAGAAAAGAAACAATTTTACGAGCACTCTTCAATAACTATTCATCAGACTATCAATAATAATACGAGGTATTGATATTGCTATTTTTTTCGCTCATTAAAAATGACTACGTTTTTCAAGTCAAAAAGTGATTTGCCTGGAGTATTAGGAAAAGCTTGAGAAGGGGCAATTGGTGGAATTGGGAAACTGGTTGGGGTGGTGGAACAGTAAAAGCTTATTACCAGATTTGCTATAGAGAGAGCAACTGTTGATACAATCATTGCCATCGCTTTAACTATAAGTAACAATTGGTACACCGTTTTGCTTAAATATTTCTTTCAATCTTCCACCGATGGATAATTTTTCTATAACTCTTTCATTAATCATTTAAATATTTTCTTTATAATTTCTCTTCACCTGTGTTAAATGTTCAATTAATTGCTCTGTTTTTCTTTCAACAAAATAGTTCCTGCAACTTAACCTTTTTGGTTGCATTTGTTTCTTTGATGATGTCTTTTGTATTCCCTCAATCTGTTTGTCATCCATTTCAACATCAGTATTCGTATGATGTACATTCGAGATTACAACTTCTGCAGCATTTACACACCTTCTTAATTCTCTTGATTCTTGATCTGTGAATAATATTTTTACTGCAATTAGAAACTGTCCGCTTTGGATTTTTCTGTAGTAATCGAAACTTTTGTCTCAGCTTTCCCTGCCTGTTCATCTAAAGACTCGTTACTGTCTATTAATCACATCTTTATTTCCCGGAGTACTAATATTGGATGTCGTAGTAGAACACGGGGTTGAATCGGATATTTAGGTCCCATCTCCTCGTCAATAGGTAGCACCCATTTATCGCCTTGTCCTGTCAATAGGCAGCACCCATTTATCGCCTTGTCCTGTCAATAGGCAGCATCCATTTATCGTCTTCTCCTGTCAATAGACAGCACCCATTTATCGCCTTCTCCTGTCAATAGGCAGCACCCATTTATCGCCTTCTCCTGTCACTAGGCAGCACCTATTTATCGCCTTCTCCTGTCAATAGGCAGCATCCTTTTATCGCCTTCTCCTGTCAATAGGTAGCACCCATTTATCGCCTTGTCCTTTCTAAGCTAATATGACAAGCAACTACATTTCAGTCTGGACTGATATATTCTGGATGCGAGCATTATTTTGATATCTCCTTTACTTGAGATTGGAATTGTTTTGCCATCAGATGTTTGCATAATATATATAAAAGTCTGCAAAATATTTTAATCATTGTCAGATGTTGTAATTTATACTCTGACATCATCAATTAGCAGATTTCTTCAGATCCACAATGCGGACAGTTTGCAAACTGAACTGAAATATGACTACTTGACGACAAAGGGTATTATATACTTCTCTGGATTTGTATGGCTCATATTGGGATTACCTCTGTCTGCATTAAGTGCTCGTGTGATAACATTCGAACATAATAATTTCAAAAATACATCAGTAAACAACGGGTCTAAAAATAGTGAGAAAATGCTTTATAAACAAAATGTATTCTGGTAAAAAAGATTTTAACACAGACGTTAATGACTTGATCAGATCAATAAGATAATTGCTAACACTAATACCCGGTCAGAGTTGACGAAAAAAGAATCTTTTAGCAGAGATAACCGAAAAGAGAGACAACAACAAACTGGATGTATTTTGCTTTTCGTTTTTCGCATGTACAGTATCATGTATATCCAGATGTATTGAATTAAAATGGGGAAATCAAACTTTGTAAAAGAATACCATCAGGCCCTAATGGTTGTTAGACATTTTTAAGTGCGAAACTTCACCCCAGACATTGGCTAACAGTTATGGATTTAACTACGCTCCATCGTATTTTGCTTTATACAAGTTACAAACAATAGTTACTTTACAGCAATGAATCATTTGAAGAAAAAAAAACAGGCTTATGTACATTTTGTTAAAAGCGTATGTTTCAAAACGGCGATACACTTTAATTATGTATATAGTATTAGAGGAAAACAGTCAATGACAATATATATGCCATTAATCCGCATCATGAATCTCAATCTTTATTTAGTTTTTAAAAAATCAAATACGTATTATCTGGACGAATTTTTTTTTCTTTTTCTGATGGGGGTGGTATTAAAAGATCATGGAGATCATTCTAAATGCTTACTTTGAAAACTGGCATATACTATATACTATGCCCGTTTTCAAAGTAAGCCTTTAGTATGAACTCCATGATCTTTTAATATCACCCCCTTCCGTCAAAAAAAAATCATTTGTTACTCTTTTTATGCAGCACAATGAATGTTTATCACTGAAAGTGATAACCGTTACTATAATTTTTTGACTATATTAAATAGCCACAGCAGCAATAATTATTGACGGAGCAATAGCTATGGTCTAACATTGCACGAAGCAACCGTCTTTTCAGTTTACTTGATCCAGATGGACAGAACAAGACGGAAGAATTAGGAATTATAAATTTATGAAGAACAACAGAGTAAAACTGCAAAGTTTAATGAAAACTGACCTAAGACACATCCCTCTTTGAACGAAAAATTGAGAACTAGGTTTGATGACTCAGTATTTAAACAACCTGGATGATAATTTTGCTCTATAAGCTTTTGCTAAGACAAAATATAATGTAAAATGTGGAGAGAAAAACAAGACAACCAAAACTTTTGATTTAGCCATTCTTCTTCAAGTAAAATACGAGTATATATTCATTGTATTTGCAATGGGTGCTATGTGTATGTTGATTACAAGGTTTTGTAGGTAATCAATTTTTTTTTCAGCATAATAAATGGCAAAGTACGGTAAACAAATAAGTAACTGCTCACAAACAGGATATGATACGATTATGATACCTCATTCCTACACATCATTGTAACACATACACACTGAGCAGCGTAAAGGCTAAACAAATCTTACAGATAGCAATTTCAAAGCTAAGCAAACATATACCGATTGTACCGGGTAGTTTCGTTCTGTTATTATATATGCAGATAAATATAGATGCTAGCAACACAGTGGTAAACAATATCGCAGAATGCTTCTGAAAGACATCAAGATATCCTACGGACGCTATGATCTTTTCTAGCTGAATGACTACAACATCTTCATAACATATAAAGATTTTTGTTTACCTGTTACGTTTAGGACATGTATGATTCAACAAGGCATTATGAATGACAAATTTGGAAAGTTACGGTAAGTGCAGGTAATGTGTGAAATATTGGTGCTGATCCTCTACAGTTTGCGGTATATAGAAAAATGTTTTGAATACCATTAAACTTTCAGATTCTAACAAATTATTGATCCCTGTATCCTTATTCTCTTCCACATCATTTTATATGTGACATTATAAAGAAGCCAAGTGGTATTTCATGGATGCACAAAAAAGCAAATACAGCTCAGTAACATCAGTGTTGATAATTTTTACACAGATAACCATTGCATCCGGCTTGATTTGAGAAGTACGCACGATAATGGATTCCATGGTAATGTTCTTAATTGGCTAACGCTTAGCATGGTATTAACTTTCAAATCAAAAGAAAAGAAAATACAGATGCTCACAAAGAAGTGCATATTTATTTTGTGACTGATGCTTCGGTGATGATTTAAAACAATCAGATAAAATCATTTATGTTTTAAGCATGTACAAATATATTTCAATTATAAATATAATTGAAAGGACCTTATAACATATGAATCACTTGAGTGACTAATTGTGGAGAGACTATGTTTGCACTAAATCTGATAGAGAAGAAATACGGAGACTTTGTTAATGGCATCGTTATTATATGTGCAACGTTTCTGTTCAAAAAGACTTACGATAGAAAGTTGCTATTCAAAGATGAAAATGTGTTAGTGCTTGATCCCCGGGACAACTTGGATAAGAGGTTAGGGCTATTGGTAATGTGTACCAAGGTACAATTTTTTTTTTATGATTGATGTGGTAATCTTGACGATGTAGACAAGAAATGACATACATAACCAAACATTTAATGGACAACATTCTAAAATATCAGTATGCGTGATCCTGCAAAAATACATCACTGTAATCAACTACTTTATTGAGAATACACACAATCTGGTTGTCTTTTGTAGCAAAAACAAGAAAGCAAAGGAAACTGAGTTTGAAGAAAACTGTGTTACTCAGGACGAAATGAAAGGAGGAATTGTAAATACTTTGAAACAGAACAACAAAAAAAAACATTTGAATTAGACTTTAAAACCTATTCTTGACCTTAAGTTAATGGATTTACTTTGTCAGTCAAGAACTGCGTGTCGTTATATATAGGCAATGCAACTTTTTCATTTTGTTGCATATCGGCATATTACGAAGTGTGTAAATTCATCCTTTAAAAAGTTTTCCTTGTTATTCCATATGCAACTTTTGGACATTAAGAATTTTAAATGTTTGTTTGATCACACATTTTTTAAAAATTCCTTTAGAAACTTTCTTTTCTTCTTCTGTCCGTGTTGATTTGAACCCACACAAGTCTTAACTGAAACGTCGTTCAACTCATCCTTAAAAATCCCATGAACTTTGAATTTATATGTAGGATACCAAATGTGTTTTCCTTTGCATAATATCTAGTATAAATGAACTTTATATCATCATTCATGTCAGAATTGTTTCTTTCTGTTTCACCATAGATACACACTTAATCAGTAGCAGTCATTTATAGTCTGATTCAATCACCGTATTTGTTTTTAAACTTGCTCTGGTGAAATTCATACATAAATCATTTGTATATCCACTTAAATTGGTTTGGTTAAATTGATCTTTGTTTTTAATACCAACTAGTACTAAGTCAACGTCAAGAATTGCTCTGCTGGCAAATGATAGATCTTTCTAACGCCTAAGAAATTTTGATTTCACTTGTGAATATTTTTTAATATTGTTCTGTTCCTGAGATTTTCCATCTGTTTACTATATATACAGTCTTTTGAACCAAATTTTGAAGTCCTTCTTAAAGTCATTAGAAGATGTTTGTCTCACGCTCGTATTAAGCTTGATGTATGACGTTAACCACTACTGTTGTTCATACAAGATAAATCTGTGCATCTTTTAAGTTTTAAACCCAATTGCGTGTAAAACGTCATATTTCTGTACTGAACGTCATATTTCTCTTTGCTTTTCAATGTACATAGCAATTTTTCTACTATTGGTTTTGTACCTTTGTGATTATTTATCAGCTTGTTTTATTTACTCTGATAAATCATTTTCATCTGGAATTTGTTTCCCTGGAGAAAACGGGCAGTCCTTGAAATAGTCACGTCAATCTAATCAAACTTACAAATCAACTTCCAAAATGCAACCAGTAACATTTGTCATCTAATATTTCAAATAGATGTTCTTCAACCCATCTAATTTGTTTATCAAGTACCCATCCAAAGTTTATTTTACCTGCATGTATAGGCTCATGGTAGTGTTCTAAAGATTGTTGTTATTTAGGTATATAATAAATGACTTTGACCTTGACCTTTGTAGGTCATATTTTTTGTCTTACCATAATTGTCTGGTGTGCTTTGGTCATCATCTCCGGATGAGTGATCTCTCGAAGGGAGATCGTCACACGATGCGCCCAATGTTCGCCATGCACAACCCGGACACTTCAGCACGATGATACTGTCGAAATCACAATAAATAATATACGGAATTTTTAATGATTGCAGATAGTTTTTAAATTTTAAAACTGATCTTTCCTCAGGCATTATATATGTGGCATCGTCTACACTGTAACATAATCTTCTGTGTTCTAATATTTTTTGTGGTGTATTAAAATATATAGCCATTTTAACAGCCAAGAAAGAGTCATTATTACATATACAGTTTGATGTCTTCTAATCTGGCATATCAGCAGTAACATTTATATGAACAAACTTGAAAAACTCCATGTTTAATGAATTCAAGAAACCTTACTCTGAACTCTTCGATTTGGCAAATGTGTCAACTCTCCACATCCGAAGGATGAAGACCATGGCACTTAAAGTTTTTAAAATTTTGACCAAAAATTGTTTAACATACTTAAATGGTCTAGTAGTTTAAAAACGAAAAAAAGAAATAAAGAATTTGCTTATTCTTACAATTATGTAAACCACTTGGAGATTCCAAATGTATTAATATCCAGGTTTGGGTTACAATCTTTCATGTATAAAGCAACTACACTCTGGAATTCTCTGCCTAATATTTTTGGAACAAACTCAAATTTAATACTTTTAAATTCGTCTCAAAGACCTGGTTTGGGAGCGTATTGTGTAAATACTTCATGTGATGACACAAGTCAAGAAGTTCCTAATGCAGCCATCATCTGCTGCACGTTTATTGTTTAACTTTTAGTCATTTATATTTGCTTATAGCTTTTAGTTACAATAAAAAATTATTTATGCTGCTTAAACTTAATTTTAGATAGATTTTCCTCCCCGTCTTAAATGTATATTAATTACTTTAGTTTTGCCGCATGTGTAGTATTTTTAGTTTTTATTTATGTTGTCTTGCTTATAGCTTTTAGTTGCTGTTTGTTATGTTGTCTTGCTTATAGCTTTTAGTTGCTGTTTGTTATGTTGTCTTGCTTATAGCTTTTAGTTGCTGTTTGTTATGTTGTCTTGCTTATAGCTTTTAGTTGCTGTTTGTTATGCTGTCTTGCTTATAGCTTTTATTTGCTGTTTGTTATGTTGTCTTGCTTATAGCTTTTATTTGCTGTTTGTTATGTTGTCTTGCTTATAGCTTTTATTTGCTGTTTGTTCTGTACTTTTGCTTGTAGTTTAAGTTACTTTCATTCCTGTGTACTGTTCTCATATATGTTTCCGTGTATACACTGTTAGATGATTTTAACTGATCTGTCTTGTGATATATATGCTTCCAGCGTTTAAACAGTAATCATATATGTGTGCATTCTGTACGTATCTGCACAATCTTGTCCAACTTCTTGTCCTTGTATATTTAAATTTTGTATGCCTGTAAAACAGTATCATAAGTAGGAATTTGCTAGCCATTACGCAATTGTTTACTGTATATTTTAACACTGTATGTAATTTTAGAGTAGAATCTATTCATATAAATTGATGTATCTGCATTGAATCTTCAAATAGAAATTAGATATTTATTTTGTGGGTTGAGAGTTAGGAATGGATGGGTATATATGTTTATATGTTTAACAACTAGTTACAAAATTAAGGTAGTATGTATGTATGATCGTTAAAGTTAATTGTTATTTAATTTATGGTCGGTAAATTAGCTCTACTGAGCTCATTGTTTCTTATATATAAATGAAAACCTACTGAAGAAAAAAAAATTCGTCGTAAATGCCAGTAATCCAAATATCGTCATTAATAGAATTTGTCTATATCTGTGTATGTCTTCGAAATATTTATTCCTGAGGGTCAATATACATAGTCGAACATTACTGTTATTAATACACCAATATAACGCAAAATTACTTCGGAAATTTGAGAGGGTTCGTTTTTTAAATTATCCAAACGTCATAGAAATGTTTAATTGCGCTACATTGACATACACTTTGCAGTTATGAATAATATCGTACCGATCGTGGGTGTGACCAGCGGGAGCATGATCGTTAGTTACTATCACAGAAGATTTATTTAAAAAAATAAACCAGTAAGTTACGTCATTGTGTAATTTCTATTTTGTTTGAAACATATCAGCGAGATATCTACATGATTTGGGGTCAGAAGCTGAAACAGTAAAATCCATCAACTCCTTTTTGGTTGAAATATTCTATTTGGACGAAAGAGTCTAAACACGATGTAAAAATTATGCTTGTGAGATGATTTTTCCCACGAATATGCCTATGACTTTTCAACTTTGGATTTCTCGCTCCATCATGATAGCTGTGTTCAGTTGATGTTTAAGTTAACATAGACACGGTAGGTACCAATTAATTTATCCTTTTATTATTTTTACAATAATAAATAGGTTAGTATTCATCCATCACATTATAACACACATTTTATACTTATACATAGCTTTAATGCCCAAGAACTTGCTTTTGTCCAAATAGATATTTAAAGTTACCAACAGCTCAACCTCACCTTATCCTACAATGTAAGGCGTACACCCTGATATTTATGTTGTTTAGATCGACGTCTTACTTCTAAAATAAATGGCGTTGTGTAGCGTGTTCCGCGGTCGACTGACAGGGGACCAAATTTTCATGAATATCTCACATACTTGGCAGCCCATATTGGCACTTTTTCACAATCTAAAGTTTAATTGCTTTAGTCGGACTATACTTGCTCTAGTGTCTTTTTTCCGATGGAATCAAATTTTGACACAGGCAAGTGGACGTGTTCTCAAGTTCCGCTGACATACATTTCAGTCGGTTATCTAATCGCTTTCGTCAGCATTATTATGTTTTTATTCGTTTCGTTAAAGAAACATACTCCAACTGCAACTGACTTTGGCATTCCTCGGCTACCATCGCATTTCATCCAACTGAAATGTATGTCAACGGAACTTGAAAACGCGTATATGACGTGAAATTGATGTAAAATAGTGTAATAAAAACTAGGGTATGTACTATTTGCATTTACGTCGCCGTTTATGGCTTTGTTAGATTTTAGTGATTATTGTTGATTATGGGAAGATATTTTTTAACCCGAGCAATTAGCCCATTTCTAGGAGCAGAGGTCATAATATACAGCATTCACGAGACTTTATGACAGCATGGATTAGTTTCGTAAGATGGAAACTCCCTAATTTTTAACGTAGGGAATTATCTGGATATTTTTAGGTATATGTGTTTATTAATTTGAGATAGGAATAATTCTTTGTATTGGGTGTTTGGGTCGTGTTTTGTATTGCATGTCGTGAAGTACTAATATTCGGCTCGAAAAGGCTTACTAATAAGTCATACAAATGTGAAAAAAAGAGAAAAACCATGCAAGTGTGAAATTAGAGTTTCGGGATGTGTGGTCATTAGGTGATTAGAGGAAAATTACTGTAGTATTTGCGTGTTTAAGAACCTTTTAGTTGACATCGATCATTGTCTCGACGTCCTCGGAAGTAGGAGAAAACATGGACTATGAAGTATCATTGAACTGTCTTTAAAGTACAGTAATTCGCAATTCTGTGTCTTGAAGAGAATATACTGTAATAAATTAGGAAGAATAAATAATTATATGCATATTAATATTTGTAATTTTATAACTATTTATAAGTTTTTCATTTTTTAAAAACAAACTTAAGGTGTCCAAAGTAAGGAACAGACTGATGCACTCTGACGATTTGAGACTCTCAGATGCTGACAGGAAAAGTTTCATGCAGGCCATAACCAAGATGTCAGATGATCCAACTTTTCTGAAATCACAAGAGGAACGTAAACAGTTGTAGCTGAGACACAAACAAGGTACAGAACAAAGTCCACTAACTGCTTATTTCATTTAAGATTTGCAAGAGGTTTTAGACAGTAAGGTTGTTCGAAAGAATTATGAGGTGTACAGCCTGTGTTAAAGTAGAAGTGATTTAGCTAGTACTCCCCCTTTGATGGGTCACCAATCAGTGTGTTAAAGTTGATTTGATTGTGTTATGACAGAAGTTCCCCTCTTATGATGCCACTTCTGAGTTGTCCAATCTGTGTGTTTAAGTAGTTGTGGTTTTACTATTACTGTAGTCCCACTCTTATGAAGTCACACGTTCCGAGTTGTCCAAACTGTGAGCTAAAGTAGATGTGATCATGCTATTACTGTAATCTCCCTCTTATAAGTCCACCCCTTCCGCAATGATATATCAGCCTTATGAAATGTGTAGGTTATCATACGAAGAACAAAATGTTAAAATATGCTCTTTTGGTGTCGTCCAATGTGACCTCTCTCGAGAGGTTGGTTAGTGATTGTTGGAGCTATGAAAAGTGTATTTCTAAAGGGGAAGGGGGTCTCAAGAGAAGGAGCACTGTATTGTCATTTAGACCTATACTATTGTAAAAAAAAGCAAGGAAATTGTGCTTGTTACCATGTATTGGTTGTAGTGGTCCATCTGGTCACCTCCTCCACATCCTCACTGATGCTGATAAAAATTTAGGTAGAAGTATAGAAGATTAGAAGGCTGTATGGTTTCGATGAATACAAAGAAAAAAAAATTCTATTGCTTTTTGATTTTGGTCCTGTTTGCACATCTGTCCATACTTCCATGCGTCTGTCTCTTGAAGCTTGATAGCATAGTTATTCAAAACTAACTTGGCAGAGACATCTTTTTATTTATGTGCAGATGACCTATTTGAATTTTCATACCTTTTTATTGATATTTAGAATTTTTAATAGTTCTTTTTAAATTTTTAAATTGTGCCATTACAGTAGAAACCTTGTGAGCCATATTTTAAATTATGCCATTACAGTGGAAACCTTGTGAGCCAGATTTTAAATTATGCCATTACAGTGGAAACCTTGTGAGCCATATTTTAAATTATGCCATTACAGTGGAAACCTTGTGAGCCATATTTTAAATTATGCCATTACAGTGGAAACCTTGTGAGCCATATTTTAAATTATGCCATTACAGTGGAAACCTTGCGAGCCATATTTTAAATTATGCCATTACAGTGGAAACCTTGTGAGCCATATTTTAAATTATGCCATTACAGTGAAAACCTTGTGAGCCAGATTTTGCAGAAAAACAACTTGACTAAGCCTATATGTAACGAAATTTCATAATCATTTTTATGTCTTTGTGACCTGATTAGATTTAAATTTCATAATCATTTTTATGTCTTTGTGACCTGATTAGATTTAAATTTCATAATCATTTTTATGTCTTTGTGACCGGATTAGATTTAAATTTCATAATCATTTTTATGTCTTTGTGTGGCTGACCTGATTAGATTTTCAAGCTTTTTGATTTATAAATGTTGTTTGTTTTTCGACATATACTTTTTCCTTGTAAACCTTGTCAGCACGATTATAATTAAATAAAACAGCAATGATTATGAGAAACAAAAAGCTTGACCTAGATAAATACAATTTGTTAGGCATGTTTTTATCCAACTGTATATAACTAGATTTTATTTTCTCATCATTTGGATTCTTGAAAAGGACAATTTTTTCATTTGAAATCCCATTAAAGAACAAACAAACATTATCATATAACCTATGTAGGCAAGCCTAGGCTCAAGGGATGGTGATGCTAACCACTGCACGACAGAAACTACATACGTATGATGGGCACAGATAATGAGAAACGTTTCTACCGACCATTACTGAGTGAACTGTTTCGCAAGGTTGCTTTTCACAAACAAATTTATTACACAAAATCCCATTTTCTCTCTTCTGTCACTGTGACCTTAAACTTTTACCTATTGAGTCAAAATCACTAGTTGCCTTACTTTCCGCAAGAGCATGCAGTATACCAGTTTAGTCACGTTTGTGATGTGGAGTTCAAGATATTATGCGGAAACTAGTTTTAAATTTTAAGTAATTGTGACCTTGACCTTTGACCTATTGACCTCAAAGTGTATAGGTGTCTTTTCCGTCAAGAGCAAGCAGTATATAACCTTTGCTTAAAATATGTGGTGTAGAAGTCAAATTATTATGCGGAAACAATTTTGATAATTTCAACCGCGGTGACTTTGACCATAAACTAACGAACAAAAAATCATTAGTTTTCTTACATTCCTCAAGCGCAAGCCATCCACACATGTTTGTAAAGGTAGGCATGCGAAAACTAAAGTTATTTTGAGGAAACGAAAAATGCGACAGACTGATGGATGTAAAAACAGGTCGAAGATTTTACATTATAATGAGGAGAAATGTTTGAAGAAAGCAGAGACGTCAGTATATTTTATTTACGTGTATGTAACCAAACCAGCAAACAAAAACCCCGATGAACTCTTCAAATCATTCAAATCATTGCCAAATTAGCGAATCAATAACGTTTTATTAACGGCGATCTCTGCTGGTCTCAGACCATTTAATCGGCAAAGTAATGGAAAACTTAAACATTTCTTTCACTTCCCGGTGATTGGAAATATAATCATTATCACGAAATTCTCATGAATTTTGCCAACTCAGTCGAGTAAAATTCAAGTTAAAAACTTTCACACAAAACGTTACTGCTAGCAAAACGTTACTGCTAGGTCGGCAATCATACACTTTCTTGCCGTTTTTGGACTTGAAATAAAACTATATATATATATATATATATATATATATATATATATATATATATATATATATATATATATATATATATATATATATGTGTGTGTGTGTGTGTGTGTGTGTGTGTGTCAGTAAAAGTGTTTCCAATCACTCGTCCCTGGGATGAGTGAGTTGCAACAAATTCTCGTCCCAGACAATCACTGTACTCAACGCAGTGCACTTGTCCGCTGCACCACTTACTGCAAAATCGCAAGCACCCGATGCAAGCTTGGTACTAAAAAGAGTCCAAACCATGAATATAGTATGTACTGAGTAAAGACAGAGAGTACAAAACCCTTCTACATGGTCCCTTAGATAAATATATTATAAAAGACAGCGAATATAAAACCCTTCTACATGGTCCCTTAGATAAATATATTATAAAAGACAGCGAATATAAAACCCTTCTACATGGTCCCTTAGATAAATATATTATAAAAGACAGCGAATATAAAACCCTTCTACATGGTCCCTTAGATAAATATATAATAAAAGACAGCGAATATAAAACCCGTCTACATGGTCCCTTAGATAAATATATAGTAAAAGACAGCGAATATAAAACCCGTCTACATGGTCCCTTAGATAAATATATAATAAAAGACAGCTAATATAAAACCCTTCTAATACATGGTCCCTTAGATAAATATATAATAAAAGACAAGATTTGTAACTCGAGTTATTGTAGTTTTGCACATAACTAACGATTTCCTAATGTTGTTTTGACACTTTCTAGGTGCCATTTGAAAGTGGATACTGTTTGCTTTTCATTGAGCTCTCACATATCTTATAATATGTCGGATATAATATGGAGGTACATATGTGGGAAGTTAACAGCCAGACAATTTCAAAATTATGTGATTGTTCAGCTGGTCAACAGGTGTTACATTCTGCCCAGACCACCGACAATTTCATGACTGTGCAGCTTTATAGATATATTGTCATGCCAAATCAAAGACGCCAGCAGATATTTCTATAAGTATTTAATTATTTTCACGCGAAAATGTTGCTAACTTACATTTGAAAGAAGAATTCCAAGCGTTTCTGCAATTTTCACTAACTTTTGTTCTCTGTAATCAATTTCAGTCAAACCTCCATTTCTAGGGAACTACGCAAAAACGCCTATCAAACTGAATATTCCTTACTGGACAAAAATGTTGGAAAGTTTTTACGTCATGGCGCCATTTAAATTAAGACCAACCAGCTGTTGTCTCAGCATTATGTACTTTCTAAAGAGGTTACAATTGCATGCACTGTGTAAAACTCGGTGGAAATCGGCAGATATACTTAAAATGCTTCTTTCGAATGTAAATTAGCACCGTTTTTCTTGTGACAGTAATTACATAGTAATAGAACTATCTGCTGGTGTTTTCACTTTGCTGTAATAATGAATCAATAAAACTGTGTCCTGAAAATTCTGGTGACCTGGGGCGATTGTAACACAGTCTGACGAGACGAAATATCATATAATTTTGACATTCTCTGCCTCTTAACTTATCACAGGCAGTGTTGCACCTTGAGCGAGTCCAAGGGACATTTTCCCATCCCAAACTGTCAGTGTCCCTGTAAAATTAACAAATCCTCATATCTGTGATCATTATATGGGGACAAATTAACAAATCCTCATATCTGTGATCATTATATGGGACAAATTAACAAATCCTCATATCTGTGATCATTATATGGGGACAGAAGTACATTAAATGTCCCCCTGACAGATAAACCAAGGTGCAACACTGCATAGATCTAACTCAATAAAATGTGTGATAGATATTTGAAAAGGAAAATTTTTTCTACATTAAAATAATGCCTAGACTCCTAAAATTAAGAAATCCGGGGTTGGTGTGAAACTGCGATTTATCCATGTAGTATACAAACTTTGTGTTTTTTGTTATATATTTATATTAAGAGCCATGTGTGCGAAGGTTTTAAACCCGGTGTCTTTACTCGTAACAATATTTTGATGATTTGCAGTCATTTTAGTATCAAGTTTGCGTCGAGTGCCTGTGTACAAAGCAAAGTCGACTTCCTTTGCATCATTTCTGGACTGACAACAAGTAGGCAAAATAGGAAAAAGTAATTGATAATTGACGCACACTAGATGTTCAGCATTGCTGAACTAGGGAGTTTTTTTAAAGGCATAAAATGCATACAGATTTGTTTTCAGGGTGCGAATCTGCATCAACTTAGGCGATGGACGACTAAATAGTAAAAAGTTGTCCTGAGCGTAGCCAATTTTTACCCGGTCTAATGAAGGACTTTTGTAAACAAATTTAGTTTCAACAGAATGCAGGGATAAGATATTGAAATGAAAGTATTTATTTTGCTCCCTACTTAAATCTTTCAAGTCGTAATTACGGTATAAACTGTTTCAACATGGATCAATATTTTTACATGGTAAACAACATTAGATAAACAATAAATACCACCCTATCTTAGCACGTCAATCATATTAATTGTCAAAGGAAAAGAAATTGACAAATAACGGTATGCATGGTGAAAATGTTTATTAAAATTCATCGTCTTAAAAAAGTGTATTCAAGTAGTGTTCTAATAAAAAAAAAATCATTGACAAAATATGAACAATTTATTATTTAAATTTTGTTATATTACTAAGTTTTCTTATGATGAAATTGTATCCAACTTATATTATCCAAAACGTATAGTCATAGGCAGCTCAGATATAAAACGACATTTCAAAATGTTTTCATAGATATCTAAACTTCCCAATCAGTTGAATTTTAGAAGTTAATTATCTTAATCTGATGAAAACGAAAAGAACAAACTTGATGTTAAACTTGGACTTAAGATAAATAAATAAAATCTACAGAAATGCAGTGTTTGTAAGATTATAATTACTCCTACCCAACAAGCTAAAACTATTATATTGCGTCATTCTTAATTATAATCCAATTAAGGCTTAAAAAATTACCATTAAATCTACATTCAAAATAATGAAATATTGATTTTAACAGCCTAATGTAGACATTGAATTGTAGAGTAAGATTTTTATATCATGTTTTAGCGGAATTTATCAGACCTTCGAATAAAATTGAAGAACATTTTGACCGTGTTTTTCAACTCTCTTTCTTGATCCTTAACACTGAACCAGAAGTTGTGAAATATTAATTTTCATGTTTGTTTCGAATTTTGTCTGGAGATTCGTTAACCATGATCAGAACTTTTCCCCCACGGAGCTAGACAATTTTGAGTCTCAAGAAAACCATTTGCCGGATACAAGCCGTAAACATATGGTAATACAGTGCTTGTTTTCCAAGGGAAGCTTTTTTACGCTTGTTCTCGTGCTATTACAATGATGTAAATATATCTTTGTTTAGCAGATTGAAAGTGCTGACTCCTGACTTTTCGAGAGGAAGAACTTACACGTTTCCAAAGATGGGAATCTCTCTTCATTGCTTACATCATACATAGAGCAAGAGACTTTGAGCATCATATAAATGTTAGTAGAATATATAATTACATGTAGCGTATCTCTTAAACGAAGGACTCTGAATGTGGAATCATTTGTAGGAGAAATATGGAACAACCAATTTGACAGAAATGACAAATCTGTCGGTGACAGCTTGTAAATTGACATCATAACCTGGTGTGGTCCAGGCTGTCTACCCCAAACTTGCGACTAACTCGATCTGAAATGATAAAAATAATATTCGAATACAGAATTTGAACTATTTAGTCAGAACAAAACTTCTGTGTTGCTGTTTAAACAAATTTTTCTGTGCAATCAGCATGACTACGTTGCTTTTTATCTGCAAAAATGCTTCTGCAAAAATTCGTCAAACACCAATAATGGAAAACGTTTTCTCTCTTTCTCTTCACAAACAAGAAAACTTGGAGTTATTCACCGTATGTAGGGACCACTACTGATGAATTCACAGATCATTTGTAGTTATTTGTGTTAAAGGTATCGCTCGCACTTAGTTTATGGACAACAAGTACTGAATTCACAGATCATTTGTAGTTATTTGTGTTAAAGGTATCGCACTTAGTTTATGGACAACAAGTACTGAATTCACAGATCACTTGTAGTTATTTGTGTTAAAAGTATCGCACTTAGTTTATGGACAACAAGTACTGAATTCACAAAGTACTTTCAGTTATTATTTCTAGAGCTTTCACACTTTGTGTATGGCCTAAGTTTCTTGAATTCACAGGTTACTTTCAGTGAATGGCATTAGGGATATCACACTTCGTTTACGGCCCACGACTGTTGCATTCACAGATTTCTTGCAATTATTGGTGTTTCCCGATGAACCGATATTTGCAAAGCCTAATGGTAATTGAAGGAATATAACGTACAAAATTTCACTTTAAAGATACTAATTAATAAAGGCTATACACAGTCAACTCTCGTTACAACGATAAAGTTCTGTTCCAGCATCTTTTTGTCGTAGTAACGAATCTGTCATTGTAAAGATCATGCCTTTAATTGAGAGGAGTTATCGTTCTTGTATTATCGTTGTCCAACCAGTATGCATAAGGGAAAATGTCTCAGAAATGTAAAATATATTATTCGTATTTAATATTACTGTAATCATTGTGTTTTTAAATCTCATCCACATGCTGTTAGTTTCTTAACATATGATAGATGACAATCACATTGAAAATAATGTAATGGAGCAGTGCAATAGGATCACCTCAAAAGATAGCAACTTTTTATCTTTCCTTTAAATTGTTTATTTTCGTCAAGCAATTGTAAGACATAACATTCTCTCTCTCTCTCTCTCTCTCTCTCTCTCTCTCTCTCTCTCTCTCTCTCTCTCTCTCTCTCTCTCTCTCTCTCTCTCTCTCATGCAGTGAGATAGCTCCATTTTGTATCGTGAATATTTCCTAATTTCGCAATTTTTATGTTCTTAATGTCATTGGTCAAGATTGTTAAAACAAGAGAATTTTTATTTGTTGTGGAAATTAAATGTTTCATGCTATCCTCTGTCGTATTTCCAGTAGAAGTGAAATCACAAAGAATGAAAAAGTCGTTTTAATAGAACAGTATGCAAAGGAAATATACATGCTTGTTTATGGGAAATCGATAACGGAGTTGAAAGCTGAATATTCCATTATAGATATAAACTGTACCAACGAACACGTTGTAAAGAGAGTTGGTTGTTGATGGTAGATAAGAATTTATCTGCTATCTTTTCTTTTAGTTATATTTATGATATGCAAATATATAACATCTCACCAGTTCTAAACTTCGTATTGTTCTCATCTTTTCCTTCGCCACGTGTTGCTGCCTCTTCCTTATAGCTAGGTAGCACTAAATACAGCTCCGAACGAACTAGATCTAGGTATTCGTGCGCGCTTCCGTTGCTAGCATATTTAATATCACCCCCTGAAGAGTCGCTCCCTCCTGTGCTGTTCGCTCCGCCAGGGGTATCCCTGAAGAAAGAACAGTTACACGTTTAATATGTATACATTTATTTGTTGTCACACAATTCTATTATCTATTGAAAAGGTTTAGTTATTTTACAGTAAGCATGTCAAGAAGCTTTTCAGTTTAAATCGTTCACATTAAAGCAGTGCAGAATGTTGCATGTTCCATTTAACAGATCCCCTTCCCTTTCCAACGGGTATTTAAAGGAACCGATAGAGACTTTCTGTTTTAAAAAGTACGTGTCTGTCATTCATTTTTCTGACCTGAACAAGACAAAATAAACCAGTAATATAAAGACCCAGACTCCAATGGACAAGACAAAACTAGCAAAAAATATATAGGTCCAGACTACCCTGAACAAGATATAATTAGCCAATAATATAAAGGTCCAGACTCTCCTGAACAAGATAAAATTAGCCAATAATAAAAAGGTCCAGACTCCCCTGAAAAAGATATAATTAGCCAATAATATAAAGCTCCAGACTCCGCTGAACAAGATATAATTAGCCAATAAAATAAAGGTCCAGACTCCCCTGAACAAGACAAAATTAGCCAATAATATAAAGGTCCAGACTCCCCTGAACAAGACAAAATTAGCCAATAATATAAAGGTCCAGACTCCCCTGAACAAAATACAAAATTAGCCAATAATATAAAGGTCCAGACTCCCCTGAACAAGACAACATTAGCCAGTAAAACAAAGGTCCAGACACCCCTGAACAAGATATAATTAGCCAATAAAGGAAAGGTCCAGACTCCCCTGAACAAGACAAAATTAGCCAATAAAAAAAGGTCAAGACTCCCCTGAACAAGACAAAGTTAACCAATAAAATAAAGGTCCAGACTCCCCTGAACAAGATAAAATTAGCCAATAAAATAAAGGCACAGACTCCCCTGAACAAGATAAAATTAGCCAATAAAATAAAGGTACAGACTCCCCTGAACAAGATAAAATTAGTCAATAAAATAAAGGTCCAGACTCCCCTGAACAAGATAAAATTAGCCAATAAAATAAAGGTCCAGACTCCCCTGAACAAGGTAAAATCAGCCAATAAAATAAAGGTCCAGACTCCCCTGAACAAGATAAAATCAGCCAATAAAATAAAGGCCCAGACTCCCCTGAACAAGATAAAATTAGCCAATAAAATAAAGGCCCAGACTCCCCTGAAAAAGACAAAATTAGCCAATAAAATAAAGGTCCAGACTCCCCTGAACAAGATATAATTAGCCAATAATATAAAGGTCCAGACTCCGCTGAACAAGATATAATTAGCCAATAAAATAAAGGTCCAGACTCCCCTGAACAAGATAAAATTAGCCAATAATATAAAGGTCCAGACTCCCCTGAACAAGACAAAATTAGCCAGTAAAAAAAATGTCCAGACTCCCCTGAACAAGATATAATTAGCCAATAAAATAAAGACACAGACTCCCCTGAACAAGACAAAATTAGCCAATAAAATAAAGGTCCAGACTCCCCTGAACAAGATAAAATTAGCCAATAAAATAAAGGTCCAGACTCCCCTGAACAAGATAAAATTAGCCAATAAAATAAAGGTACAGACTCCCCTGAACAAGACAAAATTAGCCAATAAAATAAAGGTCCAGACTCCCCTGAACAAGATAAAATTAGCCAATAAAATAAAGGTCCAGACTCCCCTGAACAAGATAAAATTAGCCAATAAAATAAAGGTACAGACTCCCCTGAACAAGATAAAATTAGCCAATAAAATAAATGTCCAGACTCCCCTGAACAAGGTAAAATTAGCCAATAAAATAAAGGTCCAGACTCCCCTGAACAAGGTAAAATTAGCCAATAAAATAAAGGTACAGACTCCCCTGAACAAGATAAAATTAGCCAATAAAATAAAGGTCCAGACTCCCCTGAACAAGGTACAATTAGCCAATAAAATAAAGGTACAGACTCCCCTGAACAAGATAAAATTAGCCAATAAAACAAAGGCACAGACTTCCCTGAACAAGACAAAATTAGCCAATAAAATAAAGGTCCAGACTCCCCTGAACAAGGTAAAATTAGCCAATAAAATAAAGGTCCAGACTCCCCTGAACAAGACAAAATTAGCCAATAAAATAAAGGTCCAGACTACCCTGAACAAGACACAATTAGCCAATAAAATAAAGGCACAGACTCCCCTGAACAAGGTAAAATTAGCCAATAAAATAAAGGCACAGACTCCCCTGAACAAGACAAAATTAGCCAATAAAATAAAGGCACAGACTCCCCTGAACAAGACAAAATTAGCCAATAAAATAAAGGTCCAGACTCCCCTGAACAAAACAAAATTAGCCAATAAAATAAAGGTCCAAACTCCCCTGAACAAGACAAAATTAGCCAATAAAATAAAGGCACAGACTTCCCTGAACAAGATAAAATTAGCCAATATAATAAAGGCACAGTCTCCCCTGGGAGCACATTTTACCGAGAGTCCTGCTAGGAAAGTAAGGAAAAATGCTCATTATCGGGAAATGATTGGCTAGGAAAGTAAGGAAAAATGCTCCTTATTGGGATATGATTGGCTAGTTAGCATGTGTAACTACTTAAAATAGTGAATGACAGGTAACGTTTGTCACATGATTTTGCTGTTGTTCGTCTTTCGAGTTCGAAGATGATTATGAGATCACTAACTGATTTGGTTTCTGTAAGTTCGTGAGTGGCTGATCAGGCCACTTTGTGCTCTGAATTGTCTGTGGTGTACTGGACAAGGAGATGCAGCTTGGGGTTGCTTGATCGTGGAGGATGTGCTACATATATACGTATCAATTCGCTGTAATAGGAGGACAATTAGTCTGCAACTCCTGATCAATGAGATCAACGAATAGGAGTGTGATTTTTCACACCTTGCATGATAAGGATGGATCTTAGCTCCTGATGACTCAAACTTCATGTATAACAATATCTTATTATGCCCCCCACCCCACCCCACCCCACCCCACCCCACCCCCATATCTAGTAAACCGGCCTATCTAAAATTACGGTCTTAGAAGCAATTTTACAGATAAAATTTAACAGCTTTGGTTATTTTTTTATTATTTACGTGCCAGAATTGACACATGGGAATATATAAATATGCATTCACATTGAGTTGAAAATTACAGCTACTTCCATGGCAAGCGATGGCGATTTCCTCATGTATTTTTATTTATATGTCTCTCCACCCACCCCACCCCGAATCCCCCTTCCCCCATTCTGGAACGTGACGCAAGAGAAGTAGCTCAAAACCCAGTACTCATGTTAATGGTCTGGTACATGGAATATACTTTAATGTCGTTCACTGTTATTCAGATGGTAAAAAAATGTAATTCGGTATGCGAAGTGGCAAATACAGCATATTCACCTTTCAAAGAAAGTTTCCCCATAAATTTGAACAGAGAGTTGACGATATTGCTTACACTATTCTTGGACCATTCCCTTGTCCATTAACTTAATTCAGAAACCTAATTAGAGTATGTTATTTTCCTCGAAAGCCTGCATTCTAATCTCAAACAGAGCTATTAATTCGTATTCATCTCTCCAAATATTCGGGAAAACAGACTGCGTCAGTATTTTCTCAAATAAAGAAATGAGAAAAAAAGATATGCGCATTAAGTAAGAATTTTTACATTAAACATTATCACTCCCTAGGGATTCTTCCACAATTACCTTGCATAGAACGGATAAACTGGTAGGAGACATACATGTACATTCATGTTCTTCATTTAGGTCAGTTGCAACACAACAGGTATGACCTCATGACAACCTTGTTTGGACTCCAAATAAAATGCACTCAACTACCATAATATAATCAAACCGATTACAATGCGTGCCTCTTGAAAGCTTTCAATAGTCTCCAGCAGCCATTGTAAATATTAATTATCATGCAGAAAATAAATTTATTCTAAGGCGATATAATAAAAAAGATAATTATTTTCTATACCAAAGTAGAGGTAATATAATGAGCTGATAAAAACAAGAAATTAATTTTGTTTTTCTTTGATTTTCAAATTATTGTTCTTAACATCAGCTACATAAGTTATTTGTATTATCTACGTCTAGAAGCCATATTTTGCTGAGTGAAAGTCACGTGCTTGAGTAGCCTTGGAGTGACAGCCATTATATCAGTATTAGAAGCATAGTAGATGCATTAGTAATTACCTTGATTAGCCACTACAACTGAGACCTCACAAGCAATGCGTGCAGTCTACTCATCTAATTGATATACTCGTTCACATATGCAATACACAGTTAACCTTTTGATTGTAACTTATCACAATACACATATAACCGTTAATATGGAAAGTTCATTATTGAATAAACATTTTATTCCTTCATCCAACTGCACTTGTCAGAGTGAGCCTACAGTATATGCTAGGAAGTATATAGCATGGAAATATATATGTAGTCATCGGCTAAATACAAATACCTAAAGTATGTTAGTAAAGCACAAAATGTTGGTCACAGTGACCTCATTTGGTCGTAACGGCGCAGTAACACATTTATTCATTTAGGTCTCAAGTTTCAGGATCTCAACATAAGCAGCAACCATTCAATGACGTTTAAGTCACATATGCCTCTTTTTGCAATAAGAGTGTTTTATTTATCAAGATGCATCCACTCGATAATTTGCATGCTTCTAGGTAGGATATTACGCACAAAGCATGCAAAAAACTCACGTGATCATATGCTAAACACATAAGCTTAACCAATGCCATTTAAAGATGAAATTTAAGTGACGATTAGCTTCTTTTGTTGTAAGTCTGTGATACTATAGATATGCATATAATCATCAACTTCACGGTACCAGCGTGAACAGTGCCTCGGGAATGAACAGCAAAATTCAAACTGTAATCGTAGTCAGTGAAGCGTAAAATATGGAACATAATGACCTACTTAAACAAATGAGAAAGTAGCATTCATCAAGATGCGTCCTCTCACCACGTTTCGTGATTCTAAGTAGGACAGAGTGTACACAGCAGGCAAACACCTATATGGTCATGAGCTAAACGCAATAATTAATGTTAGACAGTCAAATGTGAAATGTATGTCACAGTGTCCTTCCTTGTATGGGTGTGGTATTAATGCCATCTAGTTTAATGATTCTAGCATAAGCAGCTAAAATAAATATAAGCAAAAGTCAATGAAGCGTGAAATATGGGTCGCTATGACCTACTTTTATGAGGGTTTAATACTTATAGAGATCCATTCCCTCACCAAGTTTCATAATTTCAGGTATAATAATATATATACAGGACAAAAAATGCCAGTGTGGTCATGTACTAAACGTAAAAGTTCAAACTAATCCAGTAAAATGTGAAATGTATGACACAGTAACCTTCTTTTGTTGTAATGGCGTTTTAGCAACAGAGATGCATACAATTATCTAGTGTCATGATTCTAGCATGAAGAGTGTTTGAGAAATACACTTAACGCACAAAAGTGAACCAATGTCAGAGAAAAGTGAAATATGGATCATAGTGACCTATTTTTGTGATAAGGATGCAGCACTCCTCAACGTGCATCTCCTCACATAGTTTCATGATTCCAGATATAGCAGTATGTATAAAGTGTGAAAAATCCTATGTGACACGACCTAACTATAAAAACTTATCCTCAGCCAGTAACGAATGAAATGTAGGTTACACTGAGCTTCTTTTCTTGTAAGGGTGTAGTACTAATAGAGATGCATACAATCATCTTCATTGATGACCAAAGTCAGTGAAGCGCGAAATATGGGTGACAGTGAGCTACTTTTATAACGAGGGTATATTATATAATTATCAATTTGATGTAAAACAAAATAGTTAGCTTTTGTACCAATGATAGAAAGTTTTTACACTCACTCAATATCATTAATATGTATGTATGCATACGTCTCCTCTCCATCACCTTCGGAAAAAAGATCCAACTCCTGGATATCTCTTGGCGGGGGCATTGGTGGCCGATCACTAACTCTCTGATCCAGTTTTTCTTGGTCGTATGTCTAAAATGCAACCAGAGAGAGAGAGAAAAAAAAATTTAACTGGTGATACACAGACTTAAATCATGACAAAGCTACTAAAAGGCAATCTAAGGCGAATCCCAACGCTTTTAATTGCATGCCCACACCCACCCTCTAACGCCGACCTCACCCTCTTCCAGACCGTGAACCAGGGACCGTATCCGTGAATCAGTTACATTTCTTATGTGTCATTTTACTAACACGCATTCATAAAGTGTTCAAAACTGTTATAACATGCTGCAGTAATCGTAGTTGTGTTTATTTGAATTTTTGAACTCACCCCTACACACACCCCAAAAATCCCAGATGAAGGGCAACACAAATTATACCATTCACATCGATGGATACTACATCGGCAAATTATGTGCCAAGTTTGACGAAATTCCACCAATCAGACGGACGGACGAACATAATACTTTTAACAAGTCTTCCATTGAAGGTGCTTAATATCCTACGAACCTATTCCTGTGGGAGGTTTATAAAAACATTATTATTTTTTAAACACAATTTAATCGTTTGTTATCTGCGTGTGTTATGCCGCAGCTGACAGTGAAGTGACCCTATGCTTCACTTACTTTAGGAAGCAAAACAGAATCATGCTAACCCAAAAAGAGTCTGACAGCCAACTGACTCTATGCCTAATTTGCTTTCAGAAGTAAAATAGAATCATGATAATCCAATAAGAGTCTATGATTATGCTAGAATGAAAAGAACGCAATTACTATAAGTTTTATTAAGAAATAAAAACAGAAAAAGAAGAAAGGCGCATGCATGCAAGCGACAGCAAGTATATATATATATATATATATATATATATATATATATATATATATATATATATATATATATATATATAATTAAGAGGTGTATATCAAGGAAAAGTAATTGTATAGGTTGATAGAGGTGTGTGTAACTATATAGAAAATATGGCAATTTATATTTTTGGGATGGCTTCTCGTTCAAGTCATAATCTTCTTTGGAATGCATGATATAAATCCTGTCACAGATGGTAAACTACTTCACATCTTTTAAATTTAATAATTTAAAATGTTTATAAACATTTGATTTTAGGCAATTATAAGGCTAGTGTGTTTTTCTCTTGTTTTCCCATACTTTTCATATAGAAGAGTGTGTATGTATGTATGTATGTATGTATGTATGTATGTATGTATGTATGTATGTATGTATGTATGTATGTATGTATTATGTACGTACGTACGTACGTACGTACGTACGCACGCACGCACGCACGCATGTATGTATGTATGTATGTATGTATGTATGTATGTATGTATGTATGTATGTATGTATGTATGTATGTATGTATGTATGTATGTATGATTGATTTTTGTCTACCTAATGAGCCATTATCTCTTTCATACCGGCGTGTTATATTATCTGTTTACCAAATATCCATCTATCCACTCTTTCTGAACGTTCATTGTATTTCTATTGATAGTATCTCCTTATGATTAGTAGACTTTAACATTCTAACATTATCTTTGCCATTGCCACTCGTTTAAAATGAGTAGAGACAGAGTTTTACAGAAAAAGAGAAAGATGGCAGAGATAATTACATTTTGGAGTCAGCGACAGAGAGAAAAGCAGTCAGACAGACAGACATACAAACCTGAGCTTGCCCTGGAGGTGCCTTACAGCACCGTTGTCGACATGGCGTATAATATACTGTACAGGCGACAACGATGGCAGCGATAACCACTACACCAATAGAAGTCCCAATTACAGGGCCAACCCATTCTGTAGAATATACAAATATAGTTATTACATATTTGTTTTACTAAGCAAATATTAGACCTATTCTGATGCCTAAAACCTGCCATATTTTAATAAGTAAAAATAACAACTACGTCGACACAAAGTTGTTTCCAACATTGTGGAGATGTTTAATAACCTCATGATCAAAAAAGGTCCATCTTTCTTTCTCCCCCCCCCCCGCCTCTCTCTCTCTCTCTCTCTCTCCTTTTTTCAGAATAAAAGATTGTATTGGAGATCGTGCTTTTATATTTTTATAAATACGATTGTGTCGCGGAGGGTGGGGGGAGAGTCGAAAATCGTGTTTTTTGTGTGACATTCCTTGACGTGGCAGGTTGATCAAATATCTGTATTTATCATCTCTCTGTTCGATAATCTTATGATTCAAGCCGCGAGTATTATTTTGTGTCTTACCAATTTATAACATGTCATGTAATATTATCAGGGATTCTCCGAAGAGTTTTACACCATTTTCTACTGCGACTTACAAAGGAAACGTTTTTTTATATGTTTATGTTACGTCTTATTATTGACTGGCGTAGGAATCCGAAAACAATTTTGTATTTGATTACTGTACAATCCGTGAATAACTCTTCGCCCCATTAATAAAACAAAACATCAACAAACCAAAACAAAGGTCAATTAAAACTTCAGCCAGAAATGGGTTAGCATTATGTAAAACACCCGTATAATCGCCCTTGATGTTGTCAGAAGTTGGAATAATTAATAGCTTGCGTGAAATTTTAATTTTTTTTGTATTTTTATATTAGAAAAAAAATAGATGATCTGTTGTTGTCATGTATCGTGCATCAGTCCATCACTGTCATTGAACTGTACACTGGTCAAAATTGTACACTTACCAAAATCATTTTTCTAATCGAACTGTGACTTACTACTTGTACTCATAAAGGCATAGTCCTACGTAAAAATACGTACCACGTTTCGGGCTCCTACCATGTAAAGTACTTAGATATTTTATCCAACAAAATGTTAACTCAAAACAATAAGTTATTGTGAAATTTCGTTTCGACCACAAAATGTGCCTCATTCCAGCGAGAATTATGTCCCTTTATTAAGCTTTATGGCCCTATCATAAACAACGCTTGGGCAACTACAACGAAAAGAGATTTACTGCGAACGATCAATGTATAATGAAATTAAAATATCAAGAGCCTGGCTTTTAACTGTAATATATTATATATAGACCATTTCAAACAATAACTTTAACCGATACACGTCAATGAAAGGATTATAATTTCCGTTTGTGGTGTTAAATGAATCAATTGAGAATGATATATAAGATTTTGTTTTCAATACAAATGTTTAAACTCTTACAAATAAACAGGAATGCGAGTTAAATGTGTTCTTTTGCATATCTTGAGTCAGTTAGGGGTACATTTTCAAACAGATCATAGCATTTGAACGCTGTGCAAACGACTGTCAGTCGCTTGCCTGTCATCTGATAATACGATTGCATCAGACATTACTTGTTAGCAGTAAATTGCCGTTCTCTATAACTGAAATGTAACTGTACGCTAAAGACAAAACGATATGCCCACTGACAGGAGATGACCACGCCCCGATAGATTAAATGAGCATTTCCTAGTGGACATACCCGTACTCGGACATGACGAGAAAAATGTAACTTCCCGCTATACCCTGGTGCTGTTATGCTATAGCAATTAGTGCAAAGCATATTGTTATGTTATAGCAATTAGTACAAGGCATACTGTTATGTTATAGCAATTAGTGCAAGGCATACTGTTATGCGAATACGTTCATATTGGCGTAGGGACAGGTATTTGTTTTGTTACAATAACATTTTCAACCACAATTTTTTTCAAACAAACACAGACAAACACACATACACACAGTACGTATAAATACATATACATGTCTACATACATATACATGTAACCTATATCTTAATTTTTGGCACTTTACTGCGGTGTTTTAAAAGTTTCAACGATAAGAAATACAATGAGAACTCTTGTAAAATAATTATTTAAACTTAAAATATGTTCAAACAACACGGATAACCCCTCCCTCTCTATATTTGAATGAGTGATGCAAGTACGCAAGATCAGTAACTCTTGTTAAACGGTGAATGTATGTACTAACAAGTATAAGAACATTAAAATATGATAAAATTGTGCATAACTTTATAAATGTAATCAGAGCTGTATGACTAAACATATTCACCTGGCCTCTCCGTCATAAAAATTTACTCAAAATTTCGAGTAATAAGAATGGTACTCCAGACGTAGAAATGTTACTCGAAATGTGTAAATGCAGCATTTTGATTTGTCAGAATGTTTACGAGTAAGATTTCAAGCCGCGTAAATTTTATTGACGGAGAGACCTCATGTCAATAATGTATGCAAACGTTCAGAGTAACTCATGTACAGTAAGACATTTATATAGTATATCAACCAGAGGATGCTTTGAGAGGTTTTCACATGTTCACGTCATGCTGTTAATGGCTGTTATGTTTAGGGCAATTCACCAAATGCTGTCGGACTAGTTGCCCACACAAAAGAATTATCATATATTTAGTACATACATTTAACACCAATAAAAGGGCATAAACCTAGAAAAACTCAATGGAGCGATTAGAGAGTATGTGAGAGAATGAGCGCATTTGTAAATTTAAAAATAAATTTGATGGTGGAGATTTAGAATAGGAAGAATCTGGAACACCTGGGAGCAGGGGGCTACGAGAACATTTCAGGCACACTTGTAAATTTAAATTAATATCATATCGTATAGCTGTACCAGAACATATCAAGCTCACTTGTAAATTTTAAATTATTACTGTGAGTTTAAGGGTACGAGTAAATTTCGAGCACGCTTAAATTTTAAAAACATTCTATGGCAGGGTTTGTAGAAAATAAAGTTTCCATGTATACAAAAACCGGGGGTCGCATTTATTATATATATATATATATATATATAGATATATATATATATATATATATATATATATATATATATATATATATATATATATATATATATATATATATACCGGTATATATATTCCAGAATAAACCAGACATTCATTTTGCAATTTAAAATAATACCATCTCGTGCAGATTTACGAAGATATTTCAAACGGACATCCAGTGTAGTTCTAAAAGACAATTCCTAGCACACTTGTCAATTTTAAATTATTAAATTATATTCATTTCAAATTATTAAACTATATTCATTTTAAATTATTACCATCCAGTGTAGGGGTGAAACGAGAACACGCTGAAACAACTTAGAAAGTTTAAAGTAGTTCAGTATTATACAACAATGATGAGCTAGCACAATGAACAGACAGCCTGTACAAAGCACAAAATAAAATAATTTTTTTTTACACAACACGAATAATGGTAAACAGGAGATAAATATCCTTGTGTAACGGTTATGTTGTTACGAGGTACTTTCCTTGTAAGTTGTGTTGATATTACCAATCTTGACCAAACAGACTATATACAGCAATGCGGACATTTTACAAAACTTTATGACAAAAAGTAAATAAACAATTAGGAGTTAAATAAATAAAAATTACAGAGTATTTCCTAAAAAGAATGAAATTCTCAGTACTTATGAACCAAAAGATTTGAATAGCTAAGTTGCCTGCATTATATAACGTAGAATCTACAGTGTAGAATGAAATTACTGGATAGGTTACATAGAGTAACGTACACCTACACAACTTTAGACAAAATTGCAATTGTCTCAGTTGGCATCAAAACAACAGTCAAACGTGTACAAGTCTTTCATTTGTGAAATTTCTGAAAGACGATATTGTGGAAAAGGTTTCTGATAGAAAAAGGAATTTTTTATAAAAGGAATTTATTTTATAAAGCACGAGGGTAGCTGTCCTTATGCAAGCTGGGTTTCTGACGTCTATATGGATTTCACATATGGCACAATTTTACCTAGCAATAGTCAGTGCACAATTAATCTATAGTGATATCGCACATAGCAATAGTCAGTGCACAATTAATCTATAGTGATATCGCACATAGCAATAGTCAGTGCACAATTAATCTATAGTGATATCGCACATAGCAATGGTCAGTGCACAATTAATCTATAGTGATATCGCACATAGCAATGGTCAGTGCACAATTAATCTATAGTGATATCGCACATAGCAATGGTCAGTGCACAATTAATCTATAGTGATATCGCACATAGCAATGGTCAGTGCACAATTAATCTATAGTGATATCGCACATAGCAATGGTCAGTGCACAATTAATCTATAGTGATATCGCACATAGCAATGGTCAGTGCACAATTAATCTATAGTGATATCGCACATAGCAATAGTCAGTGCACAATTAATCTATAGTGATATCGCACATAGCAATAGTCAGTGCACAATTAATCTATAGTGATATCGCACATAGCAATAGTCAGTGCACAATTAATCTATAGTGATATCGCACATAGCAATAGTCAGTGCACAATTAATCTATAGTGATATCGCACATAGCAATGGTCAGTGCACAATTAATCTATAGTGATATCGCACATAGCAATGGTCAGTGCACAATTAATCTATAGTGATATCGCACATAGCAATAGTCAGTGCACAATTAATCTATAGTGATATCGCACATAGCAATAGTCAGTGCACAATTAATCTATAGTGATATCGCACATAGCAATAGTCAGTGCACAATTAATCTATAGTGATATCGCACATAGCAATGAGTACAAGCAATTCAAGTATTTCATTGACAAACATTTTAGACAGTGGCACTATCGAGTAGTTTTTGCATCAGTATTTTAGACAGTGGCACTATCGAGTAGTTTTTGCATCAGTATTTTAGACAGTGGCACTATCGAGTAGTTTTTGCATCAGTATTTTAGACAGTGGCACTATCGAGTAGTTTTTGCATCAGTATTTTAGACAGTGGCACTATCGAGTAGTTTTTGCATCAGTATTTTAGACAGTGGCACTATCGAGTAGTTTTTGCATCAGTATTTTAGACAGTGGCACTATCGAGTAGTTTTTGCATCAGTATTTTAGACAGTGGCACTATCGACTAGTTTTTGCATCAGTATTTTAGACAGTAGCACTATCGACTAGTTTTTGCATCAGTATTCAGTACGAAAGTGTTAAAACGGTTTCCAACGATGCGTGAAGGTAAATAACATTGTTGTTTCAGAACAAGGCTTGTCATAAGGGCAACAACATTTACAGTGGTTTTTTAAATATTTTTTGTTATATTTTTTTTTCTTCCAATACTCAAAATTGTGTAAATGATGCATTCAATACTTGATCCAAAGCAATTCGGGATGTACTAATTGTTGCTAGGTTGCACAGTTGGCAAAGTCTCTGACGTCTTAATTTCTTGTTTCTTATTTTTGTTTTCTCGTTGTTTTGTAACTGAACTTTGCAATTTGTACAGTTTTAGCGATGATTCTATTTTGTATATGATATAGCCGGTATTAATTTTCCCAAGAAAATTTGATATCGACAGTGTCCCAAATAATACCTTTTCCCCTTTTAACTCTTGTCTTTCCACTGCTTATTTATTTTCATGTCCTCACACATTCATTTGAGATCCTCATCTATTTCTTCCAAATCCTTTTGCAAAATAAGAAACCTGTTCAAACTTGATTCTCCATTTTATTTATTTATTCTTTTAACAAACTTTGAAATTTTTCTCTCAGAAGTTTTAATTTGTTTTAACTTAGATTCAATATCCCTTTAGTTGTATTTTTTTTCTTTGCTTTAGTTTGGTTTTCTACTACGACGCATTTCAGTTCAAGTTGTTGCACTTTATCTCGGGTGACTTTTTCTTCTTCGTCTGCTTGTGAAATCTCTGTTGATGTGCATCCTATTTTTAGTGTGTTAGGCTCATCTATCTGGTTAGTGTGTTTGGTTTAGACACCTTGTGTCAAATTCTACGTTTACCATAATGAGTGAGGCCAATAAGGGAACTGCTTAGGCATGCTAACGGGATTCTTAGGAGGTGAAAAAGTAAGTACAAAAGTTACAAATAAGCAGTAATTAAATGTCACATAAAGTAACAAACTAAATTTCAAAGTCTTTTTCATAGTGTTACTCACTCAACTAGAGATATTTACAATTGAAAGCAGCACGAACATTCAAAGCTAACTAACAATTTAACTTTCAAGCTAACTTGCATCATTGTTATTTATTTTTGTCTCAGCCCCATAGGGTAAGATTTCGTGTTATAAAGTAGCATTTCGTGCCATAAAGTAACATTTAGTGCCATAAAGTAACATTTAGTGCCATAAAGTAACATTTAGTGCCATAAAGTAACATTTAGTGCCATAAAGTAGCCATAAAGTAACATTTAGTGCCATAAAGTAACATTTAGTGCCATAAAGTAACATTTAGTGCCATAAAGTAACATTTAGTGCCATAAAGTAGCCATAAAGTAACATTTAGTGCCATAAAGTAACATTTAGTGCCATAAAGTAGCCATAAGTAACATTTAGTGCCATAAAGTAACATTTAGTGCCATAAAGTAACATTTAGTACCATAAAGTAACATTTAGTGCCATAAAGTAACATTTAGTGCCATAAAGTAACATTTAGTGCCATAAAGTAACATTTAGTGCCATAAAGTAGCCATAAGTAACATTTAGTGCCATAAAGTAACATTTAGTGCCATAAAGTAACATTTAGTACCATAAAGTAACATTTAGTGCCATAAAGTAACATTTAGTACCATAAAGTAACATTTAGTACCATAAAGTAGTATTCAGTGAGGAACTTTTTGATGAACTATTGGAGATATAGGATAAGGGGTCGAAATGTTGTAGTACGGTACTAATTTAGATTACGCTCAAAGTCTTTGGTGCACCCATATGAGATGGTTATTATTTAAAATTGCAAAATTACTTTCTGGTTTAATTTGGTTAGTGTGCTCGCACTCTCAATATAAATAGTTCGTATAGTAGAAATCCCATTTTCTCAACACACTACAATCCAGTGGTGTATATTGTGCAATTTAAATAACCCCTCTAAGTGGAGACAAAATAATTTTGTAATGTGCTATCTACTGGAGCGCGACTTAAAAATGGTATTTTGATGTTCGCTTCATGCAAATAATGTAAGCCAAGTTGGAGGCATATTGAATATACGGTGTATATATATATATATATATATATATATATATATATATATATATATATATATATATTGTTACGACTAGTGGTAATGTAACAAAAGAAAAGACTCAAACAAGCTTTCAAGATTTAAAACAGAAATATTAAATTTCCTAAAACATGAAAATATTTCAACAAAAAAAAAAACAATCACAGTGAAAGAATTAAAAATAACTTACAGTATAGAATATCCTTAAAAGTAATAAATTGTTCTATTGTTCACTGATCCTGAAGTTAATCCAAATTATTCCGAGTGAAACCACCAAAATGTTATATCCAAATATCATTAATTCCAAGTAATCCTTGTGAATATGGAATATCACACAAGTTCTAGAAATGTTTCCGATAATTCCAACGGAGCTGTATAATACTTAAATTTTAAGTAGCAGTACTAAATCCAAAATGTACTGTATAATAATATCTCTGAACCATAATATCACATACAAAATGAACCGATCTCGTTTATGACCTCTCAGGCTGACGAACGCTGTGATGAATGACGAACGCTGTGATCACACCTTATTATATAGTTTTCTTTGTACTGCGTATTTAAAACAAATAAAACCCATTTCTTATTCCGTCTCAAATCAACATCAAACTATTACGATCTTATTCTAACTTCTGGTCAACAAAATGAATAATTCCTGAATTGCGAAATCCAGGTCAGGTCAAGTGCAAAACGCACGCGCTGAATCATGTGACATGACTAATGCTTCAAACAATATTATTGATTTTCCCAGGACCAATGTACTGGGTCACATTGAAATTACCGTATGTGTGCACTCTGCAAAACGACACCTATTAGACTATTATACAGAGGTCATAAACTAATAAAACTATACCATTATTTAAAGGAAATGATACATAATTCCGTAACAATATATATATATATATATATATATATATATATATATAGATAGATAGATATATATATATATAGATATATATATATATATATATATATATATATATATATATATATATATATATATATATATGTGTGTGTGTGTGTGTGTGTACATTTAACACCAACAGGGGGAATAACCCTGCCTATTTTCATCGGTACATGACAACAAAACGATATCTACACATTCACCTGATTTAATAATGTATACCAAGTTTCAGAGTGATTCATTAAAAGCCGTGTGAGTCGTTACACACACAAGAATTATCATAAATAGCATATAGATATAACGCCATAAAGTAACATAACTCTGCATAAAAGCATTGGAGCATGACGACAAAGAAAATGCACATGTTCACATGTTGTTAATGTCTGTCAGTTTAAACACAGTCCATGAAAAGATGCGGGGGTAGTTGCAGGCACAAGAATTTTAGGACCTGAAACACACGGTTAAGGCTACATACCCTTGGTATGCTCATGGCATAAAAACTCGGGGCAGGAAAACAGTGACAGGCGGCCTAAGCAAAATTTATCAAAATGTGTACTATGCGATGTGCAAATAACATTCATCTCTGACAGTGTTGTCATTGACTCCTCATGCATTTCAAAACTGCCCTAATCAACTAATTAATCTCCTAACTTTAGGTTCAAGTCAGAATGTCCATAGTTTCAAGTACACATATTGCTTATTGAACACTAAGAGACATTATGACTAAGTTTATATGCCGACCAGGTATATAAAAGCAAGGTGGAAGATATCATGTTACTTCTCGCTGTGTCTCACTTAGCGTGAGTACACGTTTTTACATGTTATTTTCTGTTGGGATTTTTTCGAGTTACAAAATTCAATATTTATAATTTTCTTAAAAGAGTGAAAGCGATTACAGATGACGGCAAATTTGAAGGAGAATAGTTTAATCACACAAGGCTGCCTTTGATATAGATTAGAAGAAGCATATATTACACTGTTTAAAACTTCTAAAGCTCATAAGAGTAACATTATTTGTAAAAAAAAAAGTTCAATGACAAATATAAATGAATACTGAAGCCGAAGTGTATAATGGCCCTTATAACAGCACGACAGGGAAAATAAGGGACACTGGATTTACACAGAATTAAATGATTAAAACAAAAGGCTTTGAGAGTCTGTATTTTCTTAAAATGTAGTTAAATTCAAACTTGGGAAGACTTGCGCTACATATGACTAAACTGCATAATATTTTGCAAAAATATGAATTATTAGACATGTTATCTACGAAAAATGGTTAATTACGGTTCGAGATAGATCACTTTGACATTGACCAAATATTCGAATGCAAGAATAGATGGCCAAGAACTATGAGTATGTAGTAAGTTTTCTGTCAATTTTTCTTAAAATTCTATTCGTTTGTTATGAAAACTGTTATTTCACAGTTTCTTAATTTTTTTTTTTTTTTTTTTTTAACTTTTTAGTCATATTTCACTGCAGATCAGCATCATTTGTACTAAAGGAAACGGCTCATGCCGGGGTCATTTCGGTTCAAATTAAGTCAAGTCCTGTTGAGCAAAATATGGGACAAAATCGTTTAAAGCTTTTGCGATTATTAGTATCGTCGCCAGACTGGAAGACTGGTACGAATTATTTGTAAAATCTTGGGAGGTATCAACTCAGGAAGATTTTATTAATTTTGGTAAATTCATGTTTTGTATTTTTTAGTAAAGATTCAGAAAGTTTTTGTATTTTAATATTGGCGACCATATTTTAAATTGTAAAAGCTTCGTGCCCCAATGTTTTCTATCGAATTTGGTCCAGTTCTGGTTTTTGAGAAGTCAGATAAAGGTTGACTATTTTAGTAACAGTGGCCATACTGGATAGCGGATCAGCATAATTAGTACAAATTTGACAGGACTTAATGCGATAATGCTTTTAATATAAAATTTTGTGAGTTATGTTAACCCGTTTTTTGCGAAAAGGTCGTTTAACATATTTTTAACAGCATCTATATCGGATAGCAGATCAGCATTATTTGCACAAAATTGAAAGATCTTAATTCAACCAACACTTTTGTTAAATGTGGTCAAATTATACCAATCACTTTGTTAGAATTCGTTGGGTGGTTTTACATTTATTGTAACGGTGAACGTTTGGAATGCGGATCATTATTGTTTGAGAAAATTTGAAGATCTTTAAGCAAGAATGGTTTGTTTTCTTCTTTTTTTTTATTTGGTCGAATTCTTTCAGGCGGTTTTTATGAAGGTGATCAATGGGTTTTATAATTTTAGTAACGGCGGCCATATTGGATTTTGGATCAGCGTTGTTTGTATAAAAAGATGTACAGTTTTTTTTTATGCCGGAATGTTTTCTTTATAATTTGGTCCAATTCTGTTGAGCGGTTTTTGTGAAAACATCGTTTAACGGTTTTTCCATTATAAATAACGGTTGCTATATTAGCATGAGAACCGGCATAAAATTTTTATAGACTCGAGAAAACGTCATAAAATAATGCTCGCTGCCAAATTTGTTTGCTTTGTTGTGGATTTTTAATTTTTTGTAATTTTATTTTTTTTTTTCTTTTTTTGGGGGGGGGTGGGGTAGATATTAATATTGTCGGACCACGCTCGACGGAAGACACACAGGAACCGGTGACATACACTCACATCGCCTTACTACGACGTGAGCGAACAACAGGCCCAAGAGGCCCTGAGATAGCACCCCTTGCTGACACCTATCTAAACGCCAAGCTAAAGGCCTTTAAAAAAGATGCTTTCTGTCAAATTTAGTAAAATTCTGTTGAGCAGCTCCTAATAAAAACTCGTTCAAATGCTTTTCTATTTTTAGCTACGGTGACCTTATTTTAAGGTATATCATTATAATTTATGTAAATTTGAAAGCCTTATTTGCTTGAAACTTTACGAGCAATTTGGTCAAATTATATAAAGCGTTTAATTTTGTTTTTTATAGAAAAAGTGACTTTTACTTTTTCTTTCTAGTTTTAGAAATGATAACCATATTTTATAGTAGTTCGGCATCATTTTTCAAATCTTAAAAGGCCCTAAATACCAGGATGCTTTCTGTAAAATCTGGCCAAATTCTGCTAAGTAGTTTTTGAGAAGAAATCCCGTATAGGTTTTTTTTTGTTTTATTTTTTATAGCAACAAGGGATATATTTCATGATAAATTGGACCACTTCCACAAACCTAAAAAACTTTCTCTACCACGATTGTTACCAAAATGGTAAAATTCTGTTCAGCAATTTTTGAGAAGTCATTTAATTCTTTTTAATTTTTAGTAATAACAGTCATATTGGATAGCGAGTTGGCATAATCTGTTCACATTTGAAAGTCTTTTATGCTAACACACTTTGTATAATATTTGGCTAAAACCTGTTCAGTAGGTGTGGGATAAGTCATTTAAAAGAGTTTTGAATTTTTAGTAACTGTGATCATATTTGATGGCAGATCGGCATTATTTGTACAAATTGAAAATGCCTTCTTGCCAATATGCTTCTTCTACAATTTAGTCAAATTCTGTGAAGCTGATTTTGAGAAGTTGTTTAAAAAATTTCTTTTTTTTTTTGTATTGGCTACTATATTTGAAAGCGCATCGGTATCATTTGTAAGAATCTGGAAGGCCTTTTGCTACAAAACTTTTCCGAGAAGAATTTGTTTAAAGGTTTTTATATCTTCAATAATGACGATCGCATTTGATGGCGGCACGGTATCATTTGCCCAAAATACAAAGGCCTTCATGCCAGAAAGCACCCTGCAAAATTTGGTTGAAAATGGTCCAGTGATTTTGAAACAAAGTTGAAAATAGAAAATGTTGGCGGACGCTTAATATGTAACGGACGACGCACGACAGTTGTTCTCGAGAATCTCGGAAAAACACACATCTGTGTTACGGGTTCCTCAATCTCGGTACTGGTCATTTGTATTTTTGTTACGTTTAATAACTCTAACACTGTTCTTTGTACTGGTCATTTGTATTTTTGTTACGTTTAATAACTCTAACACTGTTCTTTGTACTGGTCATTTGTATTTTTGTTACGTTTAATAACTCTAACACTGTTCTTTGTACTGGTCATTTGTATTTTTGTTACGTTTAATAACTCTAACACTGTTCTTTGTACTGGTCATTTGTATTTTTGTTACGTTTAATAACTCTAAACACTGTTCTTTGTACTAGATAGAGAAAGCGTTCGAATCACTAGGTTTTGATTGCTTGATATTATTCATTCCACATTATCTAAATTTGCTCCAGGCTAATTAGTCTATATCCTTATCAATTGCTGACTTTCCTAAGTGTCAATCAATCAGTTGTCAGAAGCAAGATAACCACGCCTACTCGTTAGCATTGCAAAAAAACGTATTTGTCTAAAGATAATTATACCACTTTATAAGAGACAAAATTTCGGTATATCTTGAACATTTCACAAGTGTCTAACCCTTAGTGCAGACAGCGTCGTCTTAGTCAGAGAAGTTAAACCCAACTGTTCATTTATTTAATGGGATAAGACTGGCTAGCGGTCCATAGGAACGTCGAAAACACCAAATGACTGATAGGTGATGGTAGATAGGTGGAGTTTAAGGATTATCCAATTTATAGATGACCATTCTATGTTTTTTGCAAACCTGATGTCACTTTATAAAATCAAACTCAACAGACGTTGAACCGGAGATGAAATGTACGTCGTGCATGATGGATACTGACACGGAGAAAAGTTCGCCATATTGGAGCTATTCTAGGTAATAGTTTGTTTGCTTTTTTTTTTTTAAAAAAAAAGGTTTCTCTCTTATACAGAAATTATATCAAAATCATTATCGCGCTGCAGATGCAGTAGTTATGGAAAAGCCTGGATATTTTATTCCCGGCAAAAGTGCCGTCACACTCTCAAAGATTTGAAGACTGTGCTAGCTCTGACTAACGACGAACTCGTTCACAAATTACTGCGGTCCAACGTTTAAGAATTTGTATGCACTCGTGTAAAATATTAGGACCTTTGAGGCTGGTTTAAAGTACCTCGCATTCGGCGCGATATCTAGATTACAGCCCTATATAACATTGAGTTTAAAAACTAGTGTAATCTCTACGTCAGATTCTGATCTCTAAGTAAATAACAACAAATCAGATCAGTCACTAAATTCTCATCTCACGTTGTCTTGAAAGAGTTTTAAATATCACGTTGTGTAATGATTTTTAATTTAATTGGTTTTGAAGATAAAGACACATAACATGCGATTCACCTTTCATTGGAGCAGCAGTAGAGGTAATGTTGGTGCTTGTTACATAGTCGATAGTCACTGAATTTCGTTTGGAAGTTTGCGCATCTGTTGTTGTTTTACTTCCACTGCAGGTATCACAACATTGAATCAACCGGCCTTCAGAGTAAGATGAACACTCGTACAGGTGGCAACCGGAAACAGAATCCCCGTAAGGGCACTCTAAAACATAGTGAAGAGTATTTTATTATTATTATTATTATATATATATATATATATATATATATATATATATATATATATATATATATATGTTCCTTGTGTCTGAGAAAAAATGATCTCAGCCTTTCTAATGACAAGCTAGCTATTGGAAAGGTTAATTGTAGGTGCTGCATTAAACTCACGCCCTTCAAACAGCAAGTGTGTGTGTGTATGTGTGTGTGTGCGTGTGTGTCTGGGGGAGGGGAATGCACTTATCTCACATTTCATGTGATTCGTGTTGCTACTCTAAACATTTGTTTTTTCAAAGATTGAAATTTAATAAGAAACAGAAAGTTACCAGGCCAGATTATGCAGGTGGATTTTGAAGGTAACAATATTGTGATAATTGTAAAACTTCATTATTAGACTGTAACAAGTTTGTACAACAAAGCAAAAGAATATTCTATTTACCAGCAGTAACAATGACCTTTGACCTACAGTGCCAAAATGTGATTATTTATTTTTTTACCATTCAGGCTTAGCGATAATTTATTGCTCAGAGTAGAAACAGCAAAGTAAATAAAAAAGAATGAACAAGGATTTACTTGAGTCGTCTCTTTTGTGTGAGAGGCAAGTCTGACAGCAGTCCCTGTTGGTATTTTCATCATAACAGTCTCTTCCTGATATTAAAGCACATGAGGCGATTCTGTTTCCGTACAAACAATCTGTAACAGACAGAGGCAATGACGAGAAGTTTTTATGAAGTTTTATTGTGTATAAACTTGTACAAAGCTAAATGGATAAGTGCATGTAATTTCCAATATTACATCTGCCAAAATTCCAGATAAAATAGTAGTAAAAGTGGAAATATCTATATAGGGGTTATATCATAGATTATAGATTATAGATTACACGTGTGCCACAGAATATTGAGACATAAATGTTGCGTTGACAAGTGATTGAATGCAATAAATTTGATCTTAATTTATTATAATTGTGTGAATTTGAAAAATTAAATAGTATAATACTTAGTGTTTTTCTATACTATATTTGTGTAAATATGAAAAATGGAAAATGTCATTCCTATAAATACTTAAATTATAAAGCCAGATTCCGGTATCATTTTTTAAAACATGACTGCAGAGATATCTTGTCAAATAGTGTGGTTAAATAGTGAAGCTGGTAAAGCTCTCTCTTATTTGTCAATCAGTTTCTGTCTTTTGTTTTAAATACAGACTCTGGAATTTATTTTGATAGATCCTCATATAAATTTATTTTGATAATTCCTCATAAATTTATTTTGATAGATCCTCATATAAATTTCAAAGTTTTGTCGTCTTGTAATGCATCAGCATCTTTGGTATTTTTTTTTTTTTTTCTTTTTTCCTCAAGATTCATTTTACTTGTCCATTTTGTTTGGAAGCTATGGCTGACTTGAGAACTGATCAGGAACTTCCCATGAATGTTATTTTTACCTTGTATCCCCGTTCCGTAAGATGGACAGGTCCAACAACATCTGCGAAATACTTGGTCGTTATAGCAACTTCTGGCCTCAATGACGGAACAGTTCTCTCTATCTCCATACTCGCATCCTGACAATTGAGAAGTGTTACATAAACAGTGAACCTTTAGAATTAAGGATGCACACGGGATCTCAATTCTGACAATTGAGAAGTGTTACATAAACAGTGAACTTTTAGAATTAAGGATACACACGGGATCTCAATTCTGTGATGTTCTAACTTACCGGGAGTCAACTCTCATCTAAATTTTCCTCTTCAGAATGTAACCGGCTTGGGTTTTTCCCCATTATAAAGTAGTCCCGCTAGAGGTCTCATAACTAACATTTGCAACCTCTAATGGGAAAATCTATACCATCGTAATATCTAGTTCCCTGCCACAATTGTTATTTAGTGTCTATGAAAGGATGTGGCATTTAATTTAGGATTTAATACCTGAGTTGAAATGAATATTCCTCTACCCTGTCTATACTGTTTTATGTCAGGTTTAAGTTCTGTCAAAAATACGCTTTTGCACGTGTGTTTAGGGATAACACATTTATTTGCAACTTGGTAAAAAAAAAGGTCCAGGGACAAAATTTTAAAAGGACGACTACCACCACTTTTTCAAAGAAGGCTCCGTTTTAATAGAACCTAAACTTAATCTGGCTAATCAAAAAAAAAAATTTAAAAATAAAAAAATCTGGACAGTTTATCATTTTCTCAGAAAAACTAAGTAAACTATGTACTTAACGACAATAAATACCTACGTAGTTTTGAATAAATTAAAAAAAGTTTACCATAATTTGCCTTGATCTCTGCCAGAATGTGAATATTATTTGCTCAGTATTCGTACATCAAACTATCTAGGGAACATATTCGTCTTTTTACTGAATTTGTGTTAAGAAAAGGAACTTGTTGTATTCCTCTAATACAGTCCCGCTGATCATAAATGGTCAACTAACACAAAACAGAGCGTGCTATTTTAGCGGATAAAGCCACGCCGATTGGTTTCTTTCTTATAGTACTGTTTCCACGTGAAATCTTATCACGAGTAATTTAATTCGATGGAAGAGCACACTTTATATCAATTTATTCTATATGGCGTAGGTGATGGACATGGTTTACGGACTTTCTACAAAACGTTTAAAATGTGCACAAGTTTTAACTGATCAGAGACATCAGTTTATGTTTCATTAAGATGCGACCTTTTCGTTCTCAACAAACATTTTGTCATTGGCACTTTTTGTATCAAGCTATGAATAAAAATGTTATCTCTGAAAAACGTCCAAAGTGTAGTTGTACAGAGTTTAAATCAACTTTAACATTAGGGACGAAGATTTTGTCTGCATAACTAACTTTGCAGGTTATTTTCATTTCGAGGAAATATACAATGAAAATGTGTATATGAGACTGTACACCCTGTCCCTTTTAGCGAGTATCCGTTAGGACAGGTTTGTATATAAAGAATTTTGTTCTCAGTACGATAGATGTACGATAAACAAACAATGAAGCAGAGAACTCAACCTTTGAATATTGTTATACAAGTTTAGTATTCTGACAACAACACAAACTAGGCACGCAGATTATTAATTTTAAGACTGTTTCTCGTTTGTTTCTGGGGTTTTTTCTTTGTTCTGTTAGTTAACTCATTTAATAGATTCTGTCTTTCTTGCAAATACGTAATACCTCAGGTATTCTCTGGGATTTTGTATTAAGAGTGTTTATTAAATGAAAGTCATAACGACCCGTCTGTACAGATCATGTACTCAAGTAAAGTGATTCCATTTATAAAACAAGACTCATTTTCGCATGTTAAAACTGAAAATAACTGAAAAAAAACAGAATACATGTAATGCAACCGATATGCGTGAGGTACCAATCAGATTTAGTCATTTAAAAAAATGATGAAAGATACCTACATTAAATGTAAATGGAAAAACAATGTTATATATATCTATACCTTCAGTGTTTGACGATACGGCCAAACATGACTGGCAACAGGCTAAACTGATTGTCCTGTTATAGCATTCGCTTTTGGCGTTAACTATGTGTGGACGACAGCCTCCTGTACTGAAATCCACCACTGGTTGATCTCCATGAACACATTTGTCTGTAAGAGGAAGGAATCATCAACTCAGTGTAAACACATTCTTACTGATGAATTCAAACTTGGAAAGATGATATTAACCCCTCATCAAAACGTACAGCATAAAGTTTATTACTGAAACACGATTTAAAGTAGTAGTCTATGGCATATTGCTATAGATTATACAACGCCTGTCTTTATATCTGTCTGTTTCTGATTCAGTAGGAAAATGCTCGAGAAGAATTCATGAACAGGAGTTACAATATCAAACAAAAATTAAAATGTATCAGTGAAAACGTCATTTACGTTCCGACGTGCAATATCTGTGCTATGATCTATGTTGGCGAGACAGGGAACTGAAGAAAAAGAATAAACAAGCACAAAATCCACATCAGAAACAAGATCAGCACAAACTCGCCAACCATTTTAACTCAACCGGAATTCTCAGTCCAGTCCCTGAGAAAGCTACATATTGAATCAAATCACTGATGGGCAGGTAATGAACGTGACCATAAAGAGAAACAATGGTTAACGGCAAATGCTAAGACATGGCGAATTCGGTTTAAGGAAAAAGTATAGTACAAAAAGTATTTGGTTTAACCCACCGCGTTTACATTTTTTTCTTTCTTTTTCTGTCAATTTGTTCAGCTTCACTCTTCTCTAGTGACATAAATTTATTATTATTGTTAGAATAAGTATTACTACTTTCATTATTATTATTAGTAGTAGTAATAGTAGTAGCAGTAGTAGTGGTAGTAGAATTAGTAGTATTTCTTTATTATCACGTATTTACCTTTGATCTTCAATATTGTAATACTTCATGTTTACGTTTACTTGGAAGGGTTTTCATTCAAAAGTCTTTCGCAATTCTTTGTATTTACATTTCTTTACTTTCTATGCTTAATCTTGTTGTACTTCATATTTAGGTTTGGTTGGGAGGGTCGTCTTCCCATTTTTAATCTCCTTTCTAAGAGTCTTGCTTTCAATTGGTACAATACAGCCACCATTGTGCTGACGTGCTGTTGAAAGGGTTTATCTTCGAATATCATCTTCCTTTTTCTTACATAAAAGATCACTTTCTAGGCATATAGTTATTTTTAGTTATTTTCTTCTTTTCCTTTAATTTAGACCGTTTCATCGTTCTAGATATTTTGTTATCTGTGTCAAATGTAAATATTGTTCTACAATCGTCACTGTGTGTGTGTGTGTGTGTGTGTGTGTGTGTGTGTGTGTGTGTGTGTTGCATTATCCACTGATAAAGACCTCACATTTGGTCAAAATGTAGTAAAGTTTTTATCCAGCGCTGTTTTTCGAACGTTTTTTAATTATTATTATCATTATTATTATTATTATTAATATATATCTATATATATATATATATATATATATATATATATATATATATAGATTGCTTACCAGGAGCCAGCGGAGCTCGAGGCGAGGATATACAAGCACCATTTATACACCACTGCAAAGAAAAATGAAAGAGTTACGATAACATTTTTAATACAGTAAAATCATTATGATCCTTTTGTGGAAACAATAGTATCCCCTCCACGATTTAGGAAAGTAACTATCTACGAAAAAGTAAGTTTTCGCATAACTACAAAAATTGATACCATGAAAACGATTGAATTTAAGTATATTAAGGAATCTGGTAAGGAGATAGATGAAGATATTTTGTTTGAAAGTACATAATTTTAAAGAAAATAACCTGTCGAATTAATGCCGCTCTTCCAACTAGGATGGGTTGGACGAATATCTAATTACATTTATCCTTATTTTGAAATGAACACAGACCAAAATGAGACTACAATGAAAGATACATATTTGTTTGATAGTAAAAGGTCAGCTTTAGAGAAGCAGCGGTAGCCCAGTTGGTAAAGCATTGGACTCAAAATCTAAGGGTCGCGGATTCTGTACCCGCTCGTGCCATATGAGTCAACTGCTTCAATCTGTCCTTTGGGGTAGGCACATAGCTTCCATTTCCTCGGCATGGCATTTCAAATTATACAGTCAAAATGCTGTTATAAAGCTATTAGCACCAACAGCTTTAGAGAATCCATCAGATACATAGAATTTTAAAATGCCCAATAATGATATATGATTAGATCAAATATGAGAAAATCCATACTTTGTGCATCTATTCAAAATATGTCAATTCATGTTTAAGTCTATCGGATTTTTGGAAGTCGGAAGAACTCCGTATGACTAATTCATGTAGTAAGATTGTCCCTGTGTGGCGAGAAAACCGAGACAAACGTCGCTAACAAGGGGTTATTGATAAATGATGGATATATCTTTGGTCCTTAATATCATACAATTGATCAAATTTGAGATGATGCACCTATTTATTACAATAGCAATTCATGCCTTTAATTTTACAACACTTTGTAAGTAAAATGAATTCTCTGTAATTGGATGAGAAACGTTGATGTTATGACGATTTAAATTTAGTTTAGTTTAAATATATTTTATTTTAGGAATTTCATACTGAATAGGCAACGCTTGTCTTTGCTGCAGTATGTGCCTGTATCTGTGGTCTTATTTGAAGCAATCTTGGCACGTACTTAGATGGTCTTTGAGATTTTAAATATACCCTTCAGACGTTCGGGCGATTCAATATGGTGCCAATGCTTCTGAATGATCTGTTATATTTTCGGGGCATCAATATGTCCTGCGTTATGCACGTCTTTTAATATCTGACACACAGTTTCAGCGTGTTCAGCTGTTGGGTCATGACTGAGTCTTTTATACAATCTCTTGTCCGAAAGTTGTCTGTTCGCCTCAGCGATGTAGTCTGATATATTCATGACAACAACACAGAACCCCTTGTCTGTTGGCTTGATGACGATATCTTCTCTCGCGCGCAGATTTTTCAGCGACTGTCTTTCCTGCCGGATTAAATGGTCTTTCTGGTATGACTCCGTTTGTGAGAATTTGTCATGTTCCACCGAGGACAAGAGTGCCTCTAGAGCCGAAACTTTACTATGAGGCGGAATATAATCACTTTTTGGGCGAATCTGTGAGACTCATCGGTAACGTCGCTGGAATCTCCAGCATCGTCACTAAACGTTCCCTTGCGTCTCATTCTACGTGTAAAACTTGCGAAGTCTTCTTTCAATTCCAGTACATTGAACATTTTCGGCCGTTGACAAAATGTGAGGCCCTTGGAGAGGAGACTTATGTCCGAGTCAGACAACTTAACTGATGACAGGTTTTCAACAGTGTTGGCATTCCCGTTTGTCGGAAGGCTCTTCCTGCGAAACTTTCTATTCTTTATCTTTTTAGTTCCTTCTGTGACGAAGACACGTTTAAGATTTTTCGGTATAACGTGATCTCTAGAAAATTTGCAGTGATGTTTGGCCGATGGTTGCCTTTTTAGGCTTGTTAGAAATGTGTTCAGTTTTCCCATATAGTCACGAAATGTATTTTCATCGCAATGTCTTCAGAGAGGTTAAGTATGAAATTTCATGCCTGCCAACTATTCTTTGATTTGAATATATGGCGGACAATATTAAGTTTCAATGACAAAAAAATTAAATTATTGAATAGTCAAAGTGAAGAGTCTCTTGGTTAAACAGAGGCATTTAGCAATGGTACATTAAGACGAGAATGAACAATGAGGAAGTAGTTGAAAGACGAGGATAAAGAAAAGAAAGAAGTTAAATGGAGAAATTATCAATTTAAATGTGTCGAACATTGTGTAGAAAGTTGAGCAAATAGAAAGGCAAGAAAGCGGAGGGACAAAAACAAAATATACCAAAAATAAAGAAATAAAAAAGGAACAAAAACGCAATTAAAAGTGAACAGTACTTCCTTCTAGAGCAACTCGTTGCACAACATATTCGATTTTGAATAGAAACATGTTATATAGTAACAATAATGAAGGTGTCAGAGCAGCTCAGACAAGCCTGGTGACAGGTTTCAGCCTGTGCGTAATTGACACGTCACCAGAACAAAGATGTCTTACTCATTAGCATAGTACAGCATATAAAATCGATATATTAGCATAGTACAGCATATAAAATCGATATATTAGCATAGTACAGCATGTAAAATCGATATATTAGCATAGTACAGCATATAACATCGATATATTAGCATAGTACAGCATATAAAATCGATATATTAGCATAGTACAGCATATAAAATCGATACATTAGCATAGTACAGCATGTAAAATCGATACATTAGATTAGTACAGCATATACAATCGATATATTAGCATAGTACAGCATATAAAAGCAATACATTAGCATAGTACAGCATATAAAATCGATATATTCTATGTTTACATTTACCCCATGTGAATAAGTGTTAAGTGTTTAGAGCATGCTGAATATTTAATTTAAAACGGTTGAATAAATGTCTCAGCTATGACGGCATGAATTTTCGATATGATATACAGGTCGACATTAGGCCTGAATACGCTAATTACTTAACACTCACACCTGACCTGGCTAGCCATAGAAATGGCAAGCGGGCCATTGTTCTTTACTAATGTTTGACCGACAGATGGACGGAGTCGGTTGTCCTTCAAAGGAAATAATGTAATTAAATTGCATGACGTTGCCGAGCGTATAAAAGATTAAACTCCTAAAAAATAGTCATTAATGAATGTGTCATTCTAGATTGAGCATGCAGAGAAATTGGCAAACTATAAAAAGAAATCGACCAGTTCCACAACCTTCCCGTCCGCACAGGATGTGCCCTCGTGTGGAACTACCAGCTTGCAACTGCCATCAGTTGGGCTAAGACAATACATCCCGGTACATATTTCTTCATATCTACCTCCAAGCATAACCTAGAAATTAAAAAAGAAAACTTAGCCTTTGAAGAAAAAAGAAGAAGGAGAAAACTTTAACTTAAACATAATATCCAATGCAATATAAATCATGAGGTAAATATGGAACTGACTTAATGACATAAATATAACTTTTTGTGCAACTTTTGGAAGGAAATATTTACCTAAATATTTGACATCCATATATTTGTTCCTTTCTCGAGGCTGTGGTAATTTACACGCAGAGACCACGACGCGGCTTTAAAATCCTTAATGGGATAGTTGTGAATATATGTTGCCAATACATCATTTAAAATCCTTAATGGGATAGTCGTGAATACATGTTGCCAATACATCATTTTAAATCCTTAATGGGATAGTTGTGAATACATGTTGCCAATACATCATTTAAAATCCTTAATGGGATAGTTGTGAATACATGTTGCCAATACATCATTTAAAATCCTTAATGGGATAGTTGTGAATACATGTTGCCAATACATCATTTAAAATCCTTAATGGGATAGTTGTGAATACATGTTGCCAATGCATCATTTAAAATGAAGAGGTGTAACAAATTAAAGGCAAGGGATCAGGTAAAGAGACAAAAAAATAGATAGATAGATTAACAGACAGACAGACGAAAAACAAACATACGTTCAAAAGTAGAAATATCAACGTGATTTAGCTGTGACTTCAAAGAAGTAACAACCATGTCACAGCAAGTTATTGTTCGATAAATCGAAAAAAGATAATCATCAGTGGTGAAAGAAATTCCTTTTTGGGTATTCCTTTGTACTTAGAACAATTGACATATACAAAACTATATGAAGAAAAAAATAAACCTCACCCTGCACATGTAGGAATTTCTACTCTCTATGATTTGACATTGTTGGTCCGCGGTCAAGCGAGAGCCTGGAAGAGTCCCTGTATAGGCCGGAATGACCGTGCTGTTCGCAAGTTTCGGCAAACAAATGTTGGACAGACTGAAATTTTAATTGAATACGGGTGTATACGATAAACCGATCGAATTATAGTTTAAAATCTTTCCAAATCGTAATCTCCAGCCACTTACTATTATTTCTGCATCGATTTGACAAGTATTTCAAACACAAAATGGTTGCCATGCTCTAGAAAACTTCTATGATGTCATTTGTTGGTCTGTGATGGTAAGAACACGATAACTGCAGGAACCACTAACCTTGAATTGTCAAACTCGTGCTCTTGCACGTGTTAGAACCAAGAATCAACCTTAGACCTGCCGAGAGGCAAAGTGGGCGTATTACCTTTCCCTTATCCGGTCCCTGTCCAAAAAATATAACCTTTTAGACCCATACCCTCAGAAACTGCACGTAAGAAAAACATCAACACAAAGAGAAACATTTCAATTAACACGAGGTTTGAGCGTATGTCTTTGCTAAGACTGCATTTTGTAAAAGAACGCTGAACACCTTACCCTCTCTAAGCGATGTCATGCTCTCTCTCTCTCTCTCTCTCTCTCTCTCTCTCTCTCTCTCTCTCTCTCTCTCTCTCTCTCTCTCTCTCTCTCTCTCTCTCTCTCTCTCTCTCTCTCTCTCGCACACTCTGACTTCCATGGGGCTTACCCTGTCTTAAATCTCTGGAGGTTCAATACATCAATACATGGCATATGATAACATTTAACACGTGCTTTAGGCATCAAATTGGATTTAATAACCTCTACTGTTTACCTGTGTTGCAAATATAATCTTAAGTAAACCAGTGAAATGCATAAAATGTTCTGTCTACAGAGGGTGTCATCGGTAGTCAGATAAGTATATAAGTACCCATCCACCTGCTTCCACTGTTTTACTAATTGATGGCTCTATTCTCAACACAATCTGATGTTATTCAACATGAAGATATATGTATATATATATATATATATATATATATATATATATATATATATATATATATATATAACCAATCTTCAATTATTTCAATTACAGCAGGTGAAATGGAAAAAACGTCACACTAAATAGAATTGCTTTCAGTAGTATACATATACAAAAGAGAGTAAGTAACTGCAGATAACCTATAACTTTAAATGTGTGCGGCAGCACGATCAAATTAAAAAATCAAAGACATACTATTTAGAAGAGAACAATATTTTCATTTTAGGATTACAAAGTACCAACACCGTTACACGCATGCAAATCGTCTGTAGCGGCAGTATTAAAACGTGTTATCATTCAAAATAAGAATGGCAACTACAGTAATTATCATCATAGGAGCAAAACTGTTTCGTTTAGCAGTTACAGGAAACAATTATCTGTTTCAATAATTTGACCCAAAGTTACAAAATGAAAAGAAAGTAAGTCACGATAACTCGATAGAATAATTGCAGAAGAAGATTGCAAAGTCCATTAAAAACAGAGCACAGAGACTTGACTACCCAAATACAGGACTGAGAATCCAAGGTGTGGTGACTAGGTCATTTAATAATTTGGATGATGCTTTTGGTCTCAGTTCTTCTACTGAACCTGATGTTATTTTAGAGGAACCTTAACAAGACCAAACTTGGCAATTTACCAGCTTTATAAGGAACAGATAAATATGCGTATGTATTTATTGCCATTGTAATGGGAGTTAGTGTTTATGTTGGTTAAAAATGTCTTTACTACGTCGCTAATTGTTGTGGCTATTAAACAACAACAATGGCAACATGCGATACATACATAGCTCCTCACAAATAAGACAAAAGACCACAATGTGTTAAACAAAAATTAATCGGACAAATCATTGCATTGCACATGAACCAGTAGTATCAAACATGAAAAAAGAATTTTTGCAAGTGACAATACCTAAATTGGTCTGATGTAAAGTTGAAAGGAAATGCTAGCAATGCAATGGCAAACAACATAGAGAGAATGCTGGTTAAATAGTGTGCTGAATGATTATAACATCTTAGTGAAATATAAAAGTATGTAGTCACAAGTCTGTACGAACAAATGGAATTGAGCGATATATCACGAATGATAAATAGAGAAAATTAAGATCATAAGCAAGTAATGTATAAGAAACTGGTACAAAAATAATATACCCTTAACAGTCTATGGTCTAAACGTTCAGAATGCCACTTTACTTTCATATACCGACATACCATATTCTTTTGTATTCTTTTATTCTTCCTCATTATTGATATTTAATGTCACATTGGCAAACTCGTTCGTAGTTTCAGAAGGTGGTAACAAGGATTAAGGATAGGGAAATATTTGTCTCCAGTACAATACAATACTGCAGATTTAATGGATAAATTAAATCTGTTAACGATAAATACAGGAACGGAATTCCTTTCTTATAATACTACATCAGTAGAGAGAGAAAGAGAGAGAGAGAGAGAGAGAGAGAGAGAGAGAGAGAGAGAGAGAGAGAGAGAGAGAGAGACTTATTTATGTGGCGTTATACCACATATATATCCTTTCTTATAATACTACATCAGTAGAGAGAGAGAGAGAGAGAGAGAGAGAAGAGAGATCGACTTATTTATGTGGCGTTATACCACATATATATCCTTTCTTATAATACTATATCAGTAGAGAGAGAGAGAGAGAGAGAGAGAGAGAGAGAGAGAGAAGAAAGATAGACTTATTTATGTGGCGTTATACCACACGTATATCCTTTCTTATAATACTACATCAGTAGAGAGAGAGAGAGAGAGAGAGAGAGAGAGAGAGAGAGAGAGAGAGAGAGAGAGAGAAGAGATATAGACTTATTTATGTGGCGTTATACCACATATATATCTTTTCTTATAATACTACATCAGTAGAGAGAGAGAGAGAGAGAGAGAGAGAGAGAGAGAGAGAGAGAGAGAGAGAGAGAGAGAGATAGACTTATTTATGTGGCGTTATACCTGATTCACCGCGAATAATTTTAAAATTAATTAGTACAGTGCAAAAAATATAGAGAAAATTATTTCAAACAGTTTTTCAATCCAACAAAGGAAAATTTCATGATCACTGTGGATGAGTTGCCAAATTGTTTTGGTCTCAGGGTTAAATTGAGACTACAATTTGCAAAGTCATGTAGTAATTCCTTTATGAGCAACGAAAATACACAAAACGCTGTAAGTCACGCGTGGACAGTTTTTATACAGATCACCGTTGTATCTGGTTTGATTAGAGACGATTTTATAAAAACGGATTGCATATCAGCCACAAATTAGCTAACGTTCAGCAAGGCCTACACCAGTAGCAAAAGAGAAACGTCAATGTAGAAGCTCACAAAATATATTTTTATTTTATTTCAGATGCCGAAGTTAAGCCTTAAGAACAGTCAGATTAAACTAATACAGTAAGAATTTTATCCAAATAAATTGATGAATTACATTATAAGATTTCAGACGATAGTATTTTGGTCAGTATAACGGATGAAAAAATAATAATGCATTTAAGCAAGAAGGTATAGAAACATGTGTGATATGTGGCTTTGAAATAATTTAAAAAACCTGAAGATGAATCTCCGTTTGTACAGTTATATCAAAGTCATCGAAATTCTGCAAGATATTCAAGCTTGTTTCAGACAGATCTAATGTTTAAGTGAACAAAGGAAAGCGCGTCATTAATTCTTGCCAAGAAAAATTAATTTTGACTGTTTGTATCGGAATAGAATAGGACTGACATGGGTTCAGTTCAACATCACATACTAGTAACAAAATTGAAGTAAACCATAAGAGAAATATTATGTAACATATCAATAATGTACAATGTAATGTAATGTAACATATCAATAATGTACAGGTTGGAGCAGATACCTTTAACGTTACTTGAAACAAAGATGACTTGACAGAAAACCGATGACTTAAGTCTGGAAAAGCAAATAAAATTTAATGACCAGCAATTCGTACGAGGAAATTTGCAAGCATGACGGAGTCTCACCCAACACTTAGTTAAACAAAAATTATCCTGTAATATACCACCACCAGTATTCGCACAATATTATGGTACATTATACAAATGCATTCTCCGATTTAGAGAAGGTCGAGTGTTTAAATTTGTTTTTTACATCTGTTTCTAAAATCAACGATATCAATGTAGCTCTTCCAAAATTACCACTTCGTACAATTAACAACTTAGCAAGCATTGTAATAAGTGAACACGAACTTCTAGACGTTATAAGAATAATTACTCTAAATAAAGCTTGTGACTCTGGTAAAATAAGTCACAATCTTCTAACGGGTGCATCGCCAGCAATAATAAAACTTGTATGTATCTTAATCTATACATCTAATAATAAGAAGAGTTTTCCATTTTTTAATTTTTTTTTTTTGGTGGTGGTGGGAGGGGGGGGGGGAAGAAGTAGTATTACCATTACACATGAAAAATAGAAATAAAAGTATCCCAATAATTGCATTTCTTTACTTAGCTGAGCAGGCAAAATTATGAAAAGGGTCATTTTCCAACTTGTATACAATTGCCGGTACACGGCTGAGTGATTTTTGGAAGAATTCTTCCAAATCACTCAGCCGTGCACCAGCTAATATAAATGTACCATATTATTTGTGAAGCGCTCGATTGTGGAGACAACATGTGTGTTATTTTGCAATTTATCGAATAAATTAGATCGTGTCTGGCATAATGGTCTTATCCATAAACTAAAAAGCTATAGAATATAATCAGATCTGATTGATTGGTTCACAGCTTTCTTTCCGAGCAGAATCTACAATTCAGTCTGTTTTAGCTGGGGTGCCGCAAGGTTCATTTTTAGGACCTTTATTGTTTCTCGCATACATCAATGATATTGCTGATGATCTACATAGTCTCGCCAAACTTTTTGCCGACGAAATTTCTATCTCTTACGCTTATTTAGGTATGCAAGATATCCAACACATACTCAATGCTGACTTGGAAACTTTAAATGATTGGTCAAATCAATGGTTAGTAACCCAGTAAAGAGTGAAGTCATCCTTTTTAGCAACACGAAGAACCCACTCTTTCCCAAATTGAAGTTCCAAAAACGAATGACTCGCTTTTGTTTACAACCATAAAGATGTGGGTCTTGCATTTAATAATGCATGCACTTGGAGTCTACATATTGAAAATATATTCGTAAAAGGCATCTAAATTACTAAATATTTTAAGATCCCTCAAATACAAGCTGAGATGAAAATCCTTAGATATAATTTTCGTATCATATATTAGTCCTTTATTAGAATATGCAGATGTCGTTTGAGATGGGTGTTCAAATGCGGACTCAGATAAATTCGAGAGACTACAGTCAGAGGCTGCTGTGATAATTACAGGTCGAACCAGAAGTGCCCACGCACGTAATATTATGAGGAATTCGGATGATCAACTCTCACAGAAAAAAACACATAAACTCTGTACTTTTCATAGAATTATTTATAACGATTCGCCAAGTTATTTAGAAGAACTGCTTCTTTGGTGCGATATACGTCAGGATACAATTTATGTAATCGACAAAACTTCTCTAGATTAATTGCCAGACTCGAAACAACAAAAAGATCGTTCCTTAATTCTTCTATTCTCATACAGAATACACTACTTGGATGTCAAAACTGAAAGCGATTTTTAAAAATTTAAAAAGGGTATTAATAAACACAACAAGAATGTTCCTTCTTATTATCTTCTGATGGTCGCAAATACTCTATTATTCATACTAGGATCAGAAACCAATGTCGCGACCTTAAAAAGATCAGTATGACAATTAACTTATAGATAATCCCTTACAACTTAGGGGCAGAAGCAGAAAGTGCATAAAATTATATTTTCGTTTGCACTCGATATACAGTTGAAAGGCAAAATCTAATACTTAGTCTTAACGAAATGTTCTTTCCCATTTCTACAAATACTGATCTATTTGGCTCACCTGAACTCAATACTAAACACCCTTTTGAATATCTTTAAGTTTTTTTCAAACGTTCATTAAGAATAGATTGCATTTTAACTTCCGTAGTTTATTCATTAGTTTCTGAATATAAAAATATTTTTGTCTCAGACAGTACAAAGACCAACAGATAGTTGATAAAGTTGCATTATATACTAAATTCTATTTTTTCCAAAGTTTAGCAACACCATTGTTTACTTGCCTTGGATATCTTCATTCCTTTTTAAAACTATTATCTTTTAATTTCCAGGACATCTTAATTGTAGTATTTTGCTTTTTGTTTTCTATTCTGCCGCAATCTATATATATATAATTTCTTCCGTCTTATAATGTTGTATTGTTGGTTGTTTTTGTGGGTTGTTTTTTTTTTTTTTTATGTTTTTGTTTTCTTTTATTCTGCGTTTAATCACATGATTTTAATTTGTTAAATTCCCGGAAATGTTTCCAAGATGTCTACCAAGTTCGACTCCAAGCAAAACTTTATTTTGTTAAGATACCTTCTCTGGCGATCTATCAACTTTATTGACATCTGTATTTATTTTCATCCTTCATTCATTTTCAACGCAATAATAACTTGAACGCAAACATAAATGTAAGATTCCTGCAAAACATCTGCATCGTATTTCAACTAACGTGTACATAGACTCAAACTCAGCCTGGAGAATGTTGAAAGATGACAGTAGCAGAATTTGAATAGTTAAATCCTGATTAAATAAACTAGATGATGACTACTAAGAGATGTCCTTGATATGACTAAGAGATGTCCTTGATATGATTAAGAGATGTCCTTGATATGACGAAGAGAAAGATATAACTAAGTTCAACAAAACACGGTTATTGTAAACCTTAACAAAGTGAGTACTACAAAAAGTGGAGAAAAGAAAACCGACAGTTCAAGAAAGAATACAACAAGAAATTGAGTAAGGAAAATAGGAACTTTAGAAAAAAAAGGGGTCTTGAAAAATAGAATGAAGAAAACAGACAGCGTTAGAGTTAATACTTTAAAAGTATATACCACAATTACGAAACTTTCATGCTATTTCTGAATTATATTTCCTAAGGCATTTAGGCAGAATATTAAATCACTCACAGCGTTGAAAATACTATGTGTTCCATCCATTGCTTTTATCTGAGATAGCTAAACTTTTACCAAACTTGAAGGTATGGATGATAATGATCTTCAAATAGATCATGTTATTCATTGTAACTCTCTTGACATATCCAATCTTGAAAAGCAGAGAAAATATTTTCAAGGTACGCATACACGGTTCATGAAAGCCAGTAATAACATTCCTAAAATGGATAGGATACCATCCAAAACAGAGATAATAGAGTACAATAAGAAAATGGGGACATTCAAAACTGCCAGTTTCATCATTAAGGTGATTGTGGTAACATACTATAGTTTTTTTCTCTCTCTCTTCTCTTGGTTCCCTGAGAGACTTTGTTACATAATTGGCAGACTTTCAGGTAATAATAGCATTTGTAACAACTGTGGTTACAGGTACAAATCTATCAATTACAAAGTAACCAGTATTCGAGTTTATATTGTATTACTTCCTGTATTTTGTTTTTCCACATTCAACTTTTTAAAATCGAACTGTTTGAATAGTACCAAGCTAGCCACAGGCTTTTTATAATTTAATGCCAAAACTTTTCTTCCTGTTTTTATTTCTGCCTGATCAATTGATAAAAGGTTTAAATATATCATATTTTATATCGTCTAATTCTAAAGTCTATTTTAAGATCATATTCTGTCAAACGAAATCCCCAAAACAAGTCGGAATAGAAAATGCTAATAAATATGGTAGTAATGGACTTAAACTTTCAGAGTAGATTGATTTGGAAAGAAATATTAAAACATGGCACACAAACACAGTCAGCAGAAGAAACACAAACCAAATATCAGTTAGAATCCATTGTTCTACGATGACAGTAAATATAAATGCCAGTAATAAACACGAATCCATCATCTGACAAGCGAGTACAAGAAGCAGAAACTATAATAAGCGAATACCTCCCAATAATCCAAAGTGGATATCGTCACCCACCTGGAAAGAGCAGATTACATACTTTTCAAGGGTAAAGTGAAAGGTTATCCAGATTCTGCAAAAATGATCAATACAAAGTTATAATCTACGATACGATACTTTGAAACATTCAGCAAACAAATAGATGACACAAAAAAGATAGCAGGAAGACAGACAAAACAAAAACGATTAAATTGTATGATCATTCGGAAAGGTTTAAAAATAAATGAACACAATTAATGGGACATGCGACAGATTTGGAGAGAAATAATAAGAGATAAATTTAAAACTTAGAGAAATTTTACCACTATGTGAAAGGTTAAAAAAATTGTTCAAAGAGAACGATTTACAAATTGTCGCGAGGTATATCTAAGACGATATCAACTGTTGCCCTGGCGATAACAAACCTGGTAAATGGATCATAACGATATGGCTGAGGAACAAGAGCTGGTGATAATGGTAGAGAAACAAGAGCTGGTGGTAAAGGCAGAGGAACAAGAGCTGGTGGTAATGGCTGAGGAACAAGAGTTGGTGGTAATGGATGAGGAACATGAGCTGGTGGTAATGGTATAGGAACAAAGATTTTACCCATGTTATCTTCTTCTATTCCGTTTTTTTTTTTTTTTTTTCTTTTTTTTTTCTTTTTACAAATTGTTGCAGTCTGCTTCTCAGCTGCTAGATTAATATGTTTACCATGTTGTTAATTGTAACAGTGTTCAGTCCCATTTTAAAGCTATCGGATAATTTTACAATTTGTTGTTGTTACCAAGATTTCTACCCGTTTTTGTTTTGTCACCATATCAGTCGGTAAGAAGGTATACCATCACAACCAACAGCATAGTCAAGTCTAGCTTTGGAATCCGAAATATACTGTTGAAATTTTATCGTAATGTTTTAACCTGAACCATAGCCTTGTTCAACCAAGGCTATTATCTCAAATAACGTTTCAACTGTGTCTTAAACAGTTGAAACAGACTGCGTAATACATGTTCTGTTTTATATAAGACACAGGGCTTTGGTTCAATTTCGTTATTCTCTCTTCTGTTATACCATTACTATCGTGCAAAAAGAAGTGTGTACATCTTTTTCCCTAATCGGCAATAGTCGTCTTGTTGTTACAATCATAAGAAGCTTTCATCTCAAATTCCCAAGCACCTCAATCTCTTACGCCCAGTTTGATGTCTCTCATCACTAGTTATTTCGGTGTTATCATATAACACTGATTTAATTTTACCAGATGTACAGCGAACGGCGACTTAGCGCGAAGAAGAAATGTATGACGCAGTTATATCACAACACTGGCAGACAACTTGCAGTCGTTCCCACGACTTATGCACGATGTTAGGCCATCCCACGACTTATGCACGATGTTAGGCCAATACAGCCGGACGGCCTCGACGTATTCCTACGCCATATCAAACTCGTTCCTTCCGACGACTCAGAACAAAACACGTATGCAGTTTTGTGTAAATATGGACCGGTTTTGCAATATTATTCGATACATTTATTTCTACTCATCATTGTAAGGTAAAAATAAACTTTGCTAGTGTACATTATATCCCAATCATACTCTGATCACAGTTTGGGCATATTTGTGAGATCAAAAGTCGGGTGTATCTGTGTGATCAGAATTTGCCTATATCTATATGACCATAATTTGGGTATATCTGTGTGATCACAATTTTGATACATCTGTGCGATGCCGAAGTTGGTATATCTGTGGGATCACAATTTTGATACATCTGTGCGATGCCGAATTTGGTATATCTGTGGGATCACGGTATATTTGTGTGATTCCAAATTGGGTATATATGTGGGATCACAATTTGGGTATGGGATCTCAATTTGGATATATCCGTGGATCACAATGTCAACAACAAAAGAAACAAGAGGTACATAACCCATAGTAATTATACGATCCAAACATTATTTTCAGTAAAGTTTAATGCTATTAAAATTTTGCGATTTTGATTCCTAAGTTCATACATGGGGCTAACTGTTCTGATATAGTGTCGTCTTTTGAGTATAGTGCGTGAAGCTAAGGCGAGGGTACTATATTCCACCAGATATCACTCTAGGATCATATTTCCCAAGGAAGAAGACAATCAAAGATTCGTTTTTTACATGACGGAATGTGACGTCATATAACCTCGGCGCATGGCAATAGTGCCTGTTGCCACGCGCCGACGTTGTACGGTTGATGTCACGGGGGATGGGGAAATGCGTACTATCCTAAAAACAAAAATCCTAGTAGTTAGCCAATTGGAACTCGAGAATTGATCGCGTGATGTAGTAAACAAAAGTATACATGCATCGTGAAATCAAGACTTAAGCTGAAGTTTACAAAAAGAACTTAAGTTTGGACCTCAACTTAAGTCTAGAACCCAGCAAGTCTAGGTTTAACCAGTTAATTGTCTTACAACGTATTGATGAAATTGGCGTTATGAGTGACAAAACTGGTGCACTGAATTAGGAAGTGGCTTTTTCATATCCTGTAAATGCACTTTGGGTCACTTTCTAAGATATGCAGATTTTATCAACACATATGAGAGAGAGAGAGAGAGAGAGAGAGAGAGAGAGAGAGAGAGAGAGAGAGAGAGAGAGAGATGGGGGGAGGGTACCTTTAACTTCTTTTAACTTACGCAAATAAATATTCCCTTATTTCTCTTCCTGTACACCCTGAGAATATCCAGGGATTACTCTTCGTTTGCCCCGTCCTTGCCACGCTTGGTGTAGACATTATGAACTGATCGTGGGCAGAGCAGTTGTTCTCCTTTCCATCTTCGCTGGCGCCCAGACTAAAATGGGAACGAGAACGACATTGAATGAGACTGAAAAATGTTATATGAAATCAAATACATTTGTAACATAAAATGTCATTTCGCATTCCTATCACTGAACGTTTTGGATTAGGCGTCTTTCATAATAATATTAAGCAAATATTGTAACCTTTTTTAATTGTATATCTCCTGAGAAACTGCATGTCCTGTTTGACACATTTATTTCGCCATAAGCATTTTATGTAAATGTGTTTGATATCAATAAATATAGTCTATTGTCTATTGTCTATTTAAATTTTCTATACTCAACATATTCACGACATTCAAATAAGCTCATTAGCAATAGGCACATAGCATGATTGCTGTCGCCAATAAAATGATTACAATTTTCAAAATATTATTTCCAAGGAGCCCGAGTTCTTTAGGTCATTTTGTGTCATTTTTTAAATTTTAAAGCTGTATTCCCTCCCAAAAAATCGGAAGAATAATTTATAAAATAATTATTTTAAAAATATGCACACCTGAGTGAAGAACAAGGGGGAATATGAGCGCAGATTCGTATGGTTGGGCAGTCCTCCCTGCAGATTCAGGGATATAGAATTGGCTCGATATGTCCTCTTGCATGTTGTAAGAGGCGACTAACGGAGGCAACCTTTTTGCTTGATGATGTTCAAGCTAAAAGTCTTTCACTTTTCAAAAGACTGTGGTCTATATAACGAAAAAATTACTTTGTATTTTAAGGATTTTACCCTTTAAACTTTATTCTTGTTTTGTTTGTCTTTTTGGGATACATAAGCGTACTCGGCACTATATAGGCAGGATTTTGTTGACATACATACATACATACATACATACATACATACATACATACATACATACATACATACATACATACATACATACATACATACATACATACACACATACATACACACACACACACACACACATACATACATACATACATACATACATACATACATACATACATACATACATACATACATACGTACATACGTACTTACGTACATACCGTTGGGCAGAGGAGATAGAGAGATGTGCTAGGGTTATTTCTTTTGTGTTGTATCGTCACGCACGCATATCACGATGTCAATAAAGAAGAGAAAAGTTCACCGCAGCACATGCATCTCTGCAGAGCCTGCTCATCATTAACTCTAGAGTCAGCAAAGTTAATTGTAGAGCAGGTGCTCTCACTGTCCCAGTGTCACTACCAAACGATTTATGTCAGACCTAAAACCTGAAAACCTGTTCTACCTAAAATAAAATGCATAAAATGAAAACCATATCGTCTTTTTTTTCTTCCCCAGAATATAGGGAAATGTTGGTGAGACAGGAGCTATGTGTATTTTTATGCATATACTGGAAATAATAAAAATACAGGGAAATGTTGGTGAGACAGGAGCTATGTTTATTTTTATTCATATATAGGAAGTAATAAGAATACCGGGAAATGTTGGTGAGACAGGAGCTATGTGTATTTTTATGCATTGATGACCTTTATTTTCTTTATCTGACCTGCGTGCAATATGATGAGAAGCAACTGTTCCTAGGATAAAATCAAAGGTATCTCGCACGACAACGACGTTGGGTTCTTGACAAACTGAGCCAATTTGAGAAATACCTGAAAACGAAAAGGTTGCAATTACACAGTATTAAACATAAACACACAGACTCATAGAACATGATAAAGTAGCATTCACAGATAGCCTGACCCTGGAAGGAAATGAGAAACTACTATATTGCTATTGTTTTCTTCTAAATTATAGAAAGTAAAATAAATGGCTGCGTAATATAGTTCATAATCTAGTCAATAGTCATCTACATTTAGATTAGAAATACATAAGACGTAAATGAGAGAGAGTGAGAGATATTTCATAAACTGGTGATAGGGTGCGAAATGGAAAGTTACCATGCTCTGCTGTTTGCTGCCTCAATATATGTTAAGTCGATGCCTATTATCTGCCAAGAAAACGGTAAGAGTTCGTGGTTGCCGGTACATTATTTTGCATTGTTTAACTTACGACATGTCAACGTTCAACAATGTAGTTGTTTGACCAAAATGAGAAATAATTTTTTTCTGTTTAAATGACAAGCCTGAATGAGGGAGAAGTTCTGATGATCGGTAATTGAATAAATAATGCTTCATTGTAATTGGCGTCTCTATTTTAATACATTAGCAATTTTCGATTTTCATATCTATATTATAGTAAATCAGTACACAAACCCTGCAAGGTCTGATTTCTGTCATCCAGAAGCGTCATCCTGCAAATAGGAAAGAACACTGTTAACATAATTGCAAAAATTCAGTGTCATTCTTTTCGTTTTTGTTTTTACTGTTTATTTTTTTCAAATTTTAGTTTTTGATGATTTATTTTAAAAATTAGACCTGTATCGACAACACACGGTGCCAGTATTTTATTGGAACCCCATCCTCTCTCTCTCTCTCTCTCTCTCTCTCTCTCTCTCTCTCTCTCTCTCTCTCTCTCTCTCTCTCTCTCTCTCTCTCTCTCTCCATTTATTGCACGCATACATACATACAAAACTGATATATAAATGATATACATAACGTATCTCGGTACGATAAAATCAAAACTGAAACGTAAGATCTCAATCGAGCAATAAGACTGGATGAAATCTGAATACGAATACAAACTGCCCAATCTGATTTTCCCTGTTTTGTACTTAGATTTCCGGATTGACTGCAAGTAAATTTTGGCAGTTCAGATAAGTGTGTGTGTGTGTGTGTGTGTGTGTGTGTGTGTGTGTGTGTGTGTGTGTGTGCATGACAAGCATTTTGTGAGGAACATAGTCGAGCTTGTCCATCATGGGCTCTAATTTCATCTGCAACAAAAGCTTTTTGATATCAAGGTTGCACATTAAAGGTTTATAGTATCAGGATAAACATATATGGAAGTTTCATCTTATTGTAAATTAGTAGTCTTAATTAAAATAAACGTGTCAAGTTTTGCATGTATCAGGGTCAAAGTGATCAATCAATAATAAGTGGGAAAGAAATGCTTCATTTTTTAATAAAGACAATAAGTGTTGACTTAGGTATGTTACATATCTCTCTCTGTCTCTCTCTCTCTCTCTCTCTCTCTCTCTCTCTCTCTCTCTCTCTCTCTCTCTCTCTCTCTCTCTTGCTCTCTCTGATCACTTACGTTGTTAGACCGACAACTAAATTATAATCCCTAATAGTCAAATAACTGCCTCCTTTTAGCCAATTGTATAGCTCCTCTTGGGCACTTCTGGCGCCTATTTCTGGTGACGATAATGATGAGGATGAATATGACTCTGTGGTAGTGTTCCATGGGGATATGTCTATTGACTGCAATAATAATAATAATAATAATAATAATAATAATAATAATAATAATAATAATAATAATACATATTACCACACTTAATGCAAGCTTCAGAGCAATCCTCTTATCCAAAATTTAAATGTCTAAAACATTTCATTTTTAAAAATGACACCCTTTTTGGAGAACTTTTACAGAAAGTAACAGAAAATGGAAACATGTGATATTGCATATTAACACATATAATTAATTTATCGAACCAATTTACAGCAAGTATATCTTAATGTCAACTAGCATTGTACAATATAAGTGACGGGTGTTTCCACCTAAAATTCTTTTTCTTTTAATAACTTAGTTTTTAAAATATCCAAATTTTTACCATAACAAAAATTTATTAAAGACACTTTACACAATCAGTGTTTTGGAAATACTAAGTTTCAGTAAAATCGTACCTGAAAGTGATGGCGAAGCTCTATTTGAAATTTTATATTTCTTAAAATGTGACGAATTCTCTGAAACAGTTTCAAAACAAATTCCCCATTACACATCTTCCTTATCCACTGAGCTAGGAAGTTTTGGTAATTTCTTTCAGCAGTGTAAGTAGTATTGAGTTATGACTAAATTCTATTGAAAAGTATGCCCATATTCTTGAAAAGTATGCCCATATTCTTGAAAAGTATGCCCATAATCTTTTTCATTTTAGAGACATTTAGCGTAAACTAGATCAGAGATAAAAACTGAAACCTAATTGAACATACACGTCAATCACTTATTTAATCTACGAGATCTTTTCATATGTCTTTGAAAAGTGACGACCAGTTTCTTCATATAATTCTTTTTTTATTTCTAAATTGCAGATTGTTTCCATTTTTAGACTTTCACCAAAACTTAAATCCTTTTTGAAAATCTATCGCAACCATTTTTTCTAACTTACAAAACTGAATTTAAATCCTCCTACTGGTCCAAGAGGTTAGGCAATAGCGATCTTCTAACTACTGGTCCAAGGGGTTAGGCAATAGCAATCTTCTAACTACTGGTCCAAGAGGTTAGGCAATAGCAATCTTCCAACTACTGGTCCAAGAGGTTAGGCAATAGCAATCTTCCAACTACTGGTCCAAGAGGTTAGGCAATAGCAATCTTCCAACTACTGGTCCAAGAGGTTAGGCAATAGCAATCTTCCAACTACTGGTCCAAGGGGTTAGGCAATAGCAATCTTCCAACTACTGGTCCAAGAGGTTAGGCAATAGCAATCTTCCAACTACTGGTCCAAGAGGTTAGGCAATAGCAATCTTCCAACTACTGGTCCAAGAGGTTAGGCAATAGCAATCTTCCAACTACTGGTCCAAGAGGTTAGGCAATAGCAATCTTCCAACTACTGGTCCAAGGGGTTAGGCAATAGCAATCTTCCAACTACTGGTCCAAGAGGTTAGGCAATAGCAATCTTCCAACTACTGGTCTAAGAGGTTAGGCAATAGCGATCTTCTAACTACTGGTCCAAGGGGTTAGGCAATAGCAATCTTCTAACTACTGGTCCAAGAGGTTAGGCAATAGCAATCTTCTAACTACTGGTCCAAGAAGTTAGGCAATAGCGACCTTCTAACTAACATTATATTTATCAGTATACCCCAACTTTTGCATTTTTTGGGAGATTTACAAATAATATTAGTTAATAGAAAAATTAAAACGTTGCTGCATATCTACACGAAAAACTTACAATTTACTTAACCTAGATTTAAGTAAAATCCTCCTTATTATCTATGAGAAGTAGAGAAACAAGTTTCTTCCTAAAATTCTACTTTTCATAATAACATCATTTGACACGATTTCAAGAATTGTACCAAAAGAAAAAGCCAGAGGACAATATTAAGTCATTTATTGCGCCTCGATACTAACTACTGATTTAACCTAACAAGTTACAATAGTTTAGAAGGAGAGGCGATGATCCTGTTCTACCTGAAATGTATTTCCCCAAGATATCCTTTTATTTTTATTTTTTCCATAAATATACAAAAACAATGCCACAGGAGACAAAGTAAACTCTCATTGCGCATGTACATTAACACAACGTTAGAGAATTCCGACTAATCTTTACAGTTGTGTAGAAAAAGGAATTACTTCTCAAAATACACATTTTTTATAAACAGTTTTTAAAAATAATTACCAAAACATTAGTTCCAGGAAAGGAAAAGTAAAACCTTGTTGTGAATGCACATTAACTACTTTGGTCTATTTCGACAAAATCATCAAATATGTTTAAGAGTTTCTTAATTAACACACGGACATACAGACGGACTGACAAAAAGAGGCAATCACAATATACCTGATCCATGTTGAACAGGATCTGGTTGCCCTGTTATCCGTCCTAACAAATATCAGCTACGTCATCATTTTCTTATTTTTTAATTTGTTTAAAACAAAACCCTCATTCGAAAATTTATTCATTTATTTGTTTTATAGTCCTGTGAAAGGGATGTCAACGTAACAGTTAAAAAATTGTTTAAAATGTATCGAGCATCAACTTAAAAAGTTTTATACTTATTTGCATCACATACTGTAATCGCGTTGTTTAATAACTCCCCCTCCCCCAAAC